>JAQQFT010000272.1:0-32943 GCA_029582265.1 Zoroaster sp. YZ-2022 | reverse complement strand
TATGGTGTTTTTCTGAAAGGGAAGAACCTAAGCTTTTAATTTAGATATAAAATTATCGGCCTCCCTTGAAAACTTTAAAAGTTATTCCCAACCATAGAAATGTTTTTGTAACACTGTATAGTGTTGTATTGTTTGCGGTGAAACCGCATGCAAGTTGACGGTATTTTACAGAGGGCTATGTCCATGGAGGCCGTTTAAGGTACGAAATAAAATTATCCAAATTCAAAAGTATGGTGTTTTTCTGAAAGGGAAGAACCTAAGCTTTAATTTAGATATAAAATTATCGGCCTCCTTTGAAAACTTTAAAAGTTATTCCCAACCATAGAAATGTTTTTTTGTAACACTGTATAGTGTTGTATTGTTTGCGGTGAAACCGCATGCAAGTTGACGGTATTTTACAGAGGGCTGGCGTCCATGGAGGCCGTTTAAGGTACGAAATAATTATCCAAATTCAAAAGTATGTTGTTTTTCTGTAAGGGTAGATCCTAAGCTTTAATTTAGATATAAAATTATCGGCCTCCCTTGAAAACTTTAAAAGTTATTCCCAACCATAGAACTGTTTTTTTTGTAACACTGTATAGTGCTGTATAGTTTGCGGTGAAACCGCATATGCAAGTTGACGGTATTTTACAGAGGGTGTCCATGGAGGCCGTTTAAGGTACGAAAAATTATCCAAATTCAAAGTATGGTGTTTTTCTGAAAGGAGAACCCAAGCTTTAATTTAGATATAAAATTATCGGCCTCTCTTGAAAACTTTAAACGTTATTCCAAACCCTAGAAATGTTTTTTTGTAACAATGTATAGTGCTGTATTGTTTGCGGTGAAACCGCATGCAAGTTGACGGTATTTTACAGAGGGCTAAGTGTCCATGGAGGCCGTTTAAGGTACGAAATAATTATCCAAATTCAAAAGTATGGTGTTTTTCTGAAAGGGAAGAACCTAAGCTTTAATTTAGATTTAAAATTATCGGCCTCCCTTGAAAACTTTAAAAGTTATTCCCAACCATAGAAATGTTTTTTGTAACACTGTATAGTGCTGTATTGTTTGCGGTGAAACCGCATGCAAGTTGACGGTATTTTACAGAGGGCTAGTGTCCATGGAGGCCGTTTAAGGTACGATTTTTTTTTCCAAATTCAAAAGAATGGTGTTTTTCTGAAAGGGGAGAACGTAAGCTTTAATTTAGATATAAAATTATCGTCCCTTGAAAACTTTAAAAGTTATTCCCAACTCTAGAAATGTTTTTTGTTTGTAACACTGTATTGTGCTGTATTGTTTGCGGTGAAACCGCATGCAAGTTGACGGTATTTTACAGAGGGCTAAGTGTCCATGGTGGCCGTTTAAGGTACGAAATAATTATCCAAATTCAAAAGTATGGTGTGTTTCTGAAAGGACAGAACCTAAGCTTTAATTTAGATATAAAATTATCGGCCTCCCTTGAAAACTTTAAAAGTTATTCCCAACTCTAGAAATGTTTTTTTTTGTAACACTGTATAGTGTTGTATTGTTTGCGGTGAAACCGCATGCAAGTTGACGGTATTTACAGAGGGCTATGTCCATGGAGGCCGTTTAAGGTACGAAATAATTATCCAAATTCAAAGTATGGTGTTTTTCTGAAAGGGAAGAACCTAAGCTTTAATTTAGATATAAAATTATCGGCCCTCCTTGAAAACTTTAAAAGTTATTCCCAACCATAGAAATGTTTTTTTGTAACACTGTATAGTGTTGTATTGTTTGCGGTGAAACCGCATGCAAGTTGACGGTATTTTACAGAGGGCTAAGTGTCCATGGAGGCCGTTTAAGGTACGAAAAATTATCCAAATTCAAAAGTATGGTGTTTTTCTGAAAGGAAGAACCTAAGCTTTAATTTAGATATAAAATTATCGGCCTCCCTTTGAAAACTTTAAAAGTTATTCCCTAGAAATGTTTTTTTGTAACACTGTATAGTGTATTGTTTGCGGTGAAACCGCATGCAAGTTGACGGTATTTTACAGAGGGCTAAGTGTCCATGGAGGCCGTTTAAGGTACGAAAATTATCCAAATTCAAATGTATGGTGTTTTTCTGAAAGGGGAGAACCTAAGCTTTAATTTAGATATAAAATTATCGGCCTCCCTTTCAAAACTTTAAAAGTTATTCCCAACCATAGAAATGTTTTTTTTTTTTAAACTGTATAGTGCTGTATTGTTTGCGGTGAAACCGCATGCAAGTTGACGGTATTTTACAGAGGGCTAAGTGTCCATGGAGGCCGTTTAAGGTACGAAATAATTATCCAAATTCAAAAGTATGGTGTTTTTCTGAAAGGGAAGAACCTAAGCTTTAATTTAGATATAAAATTATCGGCCTCCCTTGAAAACTTTAAAAGTTATTCCCAACCATAGAAATGTTTTTTTTTGTAACACTGTATAGTGCTGTATTGTTTGCGGTGAAACCGCATGCAAGTTGACGGTATTTTACAGAGGGCTAAGTGTCCATGGAGGCCGTTTAAGGTACGAAAAAATTTCCAAATTCAAAAGTATGGTGTTTTTCTGAAAGGGAAGAACCTAAGCTTTAATTTAGATATAAAATTATCGGCCTCCCTTGAAAACTTTAAAAGTTATTCCCAACCCTAGAAATGTTTTTTTTGTAACACTGTATAGTGCTGTATATTGTTTGCGGTGAAACCGCATGCAAGTTGACGGTATTTTACAGAGGGCTATGTGTCCATGGAGGCCGTTTAAGGTACGAAATAATTATCCAAATTCAAAAGTATGGTGTTTTTCTGAAAGGGGAGAACCTAAGCTTTAATTTAGATATAAAATTATCGGCCTCCCTTGAAAACTTTAAAAGTTATTCCCAACCATAGAAATGTTTTTTTGTAACACTGTATAGTGCTGTATTGTTTGCGGTGAAACCGCATGCAAGTTGACGGTATTTTACAGAGGGCTATGTCTCCATGGAGGCCGTTTAAGGTACGAAAAATTATCCAAATTCAAAAGTATGGTGTTTTTCTGAAAGGGGAGAACCTACGCTTTAATTTAGATATAAAATTATCGGCCTCCCTTGAAAACATTAAAAGTTATTCCCAACCATAGAAATGTTTTTTTTTGTAACACTGTATAGTGCTGTGTTGTTTGCGGTGAAACCGCGTGCAAGTTGACGGTATTTTACAGAGGGCTAAGTGTCCATGGAGGCCGTTTAAGGTACGAAAAAAAAATCCAAATTCAAAAGTATGGTGTTTTTCTGAAAGGGGAGAACCTAAGCTTTAATTTAGATATAAAATTATCGGCCTCCCTTGAAAACTTTAAAAGTTATTCCCAACCCTAGAAATGTTTTTTTTTTTTTGTAACACTGTATAGTGGAGTATTTTTTGAGGTGAAACCGAATTGAAGTTGACGGTATTTTACTGAGGGCTATGTCCATGGAGTCCGTTTAAGGTACGAAATAATTATCCAAATTCAAAAGTATGGTGTTTTTCTGAAAGGGGAGAACCTAAGCTTTAATTTAGATATAAAATTATCGACCTCCCTTGAAAACTTTAAAAGTTATTCCCAACCATAGAAATGTTTTTTTTTGTAACACTGTATAGTGAAACCGCATGCAAGTGAAACCGCATGCAAGTTGACGGTATTTTACAGAGGGCTAAGTGTCCATGGAGGCCGTTTAAGGTACGAAATAATTATCCAAATTCAAAAGTATGGTGTTTTTCTGAAAGGGAAGAACCTATGCTTTAATTTAGATATAAAATTATCGGCCTCCCTTGAAAACTTTAAAAGTTATTCCCAACCATAGAAATGTTTTTTTTGTAACACTGTATAGTGATGTATTGTTTGCGGTGAAACCGCATGCAAGTTGACGGTATTTTACAGAGGGCTATGGGTCCATGGAGGCCGTTTAAGGTACGAAATAATTATCCAAATTCAAAAGTATTGTGTTTTTCTGAAAGGGAGAACCTAAGCTTTAATTTAGATATAAAATTATCGGCCTCCTTGAAAACTTTAAAAGTTATTCCCAACCCTAGAAATGTTTTTTGTAACACTGTATAGTGTTGTATTGTTTGCGGTGAAACCGCATGCAAGTTGACGGTATTTTACAGAGGGCTATGTCCATGGAGGCCGTTTAAGGTACGAAATAATTATCCAAATTCAAAAGTATGGTGTTTTTCTGAAAGGGAAGAACCTAAGCTTTAATTTAGATATAAAATTATCGGCCTCCCTTGAAAACTTTAAAAGTTATTCCCAACCATAGAAATTTTTTTTTGTAACACTGTATAGTGCTGTATTGTTTGCGGTGAAACCGCATGCAAGTTGACCGTATTTTACAGAGGGCTGGCGTCCATGGAGGCCGTTTAAGGTACGATTATCCAAATTCAAAAGTATGGTGTTTTTCTGAAAGGGAATATCCTAAGCTTTAAATTATATATAAATCTATCGTCCTCTCTTGAAAACTTTAAAAGTTATTCCCAACCATAGAAATGTTTTTTTTTGTAACACTGTATAGTGCTGTATTGTTTGCGGTGAAACCGCATGCAAGTTGACGGTATTTTACAGAGGGCTAAGTGTCCATGGAGGCCGTTTAAGGTACGAAATAATTATCCAAATTCAAAAGTATGGTGTTTTTCTGAAAGGAAGAACCTAAGCTTTAATTTAGATATAAAATTATCGGCCTTGAAAACTTTAAAAGTTATTCCCAACCATAGAAATGTTTTTTTTTGTAACACTGTAAAGTGCTGTATTGTTTGCGGTGAAACCGCATGCAAGTTGACGGTATATTTACAGAGGGCTAAGTGTCCATGGAGGCCGTTTAAGGTACGAAATAATTATCCAAATTCAAAAGTATGGTGTTTTTCTGAAAGGGAAGAACCTAAGCTTTAATTTAGATATAAAATTATCGGCCTCCCTTGAAAACTTTAAAAGTTATTCCCAACCATAGAAATGTTTTTTTTGTAACACTGTATAGTGCTGTATTGTTTGCGGTGAAACCGCATGCAAGTTGACGGTATTTTACAGAGGGCTGTGTCCATGGAGGCCGTTTAAGGTACGAAATAATTATCCAAATTCAAAAGTATGGTGTTTTTCTGAAAGGGGAGAACCTAAGCTTTAATTTAGATATAAAATTATCGGCCTCCCTTGAAAACTTTAAAAGTTATTCCCAACCATAGAAATGTTTTTTTGTAACACTGTATAGTGCTGTATTGTTTGCGGTGAAACCGCATGCAAGTTGACGGTATTTTACAGAGGGCTAAGTGTCCATGGAGGCCGTTTAAGGTACGAAAAAATTATCCAAATTCAAAAGTATGGTGTTTTTCTGAAAGGAAGAACCTAAGCTTTAATTTAGATATAAAATTATCGGCCTCCCTTGAAAACTTTAAAAGTTATTCCCAACCATAGAAATGTTATTTTTTTAACACTGTATAGTGCTGTATTGTTTGCGGTGAAACCGCATGCAAGTTGACGGTATTTTACAGAGGGCTATGTGTCCATGGAGGCCGTTTAAGGTACGAAATAATTATCCAAATTCAAAAGTATGGTGTTTTTCTGAAAGGGGAGAACCTAAGCTTTAATTTAGATATAAAATTATCGGCCTCCCTTGAAAACTTTAAAAGTTATTCCCAACCATAGAAATGTTTTTTGTAACACTGTATAGTGCTCTATTGTTTGCGGTGAAACCGCATGCAAGTTGACGGTATTTTACAGAGTGCTAAATCTCCATGGAGGCCGTTTAAGGTACGATTTTTTTCTCCAAATTCAAAAGTATGGTGTTTTTCTGAAAGGGGAGAACCTAAGCTTTAATTTAGATATAAAATTATCGGCCTCCCTTGAAAACTTTAAAAGTTATTCCCAACCATAGAAATGTTTTTTTTGTAACACTGTATAGTGCTGTATTGTTTGCGGTGAAACCGCATGCAAGTTGACGGTATTTTACAGAGGGCTAAGTGTCCATGGAGGCCGTTTAAGGTACGAAATAATTATCCAAATTCAAAAGTATGGTGTTTTTCTGAAAGGGAAGAACCTAAGCTTTAATTTAGATATAAAATTATCGGCCTCCCTTGAAAACTTTAAAAGTTATTCCCAACCATAGAATTTTTTTTTTGTAACACTGTATAGTGCTGTATTGTTTGCGGTGAAACCGCATGCAAGTTGACGGTATTTTACAGAGGGCTAAGTGTCCATGGAGGCCGTTTAAGGTACGAAATAATTATCCAAATTCAAAAGTATGGTGTTTTTCTGAAAGGGAAGAACCTATGCTTTAATTTAGATATAAAATTATCGGCCTCCCTTGAAAACTTTAAAAGTTATTCCCAACCATAGAAATGTTTTTTTTGTAACACTGTATAGTGATGTATTGTTTGCGGTGAAACCGCATGCAAGTTGACGGTATTTTACAGAGGGCTATGTGTCCATGGAGGCCGTTTAAGGTACGAAATAATTATCCAAATTCAAAAGTATGGTGTTTTTCTGAAAGGAAGAACCTAAGCTTTAATTTAGATATAAAATTATCGGCCTCCCTTGAAAACTTTAAAAGTTATTCCCAACCATAGAAATGTTTTTTTTGTAACACTGTATAGTGTTGTATTGTTTGCGGTGAAACCGCATGCAAGTTGACGGTATTTTACAGAGGGCTAAGTGTCCATGGAGGCCGTTTAAGGTACGAAATAATTATCCAAATTCAAAAGTATGGTGTTTTTCTGAAAGGGAAGAACCTAAGCTTTAATTTAGATATAAAATTATCGGCCTCCTTGAAAACTTTAAAAGTTATTCCCAACCATAGAAATGTTTTTTTTGTAACACTGTATAGTGTTGTATTGTTTGCGGTGAAACCGCATGCAAGTTGACGGTATTTTACAGAGGGCTATGTCCATGGAGGCCGTTTAAGGTACGAAATAATTATCCAAATTCAAAAGTATGGTGTTTTTCTGAAAGGGGAGAACCTAAGCTTTAATTTAGATATAAAATTATCGGCCTCCCTTGAAAACTTTAAAAGTTATTCCCAACCATAGAAATGTTTTTTTTGTAACACTGTATAGTGTTGTATTGTTTGCGGTGAAACCGCATGCAAGTTGACGGTATTTTACAGAGGGCTAAGTGTCCATGGAGGACGTTTAAGGTACGAAAAAATTATCCAAATTCAAAAGTATGGTGTTTTTCTGAAAGGGGAGAACCTAAGCTTTAATTTAGATATAAAATTATCGGCCTCCCTTGAAAACTTTAAAAGTTATTCCCAACCATAGAAATGTTTTTTTGTAACACTGTATAGTGCTGTATTGTTTGCGGTGAAACCGCATGCAAGTTGACGGTATTTTACAGAGGGCTATGTGTTCATGGAGGCCGTTTAAGGTACGAAAGTATTATCCAAATTCAAAAGTATGGTGTTTTTCTGAAAGGGAAGAACCTAAGCTTTAATTTAGATATAAAATTATAGGCCTCCCTTGAAAACTTTAAAAGTTATTCCCAACCCTAGAAATGGATTTTTTGTAACACTGTATAGTGCTGTATTGTTTGCGGTGAAACCGCATGCAAGTTGACGGTATTTTACAGAGGGCTAAGTGTCCATGGAGGCCGTTTAAGGTACGAAAAAATTATCCAAATTCAAAAGTATGGTGTTTTTCTGAAAGGGAAGAACCTAAGCTTTAATTTAGATATAAAATTATCGGCTTCCCTTGAAAACTTTAAAAGTTATTCCCAACCCTAGAAATGTTTTTTTTGTAACACTGTATAGTGCTGTATTGTTTGCGGTGAAACCGCATGCAAGTTGACGGTATTTTACAGAGGGCTATGTGGCCATGGAGGCCGTTTAAGGTACGAAATAATTATCCAAATTCAAAAGTATGGTGTTTTTCTGAAAGGGGAGAACCTAAGCTTTAATTTAGATATAAAATTATCGGCCTCCCTTGAAAACTTTAAAAGTTATTCCCAACCATAGAATTTTTTTTTGTAACACTGTATAGTGCTGTATCGTTTGCGGTGAAACCGCATGCAAGTTGACGGTATTTTACAGAGGGCTAAGTGTCCATGCAGGCCGTTTAAGGTACGAATTTTTTATCCAAATTCAAAAGTATGGTGTTTTTCTGAAAGGGAAGAACCTAAGCTTTAATTTAGTTATAACATTTTCGGGATCCTTTGAAAACTTTAAAAGTTATTCCCAACTATAGTATTTTTTTTTTGTTACACTGTATTGTTATGTATTGTTTTCTGTTAATCCGCATGAAAGTTGACAGTATTTTACAGAGGGCTAAGTGTCCATGGAGGCCGTTTAAGGTACGAAATAATTATCCAAATTCAAAAGTATGGTGTTTTTCTGAAAGGAAGAACCTAAGCTTTAATTTAGATATAAAATTATCGGCCTCCCTTGAAAACTTTAAAAGTTATTCCCAACCATAGAAATGTTTTTTGTAACACTGTATAGTGTTGTATTGTTTGCGGTGAAACCGCATGCAAGTTGACGGTATTTTACAGAGGGCTATGTCCATGGAGGCCGTTTAAGGTACGAAATAATTATCCAAATTCAAAAGTATGGTGTTTTTCTGAAAGGAAGAACCTAAGCTTTAATTTAGATATAAAATTATCGGCCTCCCTTGAAAACTTTAAAAGTTATTCCCAACCAGAAATGTTTTTTTGTATCACTGTATAGTGCTGTATTGTTTGCGGTGAAACCGCATGCAAGTTGACGGTATTTTACAGAGGGCTAAGTGTCCATGGAGGCCGTTTAAGGTACGAAAAAATTATCCAAATTCAAAAGTATGGTGTTTTTCTGAAAGGAAGAACCTAAGCTTTAATTTAGATATAAAATTATCGGCCTCCCTTGGAAACTTTAAAAGTTATTCCCAACCCTAGAAATGTTTTTTTTGTAACACTGTATAGTGCTGTATTGTTTGCGGTGAAACCGCATGCAAGTTGACGGTATTTTACAGAGGGCTAAGTGTCCATGGAGGCCGTTTAAGGTACGAAATAATTATCCAAATTCAAAAGTATGGTGTTTTTCTGAAAGGGAAGAACCTAAGCTTTAATTTAGATATAAAATTATCGGCCTCCCTTGAAAACTTTAAAAGTTATTCCCAACCATAGAAATGTTTTTTTGTAACACTGTATAGTGTTGTATTGTTTGCGGTGAAACCGCATGCAAGTTGACGGTATTTTACAGAGGGCTAAGTGTCCATGGAGGCCGTTTAAGGTACGAAAAAATTATCCAAATTCAAAAGTATGGTGTTTTTCTGAAAGGGAGAACCTAAGCTTTAATTTAGATATAAAATTATCGGCCTCCTTGAAAACTTTAAAAGTTATTCCCAACCATAGAAATGTTTTTTTTGTGTAACACTGTATAATGCTGTATTGTTTGCGGTGAAACCGCATGCAAGTTGACGGTATTTTACAGAGGGCTAAGTGTCCATGGAGGCCGTTTAAGGTACGAAATAATTATCCAAATTCAAAAGTATGGTGTTTTTCTGAAAGGGAAGAACCTAAGCTTTAATTTAGATATAAAATTATCGGCCTCCCTTGAAAACTTTAAAGGTTATTCACAACCATAGAAATGGGTTTTTTTGTAACACTGTATAGTGCTGTATTGTTTGCGGTGAAACCGCATGCAAATTGACGGTATTTTACAGAGGGCTAAATTGTCCATGGAGGCCGTTTAAGGTACGAAAAAATTATCCAAATTCAAAAGTATGGTGTTTTTCTGAAAGGGAAGAACCTAAGCTTTAATTTAGATATAAAATTATCGGCCTCCCTTGAAAACTTTAAAAGTTATTCCCAACCATAGAAATGTTTTTTTTGTAACACTGTATAGTGCTGTATTGTTTGCGGTGAAACCGCATGCAAGTTGACGGTATTTTACAGAGGGCTAAGTGTCCATGGAGGCCGTTTAAGGTACGAAATAATTATCCAAATTCAAAAGTATGGTGTGTTTCTGAAAGGAGAGAACCTAAGCTTTAATTTAGATATAAAATTATCGGCCTCCCTTGAAAACTTTAAAAGTTATTCCCAACCATAGAAATGTTTTTTTTGTAACACTGTATAGTGCTGTATTGTTTGCGGTGAAACCGCATACAAGTTGACGGTATTTTACAGAGGGCTATCTGTCCATGGAGGCCGTTTAAGGTACGAAATAATTATCCAAATTCAAAAGTATGGTGTTTTTCTGAAAGGGAAGAACCTAAGCTTTAATTTAGATATAAAATTATCGGCCTCCCTTGAAAACTTTAAAAGTTATTCCCAACCATAGAAATGTTTTTTTTGTAACACTGTATAGTGCTGTATTGTTTGCGGTGAAACCGCATGCAAGTTGACGGTATTTACAGAGGGCTAATTGTCCATGGAGGCCGTTTAAGGTACGAAAAAATTATCCAAATTCAAAAGTATGGTGTTTTTCTGAAAGGGAAGAACCTAAGCTTTAATTTAGATATAAAATTATCGGCCTCCCTTGAAAACTTTAAAAGTTATTCCCAACCATAGAAATGTTTTTTTTTGTAACACTGTATAGTGCTGTATTGTTTGCGGTGAAACCGCATGCAAGTTGACGGTATTTTACAGAGGGCTAAGTGTCCATGGAGGCCGTTTAAGGTACGAAAAAATTATCCAAATTCAAAAGTATGGTGTTTTTCTGAAAGGGGAGAACCTAAGCTTTAATTTAGATATACAATTATCGGCCTCCCTTGAAAACTTTAAAAGTTATTCCCAACCATAGAAATGTTTTTTTGTAACACTGTATAGTGCTGTATTGTTTGCGGTGAAACCGCATGCAAGTTGACGGTATTTTACAGAGGGCTAAGTGTCCATGGAGGCCGTTTAAGGTACGAAATAATTATCCAAATTCAAAAGTATGGTGTTTTTCTGAAAGGGAAGAACCTAAGCTTTAATTTAGATATAAAATTATCGGCCTCCCTTGAAAACTTTAAAAGTTATTCCCAACCATAGAAATGTTTTTTTGTAACACTGTATAGTGCTGTATTGTTTGCGGTGAAACCGCATGCAAGTTGACCGTATTTTACAGAGGGCTAAGTGTCCATGGAGGCCGTTTAAGGTACGAAATAATTATCCAAATTCAAAAGTATGGTGTTTTTCTGAAAGGGAAGAACCTATGCTTTAATTTAGATATAAAATTATCGGCCTCCCTTGAAAACTTTAAAAGTTATTCCCAACCATAGAAATGTTTTTTTTGTAACACTGTATAGTGATGTATTGTTTGCGGTGAAACCGCATGCAAGTTGACGGTATTTTACAGAGGGCTATGTGTCCATGGAGGCCGTTTAAGGTACGAAATAATTATCCAAATTCAAAAGTATGGTGTTTTTCTGAAAGGAAGAACCTAAGCTTTAATTTAGATATAAAATTATCGGCCTCCTTGAAAACTTTAAAAGTTATTCCCAACCATAGAAATGTTTTTTGTAACACTGTATAGTGTTGTATTGTTTGCGGTGAAACCGCATGCAAGTTGACGGTATTTTCAGAGGGCTAAGTGTCCATGGAGGCCGTTTAAGGTACGAAATAATTATCCAAATTCAAAAGTATGGTGTTTTTCTGAAAGGGAAGAACCTAAGCTTTAATTTAGATATAAAATTATCGGCCTCCCTTGAAAACTTTAAAAGTTATTCCCAACCCTAGAAATGTTTTTTTTGTAACACTGTATAGTGCTGTATTGTTTGCGGTGAAACCGCATGCAAGTTGACGGTATTTTACAGAGGGCTAAGTGTCCATGGAGGCCGTTTAAGGTACGAAATAATTATCCAAATTCAAAAGTATGGTGTTTTTCTGAAAGGGGAGAACCTAAGCTTTAATTTAGATATAAAATTATCGGCCTCCCTTGAAAACTTTAAAAGTTATTCCCAACCATAGAATTTTTTTTTTTGTAACACTGTATAGTGCTGTATTGTTTGCGGTGAAACCGCATGCAAGTTGACGGTATTTTACAGAGGGCTAAGTGTCCATGGAGGCCGTTTAAGGTACGAAATAATTATCCAAATTCAAAAGTATGGTGTTTTTCTGAAAGGGGAGAACCTAAGCTTTAATTTAGATATAAAATTATCGGCCTCCCTTGAAAACTTTAAAAGTTATTCCCAACCATAGAAATGTTTTTTTTTTGTAACACTGTATAGTGCTGTATTGTTTGCGGTGAAACCGCATGCAAGTTGACGGTATTTTACAGAGGGCTAAGTGTCCATGGAGGCCGTTTAAGGTACGAAATAATTATCCAAATTCAAAAGTATGGTGTTTTTCTGAAAGGGAAGAACCTAAGCTTTAATTTAGATATAAAATTATCGGCCTCTCTTGAAAACTTTAAAAGTTATTCCCAACCATAGAAATGTTTTTTTTGTAACACTGTATAGTGCTGTATTGTTTGCGGTGAAACCGCATGCAAGTTGACGGTATTTTACAGAGGGCTATGTCCATGGAGGCCGTTTAAGGTACGAAATAATTATCCAAATTCAAAAGTATGGTGTTTTTCTGAAAGGGAAGAACCTAAGCTTTAATTTAGATATAAAATTATCGGCCTCCCTTGAAAACTTTAAAAGTTATTCCCAACCATAGAAATGTTTTTTTTTTGTAACACTGTATAGTGCTGTATTGTTTGCGGTGAAACCGCATGCAAGTTGACGGTATTTTACAGAGGGCTAAGTGTCCATGGAGGCCGTTTAAGGTACGAAAAAATTATCCAAATTCAAAAGTATGGTGTTTTTCTGAAAGGGAAGAACCTAAGCTTTAATTTAGATATAAAATTATCGGCCTCCCTTGAAAACTTTAAAAGTTATTCCCAACCCTAGAAATGTTTTTTTGTAACACTGTATAGTGCTGTATTGTTTGCGGTGAAACCGCATGCAAGTTGACGGTATTTTACAGAGGGCTAAGTGTCCATGGAGGCCGTTTAAGGTACGAAATAATTATCCAAATTCAAAAGTATGGTGTTTTTCTGAAAGGGGAGAACCTAAGCTTTAATTTAGATATAAAATTATCGGCCTCCCTTGAAAACTTTAAAAGTTATTCCCAACCATAGAAATGTTTTTTTTTTGTAACACTGTATAGTGCTGTATTGTTTGCGGTGAAACCGCATGCAAGTTGACGGTATTTTACAGAGGGCTAAGTGTCCATGGAGGCCGTTTAAGGTACGAAATAATTATCCAAATTCAAAAGTATGGTGTTTTTCTGAAAGGGGAGAACCTAAGCTTTAATTTAGATATAAAATTATCGGCCTCCTTGAAAACTTTAAAAGTTATTCCCAACCATAGAAATGTTTTTTTTTGTAACACTGTATAGTGTTGTATTGTTTGCGGTGAAACCGCATGCAAGTTGATTTGGTATTTTACAGAGGGCTAAGTGTCCATGGAGGCCGTTTAAGGTACGAAATAATTATCCAAATTCAAAAGTATGGTGTTTTTCTGAAAGGGAAGAACCTAAGCTTTAATTTAGATATAAAATTATCGGCCTCCTTGAAAACTTTAAAAGTTATTCCCAACCATAGAAATGTTTTTTTTGTAACACTGTATAGTGTTGTATTGTTTGCGGTGAAACCGCATGCAAGTTGACGGTATTTTACAGAGGGCTGGCGTCCATGGAGGCCGTTTAAGGTACGAAAATTATCCAAATTCAAAAGTATGGTGTTTTTCTGAAAGGGAAGAACCTAAGCTTTAATTTAGATATAAAATTATCGGCCTCCTTGAAAACTTTAAAAGTTATTCCCAACCATAGAAATGTTTTTTTTGTAACACTGTATAGTGGTGTATTGTTTGCGGTGAAACCGCATGCAAGTTGACGGTATTTTACAGAGGGCTATGTGTCCATGGAGGCCGTTTAAGGTACGAAATAATTATCCAAATTCAAAAGTATGGTGTTTTTCTGAAAGGGAAGAACCTAAGCTTTAATTTAGATATAAAATTATCGGCCTCCCATGAAAACTTTAAAAGTTATTCCCAACCCTAGAAATGTTTTTTTGTAACACTGTATAGTGCTGTATTGTTTGCGGTGAAACCGCATGCAAGTTGACGGTATTTTACAGAGGGCTATGTGTCCATGGAGGCCGTTTAAGGTACGAAATAATTATCCAAATTCAAAAGTATGGTGTTTTTCTGAAAGGGAAGAACCTAAGCTTTAATTTAGATATAACATTATCGGCCTCCCTTGAAAACTTTAAAAGTTATTCCCAACCCTATTTTTTTTTTTTTTAACACTGTATAGTGCTGTATTGTTTGCGGTGAAACCGCATGCAAGTTGACGGCATTTTACAAAGGGCTATGTGTCCATGGAGGCCGTTTAAGGTACGAAATAATTATCCAAATTCAAAAGTATGGTGTTTTTCTGAAAGGGGAGAACCTAAGCTTTAATTTAGATATAAAATTATCGGCCTCCCTTGAAAACTTTAAAAGTTATTCCCAACCATAGAAATCTTTTTTTGTAACACTGTATAGTGCTGTAATGTTTGCGGTGAAACCGCATGGAAGTTGACGGTATTTTACAGAGGGCTATGTCCATGGAGGCCGTTTAAGGTACGAAATAATTATCCAAATTCAAAAGTATGGTGTTTTTCTGAAAGGGAAGAACCTAAGCTTTAATTTAGATATAAAATTATCGGCCTCCCTTGAAAACTTTAAAAGTTATTCCCAACCATAGAAATGTTTTTTTGTAATACTGTATAGTGATGTATTGTTTGCGGTGAAACCGCATGCAAGTTGACGGTATTTTACAGAGGGCTAAGTGTCCATGGAGGCCGTTTAAGGTACGAAATAATTATCCAAATTCAAAAGTATGGTGTTTTTCTGAAAGGGAAGAACCTAAGCTTTAATTTAGATATAAAATTATCGGCCTCCCTTGAAAACTTTAAAAGTTATTCCCAACCATAGAAATGTTTTTTTTTGTAACACTGTATAGTGCTGTATTGTTTGCGGTGAAACCGCATGCAAGTTGACCGTATTTTACAGAGGGCTAAGTGTCCATGGAGGCCGTTTAAGGTACGAAATAATTATCCAAATTCAAAAGTATGGTGTTTTTCTGAAAGGGGAGAACCTAAGCTTTAATTTAGATATAAAATTATCGGCCTCCCTTGAAAACTTTAAAAGTTATTCCCAACCATAGAAATGTTTTTGTAACACTCTATAGTGCTGTATTGTTTGCGGTGAAACCGCATGCAAGTTGACGGTATTTTACAGAGGGCTAAGTGTCCATGGAGGCCGTTTAAGGTACGAAATAATTATCCAAATTCAAAAGTATGGTGTTTTTCTGAAAGGGAGTACCAAATCTTTAATTTAGAAATAAAATTATCGGCCTCCCTTTGAAAACTTTAAAAGTTATTCCCAACCATAGAAATTTTTTTTTGTAACACTGTATAGTGCTGTAATGTTTGCGGTGAAACCGCATGCAAGTTGACGGTATTTTACAGAGGGCTAAGTGTCCATGGAGGCCGTTTAGGGTACGAACATTTTTTTCCAAATTCAAAAGTATGGTGTTTTTCTGAAAGGAGAGAACCTAAGCTTTAATTTAGATATAACATTATCGGCCTCCCTTGGAAACTTTAAAAGTTATTCCCAACCCTAGAAATGTTTTTTTTTGTAACACTGTATAGTGCTGTATTGTTTGCGGTGAAACCGCATGCAAGTTGACGGTATTTTACAGAGGGCTAAGTGTCCATGGAGGCCGTTTAAGGTACGAAATAATTATCCAAATTCAAAAGTATGGTGTTTTTCTGAAAGGGACGAAACTAAGCTTTAATATAGATATAAAATTATCGGCCTCCTTTGAAAACTTTAAAAGTTATTCCCAACCATAGAAATGTTTTTTTTGTAACACTGTATAGTGCTGTATTGTTTGCGGTGAAACCGCATGCAAGTTGACGGTATTTTACAGAGGGCTAAGTGTCCATGGAGGCCGTTTAAGGTACGAAACAATTTTCCAAATTCAAAAGTATGGTGTTTTTCTAAAAGGGAAGAACCTAAGCTTTAATTTAGATATAAAATTATCGGCCTCTTGAAAACTTTAAAAGTTATTCCCAACCATAGAAATGTTTTTTTTTGTAACACTGTATAGTGGTGTATTGTTTGCGGTGAAACCGCATGCAAGTTGACGGTATTTTACAGAGGGCTAAGTGTCCATGGAGGCCGTTTAAGGTACGAAATAATTATCCAAATTCAAAAGTATGGTGTTTTTCTGAAAGGGGAGAACCTAAGCTTTAATTTAGATATAAAATTATCGGCCTCCCTTGAAAACTTTAAAAGTTATTCCCAACCATAGAAATGTTTTTTTTGTAACACTGTATAGTGCTGTATTGTTTGCGGTGAAACCGCATGCAAGTTGACGGTATTTTACAGAGGGCTATGAGTCCATGGAGGCCGTTTAAGTTACGAAAAAATATCCAAATTCAAAAGTATGGTGTTTTTCTGAAAGGGGAGAACCTAAGCTTTAATTTAGATATAAAATTATCGGCCTCCCTGAAAACTTTAAAAGTTATTCCCAACCATAGAAATGTTTTTTTTGTAACACTGTATAGTGCTGTATTGTTTGCGGTGAAACCGCATGCAAGTTGACGGTATTTTACAGAGGGCTAAGTGTCCATGGAGGCCGTTTAAGGTACGAAATAATTATCCAAATTCAAAAGTATGGTGTTTTTCTGAAAGGGGAGAACCTAAGCTTTAATTTAGATATAAAATTATCGGCCTCCCTTGAAAACTTTAAAAGTTATTCCCAACCATAGAAATGTTTTTTTTTGTAACACTGTATAGTGCTGTATTGTTTGCGGTGAAACCGCATGCAAGTTGACGGTATTTTACAGAGGGCTAAGTGTCCATGGAGGCCGTTTAAGGTACGAAATAATTATCCAAATTCAAAAGTATGCTGTTTTTCTGAAAGGGAAGAACCTAAGCTTTAATTTAGATATAAAATTATCGGCCTGCCTTGAAAACTTTAAAAGTTATTCCCAACCATAGAAATGTTTTTTTTTGTAACACTGTATAGTGCTGTATTGTTTGCGGTGAAACCGCATGCAAGTTGACGGTATTTTACAGAGGGCTAAGTGTCCATGGAGGCCGTTTAAGGTACGAAATAATTATCCAAATTCAAAAGTATGGTGTTTTTCTGAAAGGGAAGAACCTAAGCTTTAATTTAGATATAAAATTATCGGCCTTGAAAACTTTAAAAGTTATTCCCAACCATAGAAATGTTTTTTGTAACACTGTATAGTGTTGTATTGTTTGCGGTGAAACCGCATGCAAGTTGACGGTATTTTACAGAGGGCTAAGTGTCCATGGAGGCCGTTTAAGGTACGAAATAATCCAAATTCAAAAGTATGGTGTTTTTCTGAAAGGGGAGAACCTAAGCTTTAATTTAGATATAAAATTATCGGCCTCCTTGAAAACTTTAAAAGTTATTCCCAACCATAGAAATGTTTTTTTTTGTAACACTGTATAGTGTTGTATTGTTTGCGGTGAAACCGCATGCAAGTTGACGGTATTTTACAGAGGGCTATGTCCATGGAGGCCGTTTAAGGTACGAAATAATTATCCAAATTCAAAAGTATGGTGTTTTTCTGAAAGGAAGAACCTAAGCTTTAATTTAGATATAAAATTATCGGCCTCCTTGAAAACTTTAAAAGTTATTCCCAACCATAGAAATGTTTTTTTTGTAACACTGTATAGTGTTGTATTGTTTGCGGTGAAACCGCATGCAAGTTGACGGTATTTTACAGAGGGCTATGTCCATGGAGGCCGTTTAAGGTACGAAATAATTATCCAAATTCAAAAGTATGGTGTTTTTCTGAAAGGGAAGAACCTAAGCTTTAATTTAGATATAAAATTATCGGCCTCCCTTTGAAAACTTTAAAAGTTATTCCCAACCCTAGAAATGTTTTTTGTAACACTGTATAGTGTTGTATTGTTTGCGGTGAAACCGCATGCAAGTTGACGGTATTTTACAGAGGGCTAAGTGTCCATGGAGGCCGTTTAAGGTACGAAATAATTATCCAAATTCAAAAGTATGGTGTTTTTCTGAAAGGGGAGAACCTAAGCTTTAATTTAGATATAAAATTATCGGCATCCCTTGAAAACTTTAAAAGTTATTCCCAACCATAGAAATGTTTTTTTGTAACACTGTATAGTGCTGTATTGTTTGCGGTGAAACCGCATGCAAGTTGACGGTATTTTACAGAGGGCTAAGTGTCCATGGAGGCCGTTTAAGGTACGAAATAATTATCCAAATTCAAAAGTATGGTGTTTTTCTGAAAGCGAGAACCTAAGCTTTAATTTAGATATAAAATTATCGGCCTCCCTTGAAAACTTTAAAAGTTATTCCCAACCATAGAAATGTTTTTTTGTAACACTGTATAGTGCTGTATTGTTTGCGGTGAAACCGCATGGAAGTTGACGGTATTTTACAGAGGGCTAAGTGTCCATGGAGGCCGTTTAAGGTATGAATAATTATCCAAATTCAAAAGTATGGTGTTTTTCTGAAAGGGAAGAACCTAAGCTTTAATTTAGATATAAAATTATCGGCCTCCCTTGAAAACTTTAAAAGTTATTCCCAACCATAGAAATGTTTTTTTTGTAACACTGTATAGTGATGTATTGTTTGCGGTGAAACCGCATGCAAGTTGACGGTATTTTACAGAGGGTTATGTGTCCATGGAGGCCTTTTTAGTTACGAAATAATTATCCAAATTCAAAAGTATGGTGTTTTTCTGAAAGGGGAGAACCTAAGCTTTAATTTAGATATAAAATTATCGGCCTCCCTTGAAAACTTTAAAAGTTATTCCCAACCATAGAAATGTTTTTTGTTTAACACTGTATAGTGCTGTATTGTTTGCGGTGAAACCGAATGCAAGTTGACGGTATTTTACAGAGGGCTATGTGTCCATGGAGGCCGTTTAAGGTACGACGAAATAATTATCCAAATTCAAAAGTATGGTGTTTTTCTGAAAGGAAGAACCTAAGCTTTAATTTAGATATAAAATTATCGGCCTCCCTGAAAACTTTAAAAGTTATTCCCAACCAGAAATGTTTTTTTTGTAACACTGTATAGTGTTGTATTGTTTGCGGTGAAACCGCATGCAAGTTGACGGTATTTTACAGAGGGCTAAGTGTCCATGGAGGCCGTTTAAGGTACGAAAAATTATCCAAATTCAAAAGTATGGTGTTTTTCTGAAAGGGGAGAACCTAAGCTTTTAATTTAGATATAAAATTATCGGCCTCCTTGAAAACTTTAAAAGTTATTCCCAACCATAGAAATGTTTTTTTGTAACACTGTATAGTGTTGTATTGTTTGCGGTGAAACCGCATGCAAGTTGACGGTATTTTACAGAGGGCTATGTCCATGGAGGCCGTTTAAGGTACGAAATAATTATCCAAATTCAAAAGTATGGTGTTTTTCTGAAAGGGAAGAACCTAAGCTTTAATTTAGATATAAAATTATCGGCCTCCTTGAAAACTTTAAAAGTTATTCCCAACCATAGAAATGTTTTTTTGTAACACTGTATAGTGTTGTATTGTTTGCGGTGAAACCGCATGCAAGTTGACGGTATTTTACAGAGGGCTAGGTGTCCATGGAGGCCGTTTAAGGTACGAAATAATTATCCAAATCCAAAAGTATGGTGTTTTTTTGAAAGGGAGAACCTAAGCTTTAATTTAGATATAAAATTATCGGCCTCCCTTGAAAACTTTAAAAGTTATTCCCAACCATAGAAATGTTTTTTTTTTGTAACACTGTATAGTGCTGTATTGTTTGCGGTGAAACCGCATGCAAGTTGACGGTATTTTACAGAGGGCTAAGTGTCCATGGAGGCCGTTTAATGTACGAAAAATTATCCAAATTCAAAAGTATGGTGTTTTTCTGAAAGGGGAGAACCTAAGCTTTAATTTAGATATAAAATTATCGGCCTCCCTTGAAAACTTTAAAAGTTATTCCCAACCATAGAAATGTTTTTTTTTGTAACACTGTATAGTGCTGTATTGTTTGCGGTGAAACCGCATGCAAGTTGACGGTATTTTACAGAGGGCTATCTGTCCATGGAGGCCGTTTAAGGTACGAAATAATTATCCAAATTCAAAAGTATGGTGTTTTTCTGAAAGGGAAGAACCTAAGCTTTAATTTAGATATAAAATTATCGGCCTCCCTTGAAAACTTTAAAAGTTATTCCCAACCCTAGAAATGTTTTTTGTAACACTGTATAGTGCTGTATTGTTTGCGGTGAAACCGCATGCAAGTTGACGGTATTTTACAGAGGGCTAAGTGTCCATGGAGGCCGTTTAAGGTACGAAAAAATTATCCAAATTCAAAAGTATGGTGTTTTTCTGAAAGGAAGAACCTAAGCTTTAATTTAGATATAAAATTATCGGCCTCCTTGAAAACTTTAAAGTTATTCCCAACCCTAGAAATGTTTTTTTGTAACACTGTATAGTGTTGTATTGTTTGCGGTGAAACCGCATGCAAGTTGACGGTATTTTACAGAGGGCTATGTCCATGGAGGCCGTTTAAGGTACGAAATAATTATCCAAATTCAAAAGTATGGTGTTTTTCTTAAACGGAAGAACAAAAGCTTTAATTTAGATATAAAATTATCGGCCTCCTTGAAAACTTTAAAAGTTATTCCCAACCATAGAAATGTATTTTTTGTAACACTCTATAGTGCTGTATTGTTTGCGGTGAAACCGCATGCAAGTTGACGGTATTTTACAGATGGCTAAGTGTACATGGAGTCCGTTTAAGGTACGAAATAATTATCCAAATTCAAAAGTATGGTGTTTTTCTGAAAGGTGAAAACCTGCCTTTAATTTAGATATAAAATTATCGGCCTCCCTTGAAAACTTTAAAAGTTATTCCCAACCCTAGAAATGTTTTTTTGTAACACTGTATAGTGCTGTATTGTTTGCGGTGAAACCGCATGCAAGTTGACGGTATTTTACAGAGGGCTAAGTGTCCATGGAGGCCGTTTAAGGTACGAAATAATTATCCAAATTCAAAAGTATGGTGTTTTTCTGAAAGGGGAGAACCTAAGTTTTAATTTAGATATAAAATTATCGGCCTCCCTTGAAAACTTTAAAAGTTATTCCCAACCATAGAAATGTTTTTTTTGTAACACTGTATAGTGCTGTATTGTTTGCGGTGAAACCGCATGCAAGTTGACGGTATTTTACAGAGGGCTATGTGTCCATGGAGGCCGTTTAAGGTACGAAAAAATAATACAAAATCAAAAGTATCGTCATTTACTGAAAGGGAAGAACCTAAGCTTTAAATTTTAATATAAAATTATCGGCCTCCCTTGAAAACTTTAAAAGTTATTCCCAACCATAGAAATGTTTTTTTTGTAACACTGTATAGTGCTGTATTGTTTGCGGTGAAACCGTATGCAAGTTGACGGTATTTTACAGAGGGCTAAGTGTCCATGGAGGCCGTTTAAGGTACAACAAAATTATCCAAATTCAAAAGTATGGTGTTTTTCTGAAAGGGTAGAACCTAAGCTTTAATTTAGATATAAAATTATCGGCCTCCCTTGAAAACTTTAAAAGTTATTCCCAACCATAGAAATGTTTTTTTTTTGTAACACTGTATAGTGCTGTATTGTTTGCGGTGAAACCGCATGCAAGTTGACGGTATTTTACAGAGGGCTATGTGTCCATGGAGGCCGTTTAAGGTACGAAATAATTATCCAAATTCAAAAGTATGGTGTTTTTCTGTAAGGGAAGAACCTAAGCTTTAATTTAGATATAAAATTATCGGCCTCCCATGAAAACTTTAAAAGTTATTCCCAACCATAGAAATGTTTTTTTCGTAACAGTGTATAGTGTTGTATTGTTTGCGGTGAAACCGCATGCAAGTTGACGGTATTTTACAGAGGGCTATGTCCATGGAGGCCGTTTAAGGTACGAAATAATTATCCAAATTCAAAAGTATGGTGTTTTTCTGAAAGGGAAGAACCTAAGCTTTAATTTAGATATAAAATTATCGGCCTCCTTGAAAACTTTAAAAGTTATTCCCAACCATAGAAATGTTTTTTGTAACACTGTATAGTGCTGTATTGTTTGCGGTGAAACCGCATGCAAGTTGACGGTATTTTACAGAGGGCTAAGTGTCCATGGAGGCCGTTTAAGGTACGAAATAATTATCCAAATTCAAAAGTATGGTGTTTTTCTGAAAGGGAAGAACCTAAGCTTTAATTTAGATATAAAATTATCGGCTTCCCTTGAAAACTTTAAAAGTTATTCCCAACCCTAGAAATGTTTTTTTTTTGTAACACTGTATAGTGCTGTATTGTTTGCGGTGAAACCGCATGCAAGTTGACGGTATTTTACAGAGGGCTAAGTGTCCATGGAGGCCGTTTAAGGTACGAAAAAATTATCCAAATTCAAAAGTATGGTGTTTTTCTGAAAGGAGAGAACCTAAGCTTTAATTTAGATATAAAATTATCGGCCTCCCTTGGAAACTTTAAAAGTTATTCCCAACCCTAGAAATGTTTTTTTGTAACACTGTATAGTGCTGTATTGTTTGCGGTGAAACCGCATGCAAGTTGACGGTATTTTACAGAGGGCTAAGTGTCCATGGAGGCCGTTTAAGGTACGAAATAATTATCCAAATTCAAAAGTATGGTGTTTTTCTGAAAGGGAGAACCTAAGCTTTAATTTAGATATAAAATTATCGGCCTCCCTTGAAAACTTTAAAAGTTATTCCCAACCCTAGAAATGTTTTTTTGTAACACTGTATAGTGCTGTATTGTTTGCGGTGAAACCGCATGCAAGTTGACGGTATTTTACAGAGGGCTATGTCCATGGAGGCCGTTTAAGGTACGAAAACATTATCCAAATTCAAAAGTATGGTGTTTTTCTGAAACGGGAGAACCTAAGCTTTAATTTAGATATAAAATTATCGGCCTCCCTTGAAAACTTTAAAAGTTATTCCCAACCATAGAAACCTTGTTTTTTGTAACACTGTATAGTGCTGTATTGTTTGCGGTGAAACCGCATGCAAGTTGACGGTATTTTACAGAGGGCTAAGTGTCCATGGAGGCCGTTTAAGGTACGAAAATGTTTTCCAAATTCAAAAGTATGGTGTTTTTCTGAAAGGAAGAACCTTAGCTTTAATTTAGATATAAAATTATCGTCCTCCCTTGAAAACTTTAAAAGTTATTCCCAACCATAGAAATGTTTTTTTTGTAACACTGTATAGTGCTCTATTGTTTGCGTTGAAACCGCATGCAAGTTGACGGTATTTACAGAGGGCTAAGTGTCCATGGAGGCCGTTTAAGGTACGAAAAAATTATCCAAATTCAAAAGTATGGTGTTTTTCTGAAAGGGAAGAACCTAAGCTTTAATTTAGATATAAAATTATCGGCCTCCTTGAAAACTTTAAAAGTTATTCCCAACCATAGAAATCTTTTTTTTTTTGTAACACTGTATAGTGTTGTAATTGTTTGCGGTGAAACCGCATGCAAGTTGACGGTATTTTACAGAGGGCTATGTCCATGGAGGCCGTTTAAGGTACGAAAATTATCCAAATTCAAAAGTATGGTGTTTTTCTGAAAGGGAAGAACCTAAGCTTTAATTTAGATATAAAATTATCGGCCTCCCTTGAAAACTTTAAAAGTTATTCCCAACCCTAGAAATGTTTTTTTTGTAACACTGTATAGTGCTGTATTGTTTGCGGTGAAACCGCATGGAAGTTGACGGTATTTTACAGATGGCTAAATGTCCATGGAGGCCGTTTAAGGTACGAAAAAAATATCCAAATTCAAAAGTATGGTGTTTTTCTGAAAGGGGAGAACCTAAGCTTTAATTTAGATATAAAATTATCGGCCTCCTTTGAAAACTTTAAAAGTTATTCCCAACCATAGAAATGTTTTTTTCGTAAGACTGTATAGTGCTGTATTGTTTGCGGTGAAACCGCATGCAAGTTGACGGTATTTTACAGAGGGCTAAGTGTCCATGGAGGCCGTTTAAGGTACGAAAAATTATCCAAATTCAAAAGTATGGTGTTTTTCTGAAAGGGAAGAACCTAAGCTTTAATTTAGATATAAAATTATCGGCCTCCCTTGAAAACTTTAAAAGTTATTCCCAACCATAGAAATGTTTTTTTTGTAACACTGTATAGTGCTGTATTGTTTGCGGTGAAACCGCATGCAAGTTGACGGTATTTTACAGAGGGCTAAGTGTCCATGGAGGCCGTTTAAGGTACGAAAAATTATCCAAATTCAAAAGTATGGTGTTTTTCTGAAAGGGGAGAACCTAAGCTTTAATTTAGATATAAAATTATCGGCCTCCCTTGAAAACTTTAAAAGTTATTCCCAACCCTAGAAATTTTTTTTTTTTGTAACACTGTATAGTGCTGTATTGTTTGCGGTGAAACCGCATGCAAGTTGACGGTATTTTACAGAGGGCTAAGTGTCCATGGAGGCCGTTTAAGGTACGATTTTTTTTCCAAATTCAAAAGTATGGTGTTTTTCTGAAAGGGAAGAACCTAAGCTTTAATTTAGATATAAAATTATCGGCCTCCATTGAAAACTTTAAAAGTTATTCCCAACCATAGAAATGTTTTTTTTTGTAACACTGTATAGTGCTGTATTGTTTGCGGTGAAACCGCATGCAAGTTGACGGTATTTTACAGAGGGCTAAGTGTCCATGGAGGCCGTTTAAGGTACGAAATAATTATCCAAATTCAAAAGTATGGTGTTTTTCTGAAAGGGGAGAACCTAAGCTTTAATTTAGATATAAAATTATCGGCCTTCCATGAAAACTTTAAAAGTTATTCCCAACCCTAGAAATGTTTTTTTTTTTTGTAACACTGTATAGTGCTGTATTGTTTGCGGTGAAACCGCATGCAAGTTGACGGTATTTTACAGAGGGCTAAATTGTCCATGGAGGCAGTTTAAGGTACGAAAACAATATCCAAATTCAAAAGTATGGTGTTTTTCTGAAAGGAGAACCTAAGTTTTAATTTAGATATAAAATTATCGGCCTCCCTTGAAAACTTTAAAAGTTATTCCCAACCATAGAAATGTTTTTTTTGTAACACTGTATAGTGCTGTATTGTTTGCGGTGAAACCGTATGCAAGTTGACGGTATTTTACAGAGGGCTAAGTGTCCATGGAGGCCGTTTAAGGTACGAAATAATTATCCAAATTCAAAAGTATGGTGTTTTTCTGAAAGGGAAGAACCTAAGCTTTAATTTAGATATAAAATTATCGGCCTCCCTTGAAAACTTTAAAAGTTATTCCCAACCATAGAAATGTTTTTTTTGTAACACTGTATAGTGCTGTATTGTTTGCGGTGAAACCGTATGCAAGTTGACGGTATTTTACAGAGGGCTAAGTGTCCATGGAGGCCGTTTAAGGTACGAATTTTTTTTCCAAATTCAAAAGTATGGTGTTTTTCTGAAAGGGGAGAACCTAAGCTTTAATTTAGATATAAAATTATCGGCCTCCCTTGAAAACTTTAAAAGTTATTCCCAACCCTAGAAATGTATTTTTTGAAACACTGTATAGAGCTCTATTATTTGCGGTGAAACCGCATGCAAGTTGACGGTATTTTACAGAGGGCTAAGTGTCCATGGAGGCCGTTTAAGGTCCGAAATAATTATCCAAATTCAAAAGTATGGTGTTTGTCTGAAAGGGGAGAACCTAAGCTTTAATTTAGATATAAAATTATCGAGCTCCCTTGAAAACTTTAAAAGTTATTCCCAACCATAGAAATGTTTTTTTTTAACACTGTATAGTGCTGTATTGTTTGCGGTGAAACCGCATGCAAGTTGACGGTATTTTACAGAGGGCTATGTGTCCATGGAGGCCGTTTAAGGTACGAAATAATTATCCAAATTCAAAAGTATGGTGTTTTTCTGAAAGGGAAGAACCTAAGCTTTAATTTAGATATAAAATTATCGGCCTCCCTTGAAAACTTTAAAAGTTATTCCCAACCATAGAAATTATTGTTTTTGTAACACTGTATAGTGCTGTATTGTTTGCGGTGAAACCGCATGCAAGTTGACGGTATTTTACAGAGGGCTAAGTGTCCATGGAGGCCGTTTAAGGTACGAAAAAATTATCCAAATTCAAAAGTATGGTGTTTTTCTGAAAGGGGAGAACCTAAGCTTTAATTTAGATATAAAATTATCGGCCTCCCTTGAAAACTTTAAAAGTTATTCCCAACCCTAGAAATGTTTTTTTTGTAACACTGTATAGTGCTGTATTGTTTGCGGTGAAAACGCATGCAAGTTGACGGTATTTTACAGAGGGCTAGTGTCCATGGAGGCCGTTTAAGGTACGAAATAATTATCCAAATTCAAAAGTATGGTGTTTTTCTGAAAGGGGAATAACTGAGCTTATATTTGGATTTAAAGTTATTGGCCTCCCTTCCAAAACTTTAAAAGTTATTCCCAACCATAGAAATGTTTTTTTTGTAACACTGTATAGTGTTGTATTGTTTGCGGTGAAACCGTATGCAAGTTGACAGTATTTACAGAGGGCTAAGTGTCCATGGAGGCCGTTTAAGGTACGAAATAATTATCCAAATTCAAAAAGTATGGTGTTTTTCTGAAAGGAAGAACCTAAGCTTTAATTTAGATATAAAATTATCGGCCTCCTTGAAAACTTTAAAAGTTATTCCACCATAGAAATGTTTTTTGTAACACTGTATGGTGCTGTATTGTTTGCGGTGAAACCGTATGCAAGTTGACGGTATTTTACAGAGGGCTATGTCCATGGAGGCCGTTTAAGGTACAATTTTTTTCCAAATTCAAAAGTATGGTGTTTTTCTGAAAGGGAAGAACCTAAGCTTTAATTTAGATATAAAATTATTGGCCTCCCCTTGAAAACTTTAAAGTTATTCCCAACCATAGAAATGTTTTTTTTGTAACACTGTATAGTGCTGTATTGTTTGCGGTGAAACCGCATGCAAGTTGACGGTATTTTACAGAGGGCTAAAGTGTCCATGGAGGCCGTTTAAGGTACGAAAATGTTTTCCAAATTCAAAAGTATGGTGTTTTTCTGAAAGGGGAGAACCTAAGCTTTAATTTAGATATAAAATTATCGGCCTCCCTTGAAAACTTTAAAAGTTATTTCCAACCCTAGAAATGTTTTTTTTTTGTAACACTGTATAGTGCTGTATTGTTTGCGGTGAAACCGCATGCAAGTTGACGGTATTTTAGAGAGGGCTAAGTGTCCATGGAGGCCGTTTAAGGTACGAAATAATTATCCAAATTCAAATGTATGGTGTTTTTCTGAAAGGAAGAACCTAAGCTTTAATTTAGATATAAAATTATCGGCCTCCCTTGAAAACTTTAAAAGTTATTCCCCAACGCCATAGAAATGTTTTTTTGTAACACTGTATAGTGCTGTATATTGTTTGCGGTCAAACCGTATGCAAGTTGACGGTATTTACAGAGGGCTAAGTGTCCATGGAGGCCGTTTTAAGGTACGAAATAATTATCCAAATTCAAAAAGTATGGTGTTTGTCTGAAAGGGGAAGAACCTAAGCTTTAATTTAGATATAAAATTATCGGCCTCCTTGAAAACTTTAAAAGTTATTCCCAACCCTAGAAATGTATGTTTTTTTGTAACACTGTATAGTGCTGTATTGTTTGCGGTGAAACCGCATGCAAGTTGATTTGGTATTTTACTAGAGGGCTGAAAGTGTCCATGGAGGCCGTTTAAGGTGAAAAAAATTATCCAAATTCAAAAGTATGGTGTTTGTCTGAAAGGGAGAACCTAAGCTTTAATTTAGATATAAAATTATCGGCCTCCCTTGAAAACTTTAAAAGTTATTCCCAACCTAGAAAATGTATTTTGTAACACTGTATAGGTGCTGCTGTATATTGTTTGCGGTGAAACCGTCATGCAAGTTGACGGTATTTTACAGATGGCTAAGTGTCCATGGAGGCCGTTTAAGGTACGAAATAATTATCAAATTCAAAAGTATGGTGTTTTCTGAAAGGGAAGAACTAAGCTTTAATTTAGATATAAAATTATCGGCCTCCTTGAAAACTTTAAAAGTTATTCCCAACCCTAGAAATTTTTTTTGTAACACTGTATAGTGTTTGTATTGCGGTGAAACCATGCAAGTTGACTGGTATTTTACAGAGGCTAAGTGTCCATGGTTTTCAAGGTACGAATAATTAGTCCCAAATTCAAAAGTATGGTGTTTTTCTGAAAGGGAAGAACCTAAGCTTAATTTAGATATAAAATTATCGGCCTCCTTAAAACTTTTAAAGTTTTTGTATTGTTTGCAGAAATGAAACCACAGCGTGTTGACGGTATTTGGGAGGGCTAAGTGTCCATTTTAAGGTACGAAAATTCTCCAAATTCAAAAGTATGGTGTTTTTCTGAAAGGAAGAACCTGCTTTAATTTAGATATAAAATTATTGTCCTTGAAAACTTTAAAAGTTATTCCCAACCTAAAAATGTTTTTTGTAACACTGTATAGTGCTGTAATATTTGCGGTGAAACCGCATACCAAGTTGACATTTTTTACAGATGGCTAAGTGTCCATGGAGGCCGTTTAAGGTACTTTATTTTTTCAAATTCAACAGTATAGTTTTTTTCTGAAAGGGGGAAGAACTAAGTTTTAATTTAGATATAAAATATCGCCTCCAAAAAACTTTAAAAGTTATTCCTATCCCTATAAATGTTTTTTTTTGTAACACTGTATAGTGCTGTATTGTTTCCGGTGAAACCGTATGCAAGTTTGACGGTATTTACAGAGGGCTAAGTGTCCATGGAGGCCGTTTAAGGTATGAAATAATTTCCAAATTCAAAAGTATGGTTTTTGTCTGAAAGGGGGAGAACCCTAAGCTTTAATTTAGATATAAAATTATCAGACTCCTTGAACATTTAAAGTTATTCCCAACCCTAGAAATGTTTTTTTTGTAACACCGTATAGAGCTGTATTGTTTGCGTGAAACCGCATGCAAGAATAACGACGGTATTTTACAGGGCTAAGTGTCCTTGGAGGTCGTTTAAGGTACGAATTAATTATCCAAATTCAAATGTATGGTGTTTTTCTGAAAGAGAACCTAAGCTTTAATTTAGATATAAAATTATCAGCCTCCTTGAAAACTTTAAAAGTTATTCCCAACCATAGAATTTTGCTGTTGTAACACTGTATAGTGTTGTATTGTTTGCGGTGAAACCGCATGCAAGTTGGACAGTATTTACAGAGGGTTAGAAAGTGTCCATGGAGGCCGTTTAAGGTACGATTTTTTCCAAGTTCAAAAGTATGGTGTTTTTCTGAAAGGGAAGAAGCTGCTTTTAATTTAGATATAAAATTATCGGCCTTCCTTGAAAACTTTAAAGTTATTCCCAACCATAGAAAATGTTTTTTTGTAACACTGTATAGTGCTGTATTGTTTCGGGTGAAACCACATGCAAGTTGACGGTATTTTACAGAGGGCTAAGTGTCCATGGAGGCCGTTTAAGGTACAAATAATTATCCAAATTCAAATGTATGGTGTTTTTCTGAAAGGAAGAACTCTAAGCTTTAATTTAGATATAAAATTATCTGCCTCCTGAAAAACTTTAAAAGTTATTTAACCATAGAAATCTTTTTTTTTAGCAACACTGTATATGGTGCTGTAATGTTTGCGGTGAAACCGCATGCAAGTTGCAGTTTGTATTTTTACAGAGGGCTAAAGTGTCCATGGAGGCCGTTTAAGGTACGAATTTTTCCAAATTCAAAAGTATGGTGTTTTCTGAAAAGGGAGAACCTAAGATTTAATTTATATATAAAATTATTGGCCTCACTTGAAAACTTTAAAAGTTATTCCCAACCATAGAACGAAACACTTTTTTTGTAACACTGTATGGTGTTTGCGGTGAAACCACATGCAAGTTGACAGTATTTTACAGGGCTAAGGGTTCCGCGGAGGCCGTTTGGGTGCGAACAAATTATCCAAATTAAAAAGTATGGTGTTTTTCTGAAAGGGAAGAACGGCAAAAGCTTTAAATTTAGATATAAATGATCGGCCTCCATGAAAACTGTAAAGTTATTTCCAACCCTAGAAATGTTTTTTTGTAACACTTTATAGTGCTGTATTTTTTGCGGTGAAACCGCATGCAGTTGACAGTATTTTTACAGGGGGCTAAGTGTCCATGGAGGCCGTTTAAGGTACGAAACAAATTCCCAAATTCAAAAGTATGGTGTTTTTCTGAAAGGGAAGAACCTAAGCTTTAATTTAGATATAAAATTATCGGCATCCCTTGAAAACTTTAAAAGTTATTCCCATCGCCATAAATGTTTTTTTGTAACACTGTATAGTGCTGTATATTGTTTCCGGTCAAACCGTATGCAAGTTGACGGTATTTTACAGAGGGCTAAGTGTCCATGGAGGCCGTTTAAGGTACGAAATAATTATCCAAATTCAAAAAGTATGGGTGTTTGTCTGAAGAGGAGAACCTAAGCTTTAATTTAGAATATAAAATTATCGACCTCCCCTTTGAAAACTTTTAAAAAAAGTTATTCCAACCTAGAAATGTATTTTTGTAACACTGTATAAGAGCTGTATTGTTTGCGGGTGAAACCATACAAGTTGAAGCGATTTATTTACAGAGAGGGCTAAGTGTCCATGGAGGCCGTTTAAGGTAAAAAAATAATTATCCAAATTCAAAGTAGTATGTGTAAGTTTGTCTGAAAGGAAGAACCTAAGCTTTAATTTAGATATAAAATTATCGGCCTCCTTGAAACTTTTAAAAAGTTATTCCAACACCTATAAATGTTTTTTTGTAACACTGTATAGTGCTATATATGTGTTTCAGGAGTGAAACCGTCGCATGCAAGTTGACGGTATTTTTACACGACTACAAAGAGGGCTGAAATTGTCCATGGAGGCCGTTTAGGTACGATAATAATATCATCCAAATTCAAATGTATGGTGTTTTTCTGAAAGGGGAAGAACCTACCTAGCTTTCTAATTTAGGATATAAAATTATCGGCCTCCCTTGAAAACTTTAAAGTTATTCCCAACCATGAAATATTTTTTTTTGTAACACTGTGTATAGTGCTGTAATGTTTGCGGTGAAACCGCATGCAAGTTGACAGATATTTTACAGAGGGCTACTGGAGGAGTGTCCATGGAGGCCGTTTAAGGCAATGCAATTTTTTCCAAATTCAAAAGTATGGTGTTTTTTCTAGAAAAGGGAAGAACCTAAGCTTTAATTTAGATATAAAATTATTGGCCTCCTTGAAAACTTTTAAAAAGTTATTTCCCAACCCTAGAAATGTTTTTTGTAACACTGTATAGTGTCTGTATGTTGCAGCGGTGAAACCGCATGCAGAGAGTTGACGGTATTTTGAGGAGGGCTAGAAAGTGTCCATGTAGGCCGTTTAAGGTGCAAAAAAAATTCCCAAAATTCAACAGTATGGTGTTTTTCTGAAAGGGAAGAAACCTAAGCTTTAATTTAGATATAAAATTATTGGCCTCCATGGAAAACTTTTAAGTTATTCCCATCCATATGAAAATGTTTTTTTTTTGTAACACTGTATAATGCTGTATATTGTTTGCGGTGAAACCGTATGCAAGTTGACGGTATTTTACCAGAGGGCTAGAAAATTGTCCATGGAGGCCGTTTAAGGTACGAAATAATAAATAATTATCAAATTCCAAAAGTATGGTGTTTGTCTGAAAGGGAGAACCTAAGCTTTAATTTAGATATAAAATTATCGGCCTCCCTTGAAAAACTTTAAAAGGTTATTCCAACCTAGAAATGTATTTTTTTTTGTAACACTGTATAGTGCTGTATTGTTTGCGGTGAAACCGGCATGCAAGTTGACAATGGTATTTACAGAGGCTCAAAGTGTCCATTGTGGAGGGCCGTTTAAGCTGTACCGAAATAATTATCCAAATTCAAATATTATGGTGTTTTTTCTGAAAGGAAGAACCTAAGCTTTAATTTGAAATATAAAATTATCGGCCTCCCTTGAAAACTTTAAAAGTTATTCCCAAACCATAGAAATTTTTGCTGTTTTGTAACACTGTATAGTGCTATGTGTGTTTGCGGTGAAACCGCATGCAAATTGACGGTATTTTACAGAGGCTAAGTGTCCATGGAGGCCGTTTAAGGTACGAATTTTTTTTTCCAAATTCAAAAGTATGCAGTGTTTTCTGAAAGGGAAGAACCTAAGCTTTAATTTAGATATAAAATTATCTGGCACTCCTTAGAAAAACTTTAAAAGTTATTCCCAACCATAGAAATGTTTTTTTGTAACACTGTATAGTGCTGTATATTGTTTGCGGTGAAACCGTATGTACAAATTGACGGTATTTTACAGAGGGCTAAGTGTCCATGGAGGCCGTTTAGTGCAGGTACGAAACAATTATCCAGGAATTAAAATGTATGGTGTTTTTCTGAAAGGAAGAACCTAAGCTTTAATTTAGATATAAAATTATCAACCTCCCATGAAAACTTTAAAAGTTATTCCCAACCATAGAATGTTTCTTTCTTTTTGTAACGCTGTATAGTGCTGTGTGGTCGTTTGCGGTGAAACCGCATGCAAGTTGACGGTGTTACACAGAGGGCTAGAGAATGTCCATGGAGGCCGTTTAAGGTCCGAAATAATTATCCAAATTCAAAAGTATGAATTGGTTTGTCTGAAAGGGGAGAACCTAAGCTGAATTATAGGATATAAAATTATCGGCCTCCTTGAAAATCCTTTAAAAGTTATTCCCAACCATAGAAATGTTTTTTTTTTAACACTGCTTATAGTGCTGTATTGTTTGCGGGTGAACCGCATGCAGGATGACCAGTGATTTTACATGCTGGCTAAGTGTCCGCGGAGGCCAAGTTATGAGTTGCGAACATAAATTATCCAAATTAAAAAGAGGTATGGTGTTTTTCTTGAAAGGAAAGAACCCTAGCTTTAATTTAGATATAAAATTATCGGCCTCCCCTTGAAAACTTTTAAAAAAAGTTATTCACAACCCTAGAAATGTTTTTTTTGTAACATCTGTATAGTGCTGTATTGTTTGCGGGGTGAAACACGCATGCAAGTTGACGGTATTTTACAGAGGGCTAAAGTGTCCATGAAGGCC
>JAQQFT010000271.1:0-33030 GCA_029582265.1 Zoroaster sp. YZ-2022 | reverse complement strand
AAAAAACATTTTCTAAGGTTGGGAATAACTTTTCAAGTTTTTAAGGAGGTAGATAAAATTATATCTAAATTAAAGCTTAGGTTCTCCCTCTCAGAAAACACAAAATCTTTGAATTTGGATAATTATTTCGTACCTTAAACGGCCTCCATGGACACTTAACCCACATAAAAATACCGTCAAGTTGCATGCGGTTTCAGCGCAAACAATACAGCACTATACAGTGTTACTAAAATAACATTTATAGGGTTGGGAATAACTTTAAAGTTTTTATGAGGCAGATAAATTTATATCTAAATTAAAGCTTAGGTTCTCCCTTTCCGGAAAACACATACTTTTGAATTTGGATAATTATTTCGCACCTTAAACGGCCTCCATGGACACTTAGCCCTCTGTAAAATACCGTCAACTTGCATGCGGTTTCACCGCAAACAATACAGCACTATACAGTGTTACAAAAAAACATTTCTAGGGTTGGGAATAACTTTTCAAGTTTTTAAGGGAGGCAGATAAAATTGATATCTAAATTAAAGCTTAGGTTCTCCCCTCTCGGAAAAACACAAAATCTTTGAATTTGGATAATGTCTTCATACCTTAAACGGCCTCCATGGACACTTAGCCTCTGTAAAATACGGTCAACTTGCATGCGGTTTCACAGAAAACAATACAGCACTGTACACTGTTACGAAAGAAACATTTCTAAGGTTGGGAATAACTTTTCAAGTTTTTAAGGGAGGCAGATAAAATTGATATCTAAATTAAAGCTTAGGTTCTCCCCTCTCGGAAAAAACACAAAATCTTTGAATTTGGATAATGTCTTCATACCTTAAACGGCCTCCATGGACACTTAGCCCCTGTAAAATACGGTCAACTTGCATGCGGTTTCACAGAAAACAATACAGCACTGTACACTGTTACGAAAGAAACATTTCTAAGGTTGGGAATAACTTTTCAAGTTTTTAAGGAGGCAGATAAATTGATATCTAAATTAAAGCTTAGGTTCTCCTCTCGGAAAACAGAAATTCTTTGAATTTGGATAATATCTTCATACCTTAAACGGCCTCCATGGACACTTAGCCCTCTGTAAAATACGGTCAACTTGCATGCGGTTTCACAGCAAAACAATACAGCACTGTACACTGTTACGAAAAAACATTTCTAGGGTTTGGGAATAACTTTTCAAGTTTTTAAGGGAGGCAGATAAAATTGATATTCTAAATTAAAGCTTAGGTTCTCCCTCTCGGAAAACACAAAATCCTTTTGAATTTGGATAATGTCTTCATACCTTAAACGGCCTCCATGGACACTTAGCCCCCTGTAAAATACGGTCAACTTGCATGCGGTTTCACAGAAAACAATACAGCACTGTACAGTGTTACAAAAAAAACATTTCTATGGTTGGGAATAACTTTTAAAGTTTTCAAGGGAGGCCGATAATTTTATATCTAAATTAAAGCTTAGGTTCTCCCCTTTCGGAAAAACCCAATACTTTGAATTTGGATAATTATTTGCACCTTAAACGGCCTCCATGGACACTTAGCCCTCTGTAAAATACCGTCAACTTGCATGCGTTTCCAGCGCAAACAATACAGCACTATCCAGTCTTACTAAACAAAACATTTATAGGGTTGGGAATAACTTTTAAAGTTTTTAAGGGAGGCAGATAAAATTGATATCTAAATTAAAGCTTAGGTTCTTCCCGCTCGGAAAAACACAAAATCGTTGAATTTGGATAATGTCTTCATACCTTAAACGGCCTCCATGGACACTTAGCCCCTGTAAAATACCGTCAACTTGCATGCGGTTTCACCGTAAAAAATACAGCACTGTACACTGTTACGAAAGAAACATTTCTAAGGTTGGGAATAACTTTTCAAGTTTTTAAGGGAGGCAGATAAAATTGATATCTAAATTAAAGTTTTGGTTCTCCCCTTTCGGAAAAACACAAAATCTTTGAATTTGGATAATGTATTCATACCTTAAACGGCCTCCATGGACACTTAGACCCCTGTAAAATATGGTCAACTTGCACGCGGTTTCACAGAAAACAATACAGCACTGTACACTGTTACGAAAGAAACATTTCTAAGGTTGGGAATAACTTTTCAAGTTTATTAAGGGAGGCAGATAAAATTGATATCTAAATTAAAGCTAGGTTCTCCCTCTCGGAAAAACACAAAATCTTTGAATTTTGGATAATGTCTTCATACCTTAAACGGCCTCCATGGACACTTAGCCCCTGTAAAATACGGTCAACTTGCATGCGGTTTCACAGAAACAATACAGCACTGTACACTGTTACGAAAAAAACATTTCTAAGGTTGGGAATAACTTTTCAAGTTTTTAAGGGAAGAAGATAAAATTGATATCTAAATTAAAGCTTAGGTTCTAACCTCTCGGAAAAACACAAAATCTTTGAATTTGGATAATGTCTTCATACCTTAAACGGCCTCCATGGACACTTAGCCCCGTGTAAAATACGGTCAACTTGCATGCGGTTTCACAGAAAACAATACAGCACTGTACACTGTTACGAAAGAAACATTTCTAAGGTTGGGAATAACTTTTCAAGTTTTTAAGGGAGGCAGATAAAATTGATATCTAAATTAAAGCTTAGGTTCTCCCCTCTCAGAAAAACACCATACTTTTGAATTTGGATAATTATTTCGTACCTTAAACGGCCTCCATGGACACTTAGCCCCCTGTAAAATACGGTCAACTTGCATGCGGTTTCACAGAAAACAATACAGCACTGTACACTGTTACGAAAGAAACATTTATAAGGTTGGGAATAACTTTTCAAGTTGTTGAGGGAGGCAGATGAAATTTATATCTAAATTAAAGCTTAGGTTCTCCCCTTTCAGAAAAACACATACTTTCGAATTTGGATAATGTCTTCACCTTAAACGGCCTCCATGGACACTTAGCCCTCTGTAAAATACGGTCAACTTGCATGCGGTTTAACCGCAAACAATACAGCACTATACGGTGTTACTAAAGAACAATTCGTGTGTTGGGAATAACTTTTAAAGTTTTTAAGGAAGGCAGATAAATTTATATCTAAATTAAAGCTTAGGTTCTCCCCTCTCGGAAAAACACAAAATCTTTGAATTTGGATAATGTCTTCATACCTTAAACGGCCTCCATGGACACTTAGCCCTCTGTAAAATACCGTCAACTTGCATGCGGTTTCACCGCAAACAATACAGCACTATACACTGTTACGAAAGAAACATTTCTAAGGTTGGGAATAACTTTTCAAGTTTTTAAGGGAGGCAGATAAAATTGATATCTAAATTAAAGCTTAGGTTCTCCCCTCTCGGAAAAACACAAAATCTTTGAATTTGGATAATGTCTTCATACCTTAAACGGCCTCCATGGACACTTAGCCCCCTGTAAAATACGGTCAACTTGCATGCGGTTTCACAGAAAACAATACAGCACTGTACACTGTTACGAAAGAAACATTTCTAAGGTTGGGAATAACTTTTCAAGTTTTTAAGGGAGGCAGATAAAATTGATATCTAAATTAAAGCTTAGGTTCTCCCCTCTCGGAAAAACACAAAATCTTTGAATTTGGATAATGTCTTCATACCTTAAACGGCCTCCATGGACACTTAGCCCCCTGTAAAATACGGTCAACTTGCATGCGGTTTCACAGAAAACAATACAGCACTGTACACTGTTACGAAAGAAACATTTCTAAGGTTGGGAATAACTTTTCAAGGCAGATAAAATTGATATCTAAATTAAAGCTTAGGTTCCCCTCTCGGAAAAACACAAAATCTTTGAATTTGGATAATGTCTTCATACCTTAAACGGCCTCCATGGACACTTAGCCCCCTGTAAAATACGGTCAACTTGCATGCGGTTTCACAGAAAACAATACAGCACTGTACACTGTTACGAAAGAAACATTTCTAAGGTTGGGAATAACTTTTCAAGTTTTTAAGGGAGGCAGATAAAATTGATATCTAAATTAAAGCTTAGGTTCTCCCCTTTCAGAAAAACACCATACTTTTGAATTTGGATAATTATTTCGTACCTTAAACGGCCTCCATGGACACTTAGCCCTCTGTAAAATACGTTCAACTTGCATGCGGTTTCACAGAAAACAATACAGCACTGTACACTGTTACGAAAGAAACATTTCTAAGGTTGGGAATAACTTTTAAAGTTTTCAAGGGAGGCCGATAAATTTATATCTAAATTAAAGCTTAGGTTCTCCCCTTCCGGAAAAATATGATACTTTTGAATTTGGAAAAAATTTTCGCACCTTAAACGGCCTCCATGGACACATAGCCCTCTGTAAAATACCGTCAACTTGCATGCGGTTTCACCGCAAACAATACAGCACTATACAGTGTTACGAAAGAAACATTTCTAAGGTTGGGAATAACTTTTCAAGTTTTTAAGGGAGGCAGATAAAATTGATATCTAAATTAAAGCTTAGGTTCTCCCCTCTCGGAAAAACAGAAAATCTTTGAATTTGGATAATATCTTCATAACTTAAACGGCCTCCATGGACACTTAGCCCCCTGTAAAATACGGTCAACTTGCATGCGGTTTCACAGAAAACAATACAGCACTGTACACTGTTACGAAAAAAAACATTTCTAAGGTTGGGAATAACTTTTCAAGTTTTTAAGGGAGGCAGATAAAATTGATATCTAAATTAAAGCTTAGGTTCTCCCCTTTCAGAAAAACACCATACTTTTAAATTTGGATAATTATTTCGTACCTTAAACGGCCTCCACAGACACTTAGCCCTCTGTAAAATACCGTCAACTTGCATGCGTTTCCACCGCAAACAATACAGCACTATCCAGTCTTACTAAAAAAAACATTTATAGGGTTGGGAATAACTTTTAAAGTTTTCAAGGAAGGCCGATAAATTTATATCTAAATTAAAGCTTAGGTTCTCCCCTTCCGGAAAGATACAATACTTTTGAATTTGGATAATTTTTTCGCACCTTAAACGGCCTCCATGGACACTCAGACCTCTGTAAAATACCGTCAACTTGCAAGCGGTTTCACCGCAAACAATACAGCACTATACAGTGTTACAAAAAAAACATTTCTAGGGTTGGGAATAACTTTTCAAGTTTTTAAGGGAGGCAGATAAAATTAATATCTAAATTAAAGCTTAGGTTCTCCCCTCTCGGAAAAACACAAAATCTTTGAATTTGGATAATGTCTTCATACCTTAAACGGCCTCCATGGACACTTAGCCCTGTAAAATACGGTCAACTTGCATGCGGTTTCACAGAAAACAATACAGCACTGTACACTGTTACGAAAGAAACATTTCTAAGGTTGGGAATAACTTTTCAAGTTTTTAAGGGAGGCAGATAAAATTGATATCTAAATTAAAGCTTAGGTTCTCCCCTCTCGGAAAAACACAAAATCTTTGAATTTGGATAATGTCTTCATACCTTAAACGGCCTCCATGGACACTTAGCCCCCTGTAAAATACGGTCAACTTGCATGCGGTTTCACAGAAAACAATACAGCACTGTCGACTGTTACGAAAGAAACATTTTTAAGGTTGGGAATAACTTTTCAAGTTTTTAAGGGAGGCAGATAAAATTGATATCTAAATTAAAGCTTAGGTTCTCCCCTTTCAGAAAAACACCATACTTTTGAATTTGGATAATTATTTTGTACCTTAAACGGCCTGCATAGACACTTAGCCCTCTGTAAAATACCGTCAACTTGCATGCGTTTCCACCGCAAACAATACAGCACTATCCAGTCTTACTAAAAAAAAACATTTATAGGGTTGGGAATAACTTTTAAAGTTTTCAAGGAAGGCCGATAAATTTATATCTAAATTAAAGCTTAGGTTCTCCCCTTCCGGAAAAATACCATACTTTTGAATTTGGATAATTTTTACGCACCTTAAACGGCCTCCATGGACACTCAGACCTCTGTAAAATACCGTCAACTTGCAAGCGGTTTCACCGCAAACAATACAGCACTATACAGTGTTACAAAAAAAACATTTCTAGGGTTGGGAATAACTTTTCAAGTTTTTAAGGAAGGCAGATAAAATTAATATCTAAATTAAAGCTTAGGTTCTCCCCTCTCGGAAAAACACAAAATCTTTGAATTTGGATAATGTCTTCATACCTTAAACGGCCTCCATGGACACTTAGCCCCCTGTAAAATAGGGTCAACTTGCATGCGGTTTCACAGAAAACAATACAGCACTGTACACTGTTACGAAAGAAACATTTCTAAGGTTGGGAATAACTTTTCAAGTTTTTAAGGGAGGCAGATAAAATTGATATCTAAATTAAAGCTTAGGTTCTCCCCTCTCGGAAAAAAACAACATCTTTGAATTTGGATAATGTCTTCATACCTTAAACGGCCTCCATGGACACTTAGCTCCCTGTAAAATACGGTCAACTTGCATGCGGTTTCATAGAAAACAATACAGCACTGTACACTGTTACGAAAGAAACATTTCTAAGGTTGGGAATAACTTTAAAGTTTTTAAGAGAGGCAGATAAAATTGATATCTAAATTAAAGCTTAGGTTCTCCCCTCTCGGAAAAACACAAAATCTTTGAATTTGGATAATGTCTTCATACCTTAAACGGCCTCCATGGACACTTAGCCCCCTGTAAATACGGTCATCTTGCATGCGGTTTCACAGAAAACAATACAGCACTGTACACTGTTACGAAAGAAACATTTCTAAGGTTGGGAATAACTTTTCAAGTTTTTAAGGAAGGCAGATAAAATTGATATCTAAATTAAAGCTTAGCTTCTCCCCTCTCGGAAAAACACAAAATCTTTGAATTTGGATAATGTCTTCATACCTTAAACGGCCTCCATGGACACTTAGCCCCCTGTAAAATACGGTAAACTTGCATGCGGTTTCAAAGAAAACAATACAGCACTGTACACAGTTAAGAAAGAACCAAATCTAAGGTTGGTAATAACTTTAAAAGTTTTTAAGGGAGGCAGATAAAATTGATATCTAAATTAAAGCTTAGGTTCTCCCCTCTCGGAAAAACACAAAATCTTTGAATTTGGATAATGTCTTCATACCTTAAACGGCCTCCATGGACACTAACTCCCCTGTAAAATACGGTCATCTTGCATGCGGTTTCACAGAAAACAATACAGCACTGTACACTGTTACGAAAGAAACATTTCTAAGGTTGGGAATAACTTTTCAAGTTTTTAAGGGAGGCAGATAAAATTCATATCTAAATTAAAGCTTAGGTTCTCCCCTCTCGGAAAAACACAAAATCTTTGAATTTGGATAATGTCTTCATACCTTAAACGGCCTCCATGGACACTTAACCCCCTGTAAAATACCGTCAACTTGCATGCGGTTTCACAGAAAACAATACAGCACTGTACACTGTTACGAAAGAAACATTTCTAAGGTTGGGAATAACCTTTAAAGTTTTTAAGGGAGGCAGATAAAATTGATATCTAAATTAAAGTTTAGGTTCTCCCCTCTCGGAAAAACAGAAAATCTTTGAATTTGGATAATATCTTCATAACTTAAACGGCCTCCATGGACACTTAGCCCCCTGTAAAATACGGTCAACTTGCATGCGGTTTCACAGAAAACAATACAGCACTGTACACTGTTACGAAAAACATTTCTAAGGTTGGGAATAACTTTTCAAGTTTTTAAGGGAGGCAGATAAAATTGATATCTAAATTAAAGCTTAGGTTCTCCCCTTTCAGAAAAACACCATACTTTTGAATTTGGATAATTATTTCGTACCTTAAACGGCCTCCACAGACACTTAGCCCTCTCTAAAATACCGTCAACTTGCATGCGTTTCCACCGCAAACAATACAGCACTATCCAGTCTTACTAAAAAAAACATTTATAGGGTTGGGAATAACTTTTAAAGTTTTCAAGGAAGGCCGATAAATTTATATCTAAATTAAAGCTTAGGTTCTCCCCTTCCGGAAAGATACAATACTTTTGAATTTGGATAATTTTTTCGCACCTTAAACGGCCTCCATGGACACTCAGACCTCTGTAAAATACCGTCAACTTGCAAGCGGTTTCACCGCAAACAATACAGCACTATACAGTGTTACAAAAAAACATTTCTAGGGTTGGGAATAACTTTTCAAGTTTTTAAGGAAGTAGATAAAATTATTATCTAAATTAAAGCTTAGGTTCTCCCTCTCGGAAAAACACAAAATCTTTGAATTTGGATAATGTCTTCATACCTTAAACGGCCTCCATGGACACTTAGCCACCTGTAAAATACGGTCAACTTGCATGCGGTTTCACAGAAAACAATACAGCACTGTACACTGTTACGAAAGAAACATTTCTAAGGTTGGGAATAACTTTTCAAATTTTTAAGGGGGGGCAGATAAAATTTATATCTAAGTTAAAGCTTAGGTTCTCCTCTCGGAAAACACAAAATCTTTGAATTTGGATAATGTCTTCATACCTTAAACGGCCTCCATGGACACTTAGCCCTCTGTAAAATATGGTCAACTTGGATGCGGTTTCACAGAAAACAATAATAGCACTGTACACTGTTACGAAAGAAACATTTCTAAGGTTGGGAATAACTTTTCAAGTTTTTAAGGGAGGCAGATAAAATTGATATCTAAATTAAAGATTAGGTTCTCCCCTTTCAGAAAAACACCATACTTTTGAATTTGGATAATTTCTTCATACCTTAAACGGCCTCCATGGACACTTAGCCCTCTGTAAAATACGGTGAACTTGCATGCGGTTTCACAGCAAACAATACAGCACTATCCAGTCTTACTAAAAAAAACATTTATAGGGTTGGGAATAACTTTTAAAGTTTTAAAGGGAGGCCGATAATTTTACATCTAATTTAAAGCTGAGGTTCTCCCCTTTCAGAAAAACATCATACTTTTGAATTTGTTTAATTATTTCGTACCTTAAACGGCCTCCATGGACACTTAGCCCTCTGTAAAATACGTCAACTTGCATGCGGTTTCACCGCAAACAATACAGCACTATCCAGTCTTACTAACAAAAAACATTTATAAGGTTGGGAATAACTTTTAAAGTTTTCAAGGAAGGCCGATAATTTTATATCTAATTTAAAGCTGAGGTTCTCCCCTTCCGGAAAGATACAATACTTTTGAATTTGGATAATTTTTTCGCACCTTAAACGGCCTCCATGGACACTCAGACCTCTGTAAAATACCGTCAACTTGCAAGCGGTTTCAGGGCAAACAATACAGCACTATACAGTGTTACAAAAAAAACATTTCTAGGGTTGGGAATAACTTTTCAAGTTTTTAAGGGAGGCAGATAAAATTAATATCTAAATTAAAGCTTAGGTTCTCCCCTCTCGGAAAAACACAAAATCTTTGAATTTGGATAATGTCTTCATACCTTAAACGGCCTCCATGGACACTTAGCCCCCTGTAAAATACGGTCAACTTGCATGCGGTTTCACAGAAAACAATACAGCACTGTACACTGTTACGAAAGAAACATTTCTAAGGTTGGGAATATCTTTTCAAGTTTTTAAGGGAGGCAGATAAAATTGATATCTAAATTAAAGCTTAGGTTCTCCCCTCTCGGAAAAAAACAAAATCTTTGAATTTGGATAATGTCTTCATACCTTAAACGGCCTCCATGGACACTTAACCCCATGTAAAATACGGTCATCTTGCATGCGGTTTCACAGAAAACAATACAGCACTGTACACTGTTACGAAAGAAACATTTCTAAGGTTGGGAATAACTTTTCAAGTTTTTAAGGGAGGCAGATAAAATTGATATCTAAATTAAAGCTTAGGTTCTCCCCTCTCGGAAAAACACAAAATCTTTGAATTTGGATAATGTCTTCATACCTTAAACGGCCTCCATGGACACTTAGCCCCCTGTAAAATACGGTCAACGTGCATGCGGTTTCACAGAAAACAATACAGCACTGTACACTGTTACGAAAGAAACATTTCTAAGGTTGGGAATAACTTTTCAAGTTTTTAAGGGAGGCAGATAAAATTGATATCTAAATTAAAGCTTAGGTTCTCCCCTCTCGGAATAACACAAAATCTTTGAATTTGGATAATGTCTTCATACCTTAAACGGCCTCCATGGACACTTAACCCCCTGTAAAATACCGTCAACTTGCATGCGGTTTCACAGAAAACAATACAGCACTGTACACTGTTACGAAAGAAACATTTCTAAGGTTGGGAATAACCTTTAAAGTTTTTAAGGGAGGCAGATAAAATTGATATCTAAATTAAAGCTTAGGTTCTCCCCTGTCGGAAAAACAGAAAATCTTTGAATTTGGATAATATCTTCATAACTTAAACGGCCTCCATGGACACTTAGCCCCCTGTAAAATACGGTCAACTTGCATGCGGTTTCACAGAAAACAATTGAGCACTATCCAGTCTTACTAAAAAAAACATTTATAGGGTTGGGAATAACTTTTAAAGTTTTCAAGGGAGGCAGATAAATTTATATCTAAATTAAAGCTTAGGTTCTCCCCTCTCGGAAAAACACAAAATCTTTGAATTTGGATAATGTCTTCATACCTTAAACGGCCTCCATGGACACTTAACCCCTTGTAAAATACCGTCAACTTGCATGCGGTTTCACAGAAAACAATACAGCACTATACAGTGTTACAAAAAAAACATTTCTAGGGTTGGGAATAACTTTTCAAGTTTTTAAGGGAGGCAGATAAAATTGATATCTAAATTAAAGCTTACGTTCTCCCCTTTCAGAAAAACACCATACTTTTGAATTTGGATAATTATTTCGTACCTTAAACGGCCTCCATAGACACTTAGCCCTCTGTAAAATACCGTCAACTTGCATGCGTTTCCAGCGCAAACAATACAGCACTATCCAGTCTTACTAAACAAAACATTTATAGGGTTGGGAATAACTTTTAAAGTTTTTAAGGGAGGCAGATAAAATTAATATCTAAATTAAAGCTTAGGTTCTCCCCTCTCGGAAAAACACAAAATCTTTGAATTTGGATAATGTCTTCATACCTTAAACGGCCTCCATGGACACTTAGCCCCCTGTAAAATACGGTCAACTTGCATGCGGTTTCACAGAAAACAATACAGCACTGTACACTGTTACGAAAGAAACATTTCTAAGGTTGGGAATAACTTTTCAAGTTTTTAAGGGAGGCAGATAAAATTGATATCTAAATTAAAGCTTAGGTTCTTCCCTCTCGGAAAAACACAAAATCTTTGAATTTGGATAATGTCTTCATACCTTAAACGGCCTCCATGGACACTTAGCCCCCTGTAAAATACGGTCAACTTGCATGCGGTTTCACAGAAAACAATACAGCACTGTAGACTGTTACGAAAGAAACATTTTTAAGGTTGGGAATAACTTTTCAAGTTTTTAAGGGAGGCAGATAAAATTGATATCTAAATTAAAGCTTAGGTTCTCCCCTCTCGGAAAAACACAAAATCTTTGAATTTGGATAATGTCTTCATACCTTAAACGGCCTCCATGGACACTTAGCCCCCTGTAAAATACGGTCAACTTGCATGCGGTTTCACAGAAAACAATACAGCACTATACACTGTTACGAAAGAAACATTTCTAAGGTTGGGAATAACTTTTCAAGTTTTTAAGGGAGGCAGATAAAATTGATATCTAAATTAAAGCTTAGGTTCTCCCCTCTCGGAAAAACACAAAATCTTTGAATTTGGATAATGTCTTCATACCTTAAACGGCCTCCATGGACACTTAGCCCCCTGTAAAATACGGTCAACTTGCATGCGGTTTCACAGAAAACAATACAGCACTGTACACTGTTACGAAAGAAACATTTCTAAGGTTGGGAATAACTTTTCAAGTTTTAAGGGAGGCAGATAAAATTGATATCTAAATTAAAGCTTAGGTTCTCCCCTTTCAGAAAAACACCATACTTTTGAATTTGGATAATTATTTCGTACCTTAAACGGCCTCCATGGACACTTAGCCCTCTGTAAAATACCGTCAACTTGCATGCGTTTCCACCGCAAACAATACAGCACTATCCAGTCTTACTAAAAAAAACATTTATAGGGTTGGGAATAACTTTTAAAGTTTTCAAGGAAGGCCGATAAATTTATATCTAAATTAAAGCTTAGGTTCTCCCCTTCCGGAAAGATACAATACTTTTGAATTTGGAAATTTATTTCGCACCTTAAACGGCCTCCATGGACACTCAGCCCTCTGTAAAATACCGTCAACTTGCATGCGGTTTCACCGCAAACAATACAGCACTATACAGTGTTACAAAAAAAACATTTCTAGGGTTGGGAATAACTTTTCAAGTTTTTAAGGGAGGCAGATAAAATTAATATCTAAATTAAAGCTTAGGTTCTCCCCTCTCGGAAAAACACAAAATCTTTGAATTTGGATAATGTCTTCATACCTTAAACGGCCTCCATGGACACTTAGCCCCCTGTAAAATAGGGTCAACTTGCATGCGGTTTCACAGAAAACAATACAGCACTGTACACTGTTACGAAAGAAACATTTCTAAGGTTGGGAATATCTTTTCAAGTTTTTAAGGGAGGCAGATAAAAATTGATATCTAAATTAAAGCTTAGGTTCTCCCCTCTCGGAAAAAAACAAAATCTTTGAATTTGGATAATGTCTTCATACCTTAAACGGCCTCCATGGACACTTAGCTCCCTGTAAAATACGGTAAACTTGCATGCGGTTTCACAGAAAACAATACAGCACTGTACACTGTTACGAAAGAAACATTTCTAAGGTTGGGAATAACTTTTCAAGTTTTTAAGGGAGGCAGATAAAATTGATATCTAAATTAAAGCTTAGGTTCTCCTCTCGGAAAAAACACAAAATCTTTGAATTTGGATAATGTCTTCATACCTTAAACGGCCTCCATGGACACTTAGTCCCCTGTAAAATACGGTCATCTTGCATGCGGTTTCACAGAAAACAATACAGCACTGTACACTGTTACGAAAGAAACATTTCTAAGGTTGGGAATAACTTTTCAAGTTTTTAAGGAAGGCAGATAAAATTGATATCTAAATTAAAGCTTAGCTTCTCCCCTCTCGGAAAAACACAAAATCTTTGAATTTGGATAATGTCTTCATACCTTAAACGGCCTCCATGGACACTTAGCTCCCTGTAAAATACGGTAAACTTGCATGCGGTTTCATAGAAAACAATACAGCACTGTACACTGTTACGAAAGAAACATTTCTAAGGTTGGGAATAACTTTTAAAGTTTTTAAGAGAGGCAGATAAAATTGATATCTAAATTAAAGCTTAGGTTCTCCCCTCTCGGAAAAACACAAAATCTTTGAATTTGGATAATGTCTTCATACCTTAAACGGCCTCCATGGACACTAATTCCCCTGTAAAATACGGTCATCTTGCATGCGGTTTCACAGAAAACAATACAGCACTGTACACTGTTACGAAAGAAACATTTCTAAGGTTGGGAATAACTTTTCAAGTTTTTAAGGGAGGCAGATAAAATTCATATCTAAATTAAAGCTTAGGTTCTCCCCTCTCGGAAAAACACAAAATCTTTGAATTTGGATAATGTCTTCATACCTTAAACGGCCTCCATGGACACTTAACCCCTGTAAAATACCGTCAACTTGCATGCGGTTTCACAGAAAACAATACAGCACTGTACACTGTTACGAAAGAAACATTTCTAAGGTTGGGAATAACCTTTAAAGTTTTTAAGGGAGGCAGATAAAATTGATATCTAAATTAAAGTTTAGGTTCTCCCCTCTCGGAAAAACAGAAAATCTTTGAATTTGGATAATATCTTCATAACTTAAACGGCCTCCATGGACACTTAGCCCCCTGTAAAATACGGTCAACTTGCATGCGGTTTCACAGAAAACAATACAGCACTGTACACTGTTACGAAAAAAACATTTCTAAGGTTGGGAATAACTTTTCAAGTTTTTAAGGGAGGCAGATAAAATTGATATCTAAATTAAAGCTTAGGTTCTCCCCTTTCAGAAAAACACCATACTTTTGAATTTGGATAATTATTTCGTACCTTAAACGGCCTCCACAGACACTTAGCCCTCTGTAAAATACCGTCAACTTGCAAGCGGTTTCACCGCAAACAATACAGCACTATACAGTGTTACAAAAAAAACATTTCTAGGGTTGGGAATAACTTTTAAAGTTTTCAAGGGAGGCCGATAATTTTATATCTAATTTAAAGCTTAGGTTCTCCCCTTCCGGAAAGATACAATACTTTTGAATTTGGATAATTTTTTCGCACCTTAAACGGCCTCCATGGACACTCAGACCTCTGTAAAATACCGTCAACTTGCAAGCGGTTTCAGGGCAAACAATACAGCACTATACAGTGTTACAAAAAAAACATTTCTAGGGTTGGGAATAACTTTTCAAGTTTTTAAGGGAGGCAGATAAAATTAATATCTAAATTAAAGCTTAGGTTCTCCCCACTCGGAAAAACACAAAATCTTTGAATTTGGATAATGTCTTCATACCTTAAACGGCCTCCATGGACACTTAGCCCCTGTAAAATACGGTCAACTTGCATGCGGTTTCACAGAAAACAATACAGCACTATACACTGTTACGAAAGAAACATTTCTAAGGTTGGGAATAACTTTTCAAGTTTTTAAGGGAGGCAGATAAAATTGATATCTAAATTAAAGCTTAGGTTCTTCCCTCTCGGAAAAACACAAAATCGTTGAATTTGGATAATGTCTTCATACCTTAAACGGCCTCCATGGACACTTAGCCCCCTGTAAAATACGGTCAACTTGCATGCGGTTTCACAGAAAACAATACAGCACTGTACACTGTTACGAAAGAAACATTTCTAAGGTTGGGAATAACTTTTCAAGTTTTTAAGGGAGGCAGATAAAATTGATATCTAAATTAAAGCTTAGGTTCTCCCCTTTCAGAAAAACACCATACTTTTGAATTTGGATAATTATTTCGTACCTTAAACGGCCTCCATGGACACTTAGCCCTCTGTAAAATACCGTCAACTTGCATGCGTTTCCACCGCAAACAATACAGGACTATCCAGTCTTACTAAAAAAAACATTTATAGGGTTGGGAATAACTTTTAAAGTTTTCAAGGAAGGCCGATAAATTTATATCTAAATTAAAGCTTAGCTTCTCCCCTTCCGGAAAGATACAATACTTTTGAATTTGGAAAAAATTTTCGCACCTTAAACGGCCTCCATGGACACTCAGACCTCTGTAAAATACCGTCAACTTGCAAGCGGTTTCACCGCAAACAATACAGCACTATACAGTGTTACAAAAAAAACATTTCTAGGGTTGGGAATAACTTTTCAAGTTTTTAAGGGAGGCAGATAAAATTAATATCTAAATTAAAGCTTAGGTTCTCCCCTCTCGGAAAAACACAAAATCTTTGAATTTGGATAATGTCTTCATACCTTAAACGGCCTCCATGGACACTTAGCCCCCTGTAAAATACGGTCAACTTGCATGCGGTTTCACAGAAAACAATACAGCACTGTACACTGTTACGAAAGAAACATTTCTAAGGTTGGGAATATCTTTTCAAGTTTTTAAGGGAGGCAGATAAAATTGATATCTAAATTAAAGCTTAGGTTCTCCCCTCTCGGAAAAAAACAACATCTTTGAATTTGGATAATGTCTTCATACCTTAAACGGCCTCCATGGACACTTAGCTCCCTGTAAAATACGGTAAACTTGCATGCGGTTTCATAGAAAACAATACAGCACTGTACACTGTTACGAAAGAAACATTTCTAAGGTTGGGAATAACTTTTAAAGTTTTTAAGAGAGGCAGATAAAATTGATATCTAAATTAAAGCTTAGGTTCTCCCCTCTCGGAAAAACACAAAATCTTTGAATTTGGATAATGTCTTCATACCTTAAACGGCCTCCATGGACACTTAGCCCCCTGTAAAATACGGTCATCTTGCATGCGGTTTCACAGAAAACAATACAGCACTGTACACTGTTACGAAAGAAACATTTCTAAGGTTGGGAATAACTTTTCAAGTTTTTAAGGGAGGCAGATAAAATTGATATCTAAATTAAAGCTTAGCTTCTCCCCTCTCGGAAAAACACAAAATCTTTGAATTTGGATAATGTCTTCATACCTTAAACGGCCTCCATGGACACTTAGCTCCCTGTAAAATACGGTAAACTTGCATGCGGTTTCATAGAAAACAATACAGCACTGTACACTGTTACGAAAGAAACATTTCTAAGGTTGGGAATAACTTTTAAAGTTTTTAAGAGAGGCAGATAAAATTGATATCTAAATTAAAGCTTAGGTTCTCCCCTCTCGGAAAAACACAAAATCTTTGAATTTGGATAATGTCTTCATACCTTAAACGGCCTCCATGGACACTTAGTCCCCTGTAAAATACGGTCATCTTGCATGCGGTTTCACAGAAAACAATACAGCACTGTACACTGTTACGAAAGAAACATTTCTAAGGTTGGGAATAACTTTTCAAGTTTTTAATGAGGCAAATAAAATTAATATCTAAATTAAAGCTTAGGTTCTCCCCTCTCGGAAAAACACAAAATCTTTGAATTTGGATAATGTCTTCATACCTTAAACGGCCTCCATCGACACTTAACCCCCTGTAAAATACCGTCAACTTGCATGCGGTTTCACAGAAAACAATACAGCACTGTACACTGTTACGAAAGAAACATTTCTAAGGTTGGGAATAACCTTTAAAGTTTTTAAGGGAGGCAGATAAAATTGATATCTAAATTAAAGCTTAGGTTCTCCCCTCTCGGAAAAACAGAAAATCTTTGAATTTGGATAATATCTTCATAACTTAAACGGCCTCCATGGACACTTAGCCCCCTGTAAAATACGGTCAACTTGCATGCGGTTTCACAGAAAACAATACAGCACTGTACACTGTTACGAAAAAAACATTTCTAAGGTTGGGAATAACTTTTCAAGTTTTTAAGGGAGGCAGATAAAATTGATATCTAAATTAAAGCTTAGGTTCTCCCCTTTCAGAAAAACACCATACTTTTGAATTTGGATAATTATTTCGTACCTTAAACGGCCTCCACAGACACTTAGCCCTCTCTAAAATACCGTCAACTTGCATGCGTTTCCACCGCAAACAATACAGCACTATCCAGTCTTACTAAAAAAAACATTTATAGGGTTGGGAATAACTTTTAAAGTTTTCAAGGAAGGCCGATAAATTTATATCTAAATTAAAGCTTAGGTTCTCCCCTTCCGGAAAGATACAATACTTTTGAATTTGGATAATTTTTTCGCACCTTAAACGGCCTCCATGGACACTCAGACCTCTGTAAAATACCGTCAACTTGCAAGCGGTTTCACCGCAAACAATACAGCACTATACAGTGTTACAAAAAAAAACATTTCTAGGGTTGGGAATAACTTTTCAAGTTTTTAAGGGAGGCAGATAAAATTAATATCTAAATTAAAGCTTAGGTTCTCCCCTCTCGGAAAAACACAAAATCTTTGAATTTGGATAATGTCTTCATACCTTAAACGGCCTCCATGGACACTTAGCCCCCTGTAAAATACGGTCAACTTGCATGCGGTTTCACAGAAAACAATACAGCACTGTACACTGTTACGAAAGAAACATTTCTAAGGTTGGGAATATCTTTTCAAGTTTTTAAGGGAGGCAGATAAAATTGATATCTAAATTAAAGCTTAGGTTCTCCCCTCTCGGAAAAAAACAACATCTTTGAATTTGGATAATGTCTTCATACCTTAAACGGCCTCCATGGACACTTAGCCCCCTGTAAAATACGGTCAACTTGCATGCGGTTTCACAGAAAACAATACAGCACTGTACACTGTTACGAAAGAAACATTTCTAAGGTTGGGAATAACTTTTAAAGTTTTTAAGAGAGGCAGATAAAATTGATATCTAAATTAAAGCTTAGGTTCTCCCCTCTCGGAAAAACACAAAATCTTTGAATTTGGATAATGTCTTCATACCTTAAACGGCCTCCATGGACACTTATCTCCCTGTAAAATACGGTCATCTTGCATGCGGTTTCACAGCAAATAATACAGCACTGTACACTGTTACGAAAGAAACATTTCTAAGGTTGGGAATAACTTTTCAAGTTTTTAAGGAGGCAGATAAAATTGATATCTAAATTAAAGCTTAGCTTCTCCTCTCGGAAAAACACAAAATCTTTGAATTTGGATAATGTCTTCATACCTTAAACGGCCTCCATGGACACTTAGCTTCTGTAAAATACGGTCAACTTGCATGCGGTTTCAAAGCAAAAAATACAGCACTGTACACTGTTACGAAAGAAACATTTCTAAGGTTGGGAATAACTTTTAAAGTTTTTAAGAGAGGCAGATAAAATTGATATCTAAATTAAAGCTTAGGTTCTCCCCTCTCGGAAAAACACAAAATCTTTGAATTTGGATAATGTCTTCATACCTTAAACGGCCTCCATGGACACTTAGTCCCCTGTAAAATACGGTCATCTTGCATGCGGTTTCACAGAAAACAATACAGCACTGTACACTGTTACGAAAGAAACATTTCTAAGGTTGGGAATAACTTTTCAAGTTTTTAAGGGAGGCAGATAAAATTGATATCTAAATTAAAGCTTAGGTTCTCCCCTCTCGGAAAAACACAAAATCTTTGAATTTGGATAATGTCTTCATACCTTAAACGGCCTCCATGGACACTTAACCCCTTGTAAAATACCGTCAACTTGCATGCGGTTTCACAGAAAACAATACAGCACTATACACTGTTACGAAAGAAACATTTCTAAGGTTGGGAATAACCTTTAAAGTTTTTAAGGGAGGCAGATAAAATTGATATCTAAATTAAAGCTTAGGTTCTCCCCTCTCGGAAAAACAGAAAATCTTTGAATTTGGATAATATCTTCATAACTTAAACGGCCTCCATGGACACTTAGCCCCCTGTAAAATACGGTCAACTTGCATGCGGTTTCACAGAAAACAATACAGCACTGTACACTGTTACGAAAAACATTTCTAAGGTTGGGAATAACTTTTCAAGTTTTTAAGGGAGGCAGATAAAATTGATATCTAAATTAAAGCTTAGGTTCTCCCCTTTCAGAAAAACACCATACTTTTGAATTTGGATAATTATTTCGTACCTTAAACGGCCTCCATAGACACTTAGCCCTCTGTAAAATACCGTCAACTTGCATGCGTTTCCACCGCAAACAATACAGCACTATACAGTGTTACAAAAAAAAACATTTATAGGGTTGGGAATAACTTTTAAAGTTTTCAAGGAAGGCCGATAAATTTATATCTAAATTAAAGCTTAGGTTCTCCCCTTCCGGAAAGATACAATACTTTTGAATTTGGATAATTTTTTCGCACCTTAAACGGCCTCCATGGACACTCAGACCTCTGTAAAATACCGTCAACTTGCAAGCGGTTTCACCGCAAACAATACAGCACTATACAGTGTTACAAAAAAAACATTTCTAGGGTTGGGAATAACTTTTCAAGTTTTTAAGGGAAGCAGATAAAATTATTATCTAAATTAAAGCTTAGGTTCTCCCCTCTCGGAAAAACACAAAATCTTTGAATTTGGATAATGTCTTCATACCTTAAACGGCCTCCATGGACACTTAGCCCCCTGTAAAATACGGTCAACTTGCATGCGGTTTCACAGAAAACAATACAGCACTGTACACTGTTACGAAAGAAACATTTCTAAGGTTGGGAATAACTTTTCAAGTTTTTAAGGGAGGCAGATAAAATTGATATCTAAATTAAAGCTTAGGTTCTCCCCTCTCGGAAAAACACAAAATCTTTGAATTTGGATAATGTCTTCATACCTTAAACGGCCTCCATGGACACTTAGCCCTCTGTAAAATATGGTCAACTTGGATGCGGTTTCACAGAAAACAATACAGCACTGTACACTGTTACGAAAGAAACATTTCTAAGGTTGGGAATAACTTTTCAAATTTTTAAGGGAGGCAGATAAAATTAATATCTAAATTAAAGCTTAGGTTCTCCCCTTCCGGAAAAATACCATACTTTTGAATTTGGATAATTTTTTCGTACCTTAAACGGCCTCCATGGACACTTAGCCCTCTGTAAAATACCGTGAACTTGCATGCGGTTTCACAGCAAACAATACAGCACTATCCAGTCTTACTAAAAAAAACATTTATAGGGTTGGGAATAACTTTTAAAGTTTTAAAGGGAGGCCGATAATTTTACATCTAATTTAAAGCTGAGGTTCTCCCCTTTCAGAAAAACATCATACTTTTGAATTTGTTTAATTATTTCGTACCTTAAACGGCCTCCATGGACACTTAGCCCTCTGTAAAATACGTCAACTTGCATGCGGTTTCACCGCAAACAATACAGCACTATCCAGTCTTACTAACAAAAAACATTTATAAGGTTGGGAATAACTTTTAAAGTTTTCAAGGGAGGCCGATAATTTTATATCTAATTTAAAGCTGAGGTTCTCCCCTTTCAGAAAAACATCATACTTTTGAATTTGGATAATTATTTCGTACCTTAAACGGCCTCCATGGACACTTAGCCCTCTGTAAAATACCGTCAACTTGCATGCGGTTGCATTGCAAACAATACAGCACTATCCAGTCTTACTAACAAAAAACATTTATAGCGTTGGGAATAACTTTTAAAGTTTTCAAGGGAGGCCGATAATTTTATATCTAATTTAAAGCTTAGTTTCTCCCCTTTCAGAAAAATACCATACCTTTGAATTTGGATAATTATTTCGTACCTTAAACGGCCTCCATAGACACTTAGACCTCTGTAAAATACGGTCAACTTGCATGCGTTTCCACCGCAAACAATACAGCACTATCCAGTCTTACTAAAAAAAAACATTTATAGGGTTGGGAATAACTTATAAAGTTTTCAAGGAAGGCCGATAAATTTATATCTAAATTAAAGCTTAGGTTCTCCCCTTCCGGAAAAATACCATACTTTTGAATTTGGAAAAAAATTTCGCACCTTAAACGGCCTCCATGGACACTCAGCCCTCTGTAAAATACCGTCAACTTGCAAGCGGTTTCACCGCAAACAATACAGCACTATACATTTATAACCAGAGCAAAAACAACAAATGAATCAACCCTGGCCGCCAGGCAAAACTCGTCCTGGCTTAAAGAAAAACTCATACACTTTTACTTGAGAGTTCCACAATTTCATTTATTTGTAATAAGGACTGTACTTTGGATTTAATTGTAATTAAATAAACAATAAGGAATAGTAACTAGGACTAGGACTACCCAGGAGGTAATATAAATAACCTTAACATGTAGGACAAAAGCGTCAGCCTGTATGAAAGATTAAGTTTATTATTATCTAAATTTTAAGTTGTATTATTTCATTTAAGCAATGACACATTTTAATCAACGCAAAAGGCAATGTTTATAAAATAAATTGTTTCAATTGCTTTAACAATTTAGTTAATTGTACATACCTTAATAAGGCATTCCCTTAGCGTTGGTCATTCCATACATGTACAACATGATAATTGCATATAGGTGGCATATATCAGCAGCCCAAGCCACACCCAATTGAAGACCACCATGGCAAGCCAAAGACAAGTTGGTACAAGAAACAGACCAGGAAGGAATGACACTGGCCATTCATTACAGGGTCTCTTATACCAAATTCGTGGTTGAGTACACACAGTCGAAAGTGGCTACCCAAGGTTCTATTGTCTACATTTGTAACATAACAATTGCCACTAGAATCAGCCCATGCTTTCATTGTTAGAGGTAGGTTAAACACAAACCCAATGAAAAGGAATGAGAACTATTAACCAAATTGGTGTTAGCCCATTGACCTACATCAACTGGTTACACACACCCCAACAGAAAATGTTTATGTCCTCATAAAATAATTTTGATAATTCCAAAACTGACTTAAAATAGATCACATACACTTCACCAATATGAAATTACATTGATGATCAAATATTAAACATTCAGATAAATCCTATTTGTCGCATTTCTATAATACCGTTATCTACAGGTTGTGTCGTCTACACATGGGAACTTCCCAAACCTATAATGGTAAATCTAAATATAGATTGCATAACGATCTGACATGTCAACCATTTAATCAAAACTGTAAATTGTTTTTACTCAAATTTCAAATCTATCCTCAAGTTTACTATTTAACAAAATATGGGAACTCTCAACTTTTTTTATTTTAACAACTATAACATATATACAGTGGTATCCCTTCCTTGTTCGTTCACCCGTCAACATAAGATTTAATTAATCTTACAAATCCAACAGTACATCCAACTTTAAATAATCTCTTAGGAAATAATACGACTAAAAGAAAAGATAATAGCCCAACTAAAATAGTTCCAACATGAGACTGGTAACTCCACGAATAACCTAATAAACAACACATAATGATAATACATATCACAAATAACACCACTCCTAATTCCATAGTAATGATTATTGGCAACTTTGAATTCCTTTCAAGTTGTTCGTGTACCAAAGCAGAACGAGGTAATTTAAATGGATTAGAATGTTTACCAGCCGTGATACGTTTTGTACGCCTAGGTACTTGAGAAGTCTCCGATACTTCAACTTGACTTGTGGTACGAGGTATACATACAGCTACTTCTATTTCCGAGTCTGATTCTGACAAATTACTATCTTCAACTTTTTGATTTATTTTTAATCTATTTTTATCAGAATCACACGGATTGTCTTTTTCCGTCTGATCTACTTTGACAGGAGTCTGTAGTTTTATGAGACTTGGTTTTGACCTAGCGTCCACAATTAGCCTCTGCAAGACTTAAGTTCACTAGAATGAACATTTTTTGTTACATCTGAATTTTCTATCAACTGGATAGTGTACACATAATTATCAGGATCAACTTTAGCAGTAACTTTATATACTTTAGAATCATAGTGATCTTGAATTTTATGACGTCCGTCAAACTGACGACGTCTCAGATACACCAAATCATTTATCTCAAATTTATACGGGTTGGTTTTTCGATCAAATTGTTCTTTCCTAATTGCTGCTGCATTTCTCAAATTTTCTTGAGCCATTTCGTAACTTTGTTGAAGTCTTAATTTGTGAGCTCTAACCCAATCATCATCATCACCAGTACCAATGCCCAAGATGACATCTACTGGGAGTCGAGGTTCTCTACCAAACATTAAATAAAATGGTGTAAATCCTGTGGATGAATGAATTGTAGAATTATAACAATACAATAACTCATTAAGGTGTTTGGGCGAATTACGCTTTTGCTTTTTAGTAAGCGTTCTTAACAAGTCGTGCATGGTTCTATTAAATCTCTCGCACTGGGAATTTCATTGTGGGTGATACGGGGTGGTTCTAGATTTACGGATATCATAAATCGAACACAAGTGATGTATTAATTTAGATTCAAACTGTTTCCCTTGATCTGAATGTATTCGTTCTGGTATGCCAAACTTAGTAAACCAATGCTGAACTAAAACCTTTGCTGTAGTCAATGCAGTTTGATCACGAGTGGGAACTGCGATCGTATACTTTGTAAATACATCAGTTATTACTAACACATTCTCAGTACGATCTGAAGCTTGATCCAACATTGTGAAATCTACTGCTATGATCTCTAATGGACGAAACGACAAAACATGCCCTAAAGGATTTTTTGGCCTAGGAACAGGTAATTTGGCCACCGCACACCTTTCACATTGTTGAATCCATTGCTTCACATCTTGACTCATGCCTAACCAATAACATCTTTGCTGAATTAGGGACAAGGTTCGTTCTTCTCCCTGGTGCCCACACTGGTTATGTAAGGCCTGGAGTATGATCGACTTAAGACTTTGGGGAAGCAACAACTGTCTAATTATAGACCCTTTATGCACACGTTGTCTGTACAAAACTCCATTCACTTTTACAAAACGTTTCTTCTGACGCAATAGTTTCAATACTGAAGGCAACTCCTGCTTCCGTTCTTTGGTAGTAGGATCAGAACATCTGTCAAAATACACTAACACTCTCTGAATTACTGGATCTCTAGACTGCATTTGTTGAAGGTCATCATTGGACTATACTGGGAAAACTGCAATTTGTGCGGAGACAAATTGTTTAACCTCATCAAAACATGACCGAATGACATTCTCCTTTGCAATCTCCGATTTAACATCAAGTGGCAGCACCGAACACCGAACAGACTGCAAGGATACCGTAACCATCTCCTCCAAATTGGATGTTTCAAACATCTGGTCATGAGCACCTTGTCGGGACAACCCATTAGCATTTTTGTTCTCTTTTCCCGAACGATAGTGTGTAGTAAAATCAAAAACACCGAGATCAGCAATCCAACGTTGCTCAGTGGCATCTAATTTTGCTGTTCCCAAATGACTCAGTGCGTTGTTGTCTGTCCAAACCTCAAACTTGGAATTATACAGATACTCCTTAAATTTCTCCGTAACTGCCCATTTTAAAGACAGAAGCTCCAATTTCATGGAACTATATTTATTCACATTGCGTTCATGGGGTCTAAGGGTACGACTTGCATACGCAATTACTCTACGTACACCGTCTTGCTCCTGTGATAATACAGCACCTAAACCATCAAAACTAGCATCTATCTCCACCACAAATGTTTGTGTAAAATCTGCATAACCCAAAATTGGAGAAGAGGTAAGCATCTGCTTAAGAGTATCAAAAGCATCTTGACATGAATTTGACCATCTCTTTCGAAAATAATTAGGGGGTTTATGTTGACATTCTGCAACCAATGCATGTAGTTCCTTGGCAATTTTAGCAAAAGAACGAACATACCGTCTGTAATAACTGGCAAAGCCAATGAAAGCTCTCAACTGCTTGACTGTAGATGGAACTGGCCAATTAAGTACTGTTTCCACCTTGGCATCATCAGTTGCAATACCCTCTGCTGACAATGTGTGGCCCAAATAGGAAAGCTGTCGTCTAAACAAATTACACTTGGATGGTTTAAGCTTTAAATTATGAACACTCATCTGGAGAACACAATATCCAAATAATCCAAATGCTGATCAAACGTGGGCGAATATACTAGAATGTCATCTAAATAGACAAGTAACATGTGTGACACTAAATCACCCATACAGCGTTGCATTAATCTTTGGAAAGTCGCGGGTGCCCCGCACAATCCAAAAGGCATCCTAACATATTCATACAATCCTAAATGGGTGATAAAAGCGGTTTTCTCCCTGTCAGATTCGGCAACCCTTACTTGATAATAACCACTGGACAAGTCTAATGTACTGAAATATTTGGCACCCACAAGACTATCAATTGATTCGTTAATACGCGGAAGTGGAAAGACATCTCGTTTTGTGATGGCATTTAGTTTCCGGTAATCTATACACATTCTTAACGAACCATCTTTCTTTCTTGCTAAAACTATAGGTGCTGCATATGAACTGTAACTTTCACCAATAATACCTTGTTTCAACAAATCACTAATATGTTCTTTAACTTCGTGCAACTGATTTGGTGGTCATCCTACGGTACTGTTGTGAAATGGGTTCATCAGATTTAGTCTGAATTCGATGTGTGACTGTGGAAGTATCTCCCAGATCAAAATCATGTTGTGAAAATACATCTTGATGTTTACTCAATAACAAGTAAATCTTTTCTTGCTGTTCAATAGTGCCTTCAAATTCGGACAAATCGACTGGTACAGGAGATTCCTTATCTTCCACATGCAAATTTAATTTAGCAACTGAAACCTGAATTTCGTGAACCGACACCTGCTCAAATTTAATATCGACAGTCTTATCAATTATAGAATTTACAGGTGACAGTTTCCCAATAAGTGAATTACCTTTCAGAACAACACCTTGTGAGGTATGGTTTGCCATTCGTACTGGAAATTGTTTAAGTGAACCATCAATAATTGTAGCTTCTGCAGCCAATCCAACCTTTAAGTGATCTGAATTCCTCAATGGTTCAACTATTGCAGTATCAGAACCTACATTTTTACCGGTAGCCATAACTGTAGCCCATGAATGAGCTGGTATATATACTACTGTTCCTGGTAACGTACGAACCATGCTGACAGAGTAAACACCTAATAAATGCCCAAGACTCTGAAATGAGTCATCTCTTTCCAATACAGCATTCAATATGTTCATACCTAATACGCCTGGTATAACTTGTTTTTGTTTACGATATTCTTCGTTAGAAGAATTTTTTAACGACCAGAACTCCTATATGTGGGTATATGTCACCATTTATCTCTACATCCACCTCCACGTAGCCAAGGTAAGGAATACTCAAACCGTTAGCACAAGTTAAAGACAAACAAATTCCTTCTGTAGCCAAAGATGTACCTACAGGCTTCATGAATTTTCCATAAAACTCTTCTGTAACAGTGGATACATTGGACCCAGAGTCAACTAGACACTTAATATGTACACCTCCCATTGTTATATCCAGGGTAGGGCATCCCCCTACCAAACGATCATGTCGATCTCTCTGGTATTGGTTTATAGTACATTTCGAGCCCAATTGTGCCCCTCCCGTTACAGGGCTCTCTGAAACAGGAGGAACTAGTCTGACGCCGAATCAGATTTTTTCTCAAACCACTTTTTGTACTCGTCTATCTTTGCCTGTGCTTCTTTAAGTTGCAGATGGTAGCAATCAATTGCAAGGTGACCTCGTTTTTTGCAATGATCTAGGACTTTTGTAAACCTTACATCCTTGGGTGAATTTGTATCCACAAACTGACCTTTAACCCTGGTTACCTTTAGGCTGTTGAGTTGGAGGAGGAGGATGATTCGTGGCCAATTGAAGGACCTGACCAATCTGCTGCTGCTGTGCTAAAATTTGTAGTTGTTCCTTGAGCAGTTGTCTAATCTCACCAAGCTCTTGGGAAACGGAAGGACGAATAACACGAGTTTCATGCACACCAACCTTCTCTTTGGCCTCTCTTGAATCATCTTCCTCTGCCCAATCCACAGCTTCTTTTCTTAAATTTAAAAAGGAAACATCAAAATGGTCACGCAACTCTTTCTTCAAGTGTCGTTTTAGTAAAGGGTCATATACCCCTACAAATTGTTCGCAAAGGAGTCTGTCCTGCGATTGTTTCAAGTAGGGACATTTGTCACTAGCCTTGTGCAAAGCTTCCATCAACTTATGCGAATACTCCCTTAGACTATCACCATCGTTTTGCCTACATTCAAAAAACAATCTTTGCAAATGGACCCCTGTAGATTTAACACCAAACACATCATTCAAAATTTTAAAAATTTGAGAAGCCGTCTTCCGTTCCAACAAGGGACGTAATTTTACTTCCTCCCTTGCAGGCCCCTCAAGGTGTTGGAAAATAAAATATGCTTTGTCCTCTTCAGACAATGACCTAGCTGAAATAGCTGCGTGTATGTCATAAGAAAAATCTTCAACTGTGTACTCTAAATCCTTCCCAGAGAATGATTTTATTTTATTTTGTGCACGCATCAACAAAAATGATGGGGAACTAGTAGCCTCAACAGCCGTTTCTTTCTTTTCTTTTGTTATCTGCTCGGTCAACTTTTCAATTTGGTCACGCAACATCTCAACTTCGGCTTTTGACGCCATCATGAAACCAAACAATTTTATTTCAAATTTGATTTACCAACTTCAATTAATATAACCAATCAATAACAATACATCTCAACATACAAAATCTAAAATTAACATTTTAACAAAATATTCTTGCCGTTGACTTGCTCGCGGTCAGACTTCGTGATGGTCGTACTCCACTGAAGACCCAAGGCTGAATGGCCAATCTCCCTTCCACGGTGATAAGTGGTACTGGACTGTGGTGCCTAGAATAGAAGACCACTCGGACGCAAAAGTATCCTGTTGTCCAGCGTCATCCAGAAAACTTCCAATTCAGTCTTCGTCGTCAATAGGGTAACATCGAAGTTGGGGGGGGGGGGGTTATATATACACTCCCAGGTAGTCCCAGTATTTAATAAATGTACACAATTTCTCTCAAGGTTTACAAGAAAAAAAAGCAATTGCAATCCTTCCGACTACGCCATGTATAACCAGAGCAAAAATAACAAATGAATCAACCCTGGCCGCCAGGCAAAACTCGTCCTGGCTTAAAGAAAAACTCATAAACACTTTTACTTGAGAGTTCCACAATTTCATTTATTTGTAATAAGGACTGTACTTTGGATTTAATTGTAATTAAATAAACAATAAGGAATAGTAACTAGGACTAGGACTACCCAGGAGGTAATATAAATAACCTTAACATGTAGGACAAAAGCGTCAGCCTGTATGAAAGATTAAGTTTATTATTATCTAAATTTTAAGTTGTATTAATTCATTTAAGCAATGACACATTTTAATCAACGCAAAAGGCAATGTTTATAAAATAAATTGTTTCAATTGCTTTAACAATTTAGTTAATTGTACATACCTTAATAAGGCATTCCGTTAGCGTTGGTCATTCCATACATGTACAACATGATAATTGCATATAGGTGGCATATATCAGCAGCCCAAGCCACACCCAATTGAAGACCACCATGGCAAGCCAAAGACAAGTTGGTACAAGAAACAGATCAGGAAGGAATGACACTGGCCATTCATTACAGGGTCTCTTATACCAAATTCGTGGTTGAGTACACACAGTCGAAAGTGGCTACCCAAGGTTCTATTGTCTACATTTGTAACATAACAATTGCCACTAGAATCAGCCCATGCTTTCATTGTTAGAGGTAGGTTAAACACAAACCCAATGAAAAGGAATGAGAACTATTAACCAAATTGGTGTTAGCCCATTGACCTACATCAACTGGTTACACAGTGTTACAAAAAAAACATTTCTAGGGTTGGGAATAGCTTTTAAAGTTTTCAAGGGAGGCCGATAATTTTATATCTAATTTAAAGCTTAGGTTCTCCCCTTTCAGAAAAATACCATACCTTTGAATTTGGATAATTATTTCGTACCTTAAACGGCCTCCATACACACTTAGCCCTCTGTAAAATACGGTCAACTTGCATGCGGTTCCACTGCAAACAATACAGCACTATCCAGTCTTACTAACAAAAAACATTTATAGGGTTGGGAATAACTTTTAAAGTTTTCAAGGAAGGCCGATAAATTTATATCTAAATTAAAGCTTAGGTTCTCCCCTTCCGGAAAAATACCATACTTTTGAATTTGGAAATTTTTTTCGCACCTTAAACGGCCTCCATGGACACTCAGCCCTCTGTAAAATACCGTCAACTTGCAAGCGGTTTCACCGCAAACAATACAGCACTATACAGTGTTACAAAAAAAAACATTTCTAGGATTGGGAATAACTTTTAAAGTTTTCAAGGGAGGCCGATAATTTTATATCTTATTTAAAGCTTAGGTTCTCCCCTTTCAGAAAAATACCATACCTTTGAATTTGGATAATTATTTCGTACCTTAAACGGCCTCCATAGACACTTAGCCCTCTGTAAAATACGGTCAACTTGCATGCGTTTCCACCGCAAACAATACAGCACTATCCAGTCTTACTAAAAAAAAAACATTTCTAGGGTTGGGAATAACTTATAACGTTTTCAAGGGAGGCCGATAATTGTATATCTAATTTAAAGCTTAGGTTCTCCCCTTTCAGAAAAACACCATACTTTTGAATTTGGATAATTATTTCGTACCTTAAACGGCCTCCATAGACACTTAGCCCTCTGTAAAATACCGTCAACTTGCATGCGTTTCCACCGCAAACAATACAGCACTATCCAGTCTTACTAAAAAAAACATTTATAGGGTTGGGAATAACTTTTAAAGTTTTCAAGGAAGGCCGATAAATTTATATCTAAATTAAAGCTTAGGTTCTCCCCTTCCGGAAAAATACCATACTTTTGAATTTGGATAATTTTTTCGCACCTTAAACGGCCTCCATGGACACTCAGCCCTCTGTAAAATACCGTCAACTTGCAAGCGGTTTCACCGCAAACAATACAGCACTATACAGTGTTTAAAAAAAAACATTTCTAGGATTGGGAATAACTTTTAAAGTTTTCAAGGGAGGCCGATAATTTTATATCTAATTTAAAGCTTAGGTTCTCCCCTTTCAGAAAAACACCATACATTTGAATTTGGATAATTATTTCGTACCTTAAACGGCCTCCATAGACACTTAGCCCTCTGTAAAATGCGGTCAACTTGCATGCGTTTCACCGCAAACAATACAGCACTATCCAGTCTTACTAAACAAAACATTTATAGGGTAGGGAATAACTTATAAAGTTTTCAAGGGAGGCCGATAATTTTATATCTAATTTAAAGCTTAGGTTCTCCCCTTTCAGAAAAACACCATTCATTTGAATTTGGATAATTATTTCGTACCTTAAACGGCCTCCATAGACACTTAGCCCTCTGTAAAATACCGTCAACTTGCATGCTTTCCACCGCAAACAATACAGCACTATCCAGTCTTACTAAAAAAAACATTTATAGGGTTGGGAATAACTTTTAAAGTTTTCAAGGAAGGCCGATAAATTTATATCTAAATTAAAGCTTAGGTTCTCCCCATTCAGAAAAACATCATACTTTTGAATTTGGATAATTATTTCGTACCATAAACGGCCTCCATGGATACTTAGCCCTCTGTAAAATACCGTCAACGTCCATGCGGTTTCACTGCAAACAATACAGCACTATCCAGTTTACTCCAAACAAAACATTTCTAGGGTTGGGAATAACTTTTAAAGTTTTCAAGGAAGGCCGATAAATTTATATCAAAATTAAAGCTTAGGTTCTCCCCTTTCAGAAAAACACCATACTTTTGAATTTGGATGTTTTTTTCGTACCTTAAACGACATCCATGGACAATTAGCCCTCTGCAAAATACAGTCAACTTGCATGCGGTTTCACCGCAAACAATACAGCACTATACAGTGTTACAAAAAAAAACATTTCTAGGGTTGGGAATAACTTTTAAAGTGTTCAAGGGAGTCCGATAATTTTATATCTAAATTCGTCACCGTTTTCACGAAGTGACAAATCCGTAAAAAATCTCTTTTTTTGTCAAATTCAGTTTTGTAGATATTTGAGATGTATTCATTGTTGCCAACATTTCTGCTAAGTTTCAAGTGTTGAAACGTCATAGTTTCGTAATTACGCTATTAATATACCCGGTGAATCACTCAGCTTTTTCCGGTTTCACGAAGTGACGAATCGCCATTCGCCGTTTTATACATTGAAATACATAGCGATTGGCAAAATGCCAAAGCGGGTATTGTTGGTTTTGCGTTTTCACGAAGTGACGAATCGTGTGACCTACTTACGTTTAGCGTTTTCACGAAGTGACAAATCGCTCAATACGTTGTTTAATATACAGCGCTCTGCACGCGCGGTCTTGTTTTTGCGTTTTCACGAAGTGACAAATATGTTTGGAAAGTAATTCCCCATTAATTACAATCTCTTTGATAAAGATACCGACATTTCTTTGTAATTAAAGTTATTAGCTTTAAGTAGGAAGCAAAATCTAAAATAATTAATGCTGAAAAGTCTTTGAAATTGCGATTTCAAAAACAGTTCAACTTCATGTGCGATTATCTCAATACATGGATTTGCAGCTGTGTGGGCTGTTTCGTCACTTCGTGAAAACGGTGACGAATTAAAGCTTAGGTTCACCCCTTTCAGAAAAACATCATACTTTTGAATTTGGATAATTATTTCGTACCTTAAACGGCCTCCATGGACACTTAGCCCTCTGTAAAATACGGTCAACTTGCATGCGGTTCCACTGCAAACAATACAGCACTATCCAGTCTTACTAACAAAAAACATTTATAGGGTTGGGAATAACTTTTAAAGTTTTCAAGGAAGGCCGATAAATTTATATCTAAATTAAAGCTTAGGTTCTCCCCTTCCGGAAAAATACCATACTTTTGAATTTGGATAATTTTTTCGCACCTTAAACGGCCTCCATGGACACTCAGCCCTCTGTAAAATACCGTCAACTTGCAAGCGGTTTCACCGCAAACAATACAGCACTATACAGTGTTACAAAAAAAACATTTCTAGGATTGGGAATAACTTTTAATGTTTTCAAGGGAGGCCGATAATTTTATATCTAATTTAAAGCTTAGGTTCTCCCCTTTCAGAAAAATACCATACCTTTGAATTTGGATAATTATTTCGTACCTTAAACGGCCTCCATAGACACTTAGCCCTCTGTAAAATACGGTCAACTTGCATGCGTTTCCACCGCAAACAATACAGCACTATCCAGTCTTACTAACAAAAAACATTTATAGGGTTGGGAATAACTTTTAAAGTTTTCAAGGAAGGCCGATAAATTTATATCTAAATTAAAGCTTAGGTTCTCCCCTTCCGGAAAAATACCATACTTTTGAATTTGGATAATTTTTCGCACCTTAAACGGCCTCCATGGACACTCAGCCCTCTGTAAAATACCGTCAACTTGCAAGCGGTTTCACCGCAAACAATACAGCACTATACAGTGTTAAAAAAAAAACATTTCTAGGATTGGGAATAACTTTTAAAGTTTTCAAGGGAGGCCGATAATTTTATATCTAATTTAAAGCTTAGGTTCTCCCCTTTCAGAAAAACATCATACTTTTGAATTTGGATAATTATTTCGTACCATAAACGGCCTCCATGGATACTTAGCCCTCTGTAAAATACCGTCAACTTCCATGCGGTTTCACTGCAAACAATACAGCACTATCCAGTCTTACTCAAACAAAACATTTCTAGGGTTGGGAATAACTTTTAAAGTTTTCAAGGAAGGCCGATAAATTTATATCAAAATTAAAGCTTAGGTTCTCCCCTTTCAGAAAAACACCATACTTTTGAATTTGGATGTTTTTTTCGTACCTTAAACGACATCCATGGACAATTAGCCCTCTGCAAAATACAGTCAACTTGCATGCGGTTTCACCGCAAACAATACAGCACTATACAGTGTTACAAAAAAAAACATTTCTAGGGTTGGGAATAACTTTTAAAGTGTTCAAGGGAGTCCGATAATTTTATATCTAAATTAAAGCTTAGGTTCACCCCTTTCAGAAAAACATCATACTTTTGAATTTTT
>JAQQFT010000270.1:0-33053 GCA_029582265.1 Zoroaster sp. YZ-2022 | reverse complement strand
GTACGAAATACTATCCAAAATAAAAGAATGGTGTTTTTTCTGAAAGGGGGAGAACCTAAGCTTTAATTTAGATATAAAATTATCGGCCTCCCCTTGAAAAATTTTAAAAGTTATTTTCCAACCCTAGAAATGTTTTTTTGTAACACTGTATAGTGTTGTATTGTTTGCGGTGAAACCGCATGCAAGTTGACGGTATTTTACAGAGGGCTATGTCCATGGAGGCCGTTTAAGGTACGAAATAATTATCCAAATTCAAAAGTATGGTGTTTTTTCTGAAAGGAGAGAACCCTAAGCTTTAATTTAGATATAAAATTATCGGCCTCTCTTGACAATTTTAAAAGTTATTCCCAACCCTAGAATTTTGTTTTGTAACACTGTATAGTGTTGTATTGGTTGCGGTGAAACCGCATGCAAGTTGACCGTATTTTACAGAGGGCTAAGTGTCCATGGAGGCCGTTTAAGGTACGAAATAATTATCCAAATTCAAAAGTATGGTTTTTTTCTGAAAGGAGAACCTAAGCTTTAATTTAGATATAAAATTATCGGCCTCCCTTGAAAATTTTAAAAGTTATTCCCAACCATAGAAATGTTTTTTTTGTAAAACTGTATAGTGCTGTATTGTTTGCGGTGAAACCGCATGCAAGTTGACCGTATTTTACAGAGGGCTAAGTGTCCATGGAGGCCGTTTAAGGTACGAAATAATTATCCAAATTCAAAAGTATGGTGTTTTTTCTGAAAGGGGAGAACCTAAGCTTTAATTTAGATATAAAATTATCGGCCTCCCTTGAAAATTTTAAAAGTTATTCCCAACCATAGAAATGTTTTTTTTGTAACACTGTATAGTGCTGTATTGGTTTGCGGTGAAACCGCATGCAAGTTGACGGTATTTTACAGAGGGCTAAGTGTCCATGGAGGCCGTTTAAGGTACGAAATAATTATCCAAATTCAAAAGTATGGTGTTTTTCTGAAAGGGGAGAACCTAAGCTTTAATTTAGATATAAAATTATCGGCCTCCTTGAAAATTTTAAAAGTTATTTCCCAACCCTAGAAATGTTTTTTTGTAACACTGTATAGTGCTTGTATTGTTTGCGGAGAAACCGCATGCAAGTTGACGCTCCTTTACCGAGGGCTATGACTACATGGAGGCCGTTCCCCTAAGGTACGAAATAATTATCCAAATTCAAAAGTATGGTGTTTTTCTGAAAGGGGAGAACCTAAGCTTTAATTTAGATATAAAATTATCGGCCTCCCTTGAAAATTGTAAAAGTTATTCCGAACCCTAGAAATGTTTTTTTGTAACACTGTATAGTGCTGTATTGTTTGCGGTGAAACCGCACGCAAGTTGACGGTATTTTACAGAGGGCTACGTGTCCATGGAGGCCGTTTAAGGTACGAAATAATTATCCAAATTCAAAAGTATGGTGTTTTTCTGAAAGGGGAGAACCTAAGCTTTAATTTAGATATAAAATTATCGGCCTCCCTTGAAAATTTTAAAAGTTATTTCCAACCCTAGAAATGTTTTTTTGTAACACTGTATAGTGCTGTATTGGTTGCGGTGAAACCGCATGCAAGTTGACCGTATTTTACAGAGGGCTAAGTGTCCATGGAGGCCGTTTAAGGTACGAAATAATTATTCAAATTCAAAAGTATGGGGTTTTTCTGAAAGGGGAGAACCTAAGCTTTAATTTAGATATAAAATTATCGGCCTCCCTTGAAAATTTTAAAAGTTATTTCCAACCCTAGAAATGTTTTTTTTTTGTAACACTGTATAGTGCTGTATTGTTTGCGGTGAAACCGCATGCAAGTTGACCGTATTTTACAGAGGGCTATGTGTCCATGGAGGCCGTTTAAGGTACGAAATAATTATCCAAATTCAAAAGTATGGTGTTTTTCTGAAAGGGGAGAACCTAAGCTTTAATTTAGATATAAAATTATCGGCCTCCCTTGAAAATTTTAAAGTTATTCCCAACCCTAGAAATGTTTTTTTTGTAACACTGTATAGTGCTGTATTGTTTGCCGGGAAACCGCATGCAAGTTGACCGTATTTTACAGAGGGCTAAGTGTCCATGGAGGCCGTTTAAGGTACGAAATAATTATCCAAATTCAAAAGTATGGGTTTTTCTGAAAGAGAACCTGTTTAATTTAGATATAAAATTATCGGCCTCCTTGAAAATTTTAAAAGTTATTTCCAACCCTAGAAATGTTTTTTTTGTAACACTGTATAGTGCTTGTATTGGTTGGGTGAAACCGCATGCAAGTTGACCGTATTTTACAGAGGGCTAAGTGTCCATGGAGGCCGTTTAAGGTACGAAATAATTATCCAAATTCAAAAGTATGGTGTTTTTCTGAAAGGGGAGAACCTAAGCTTTAATTTAGATATAAAATTATCGGCCTCCCTTGAAAATTTAAAAGTTATTCCCAACCCTAGAAATGTTTTTTTGTAACACTGTATAGCGCTGTATTGTTTGCGGTGAAACCGCATGCAAGTTGACCGTATTTTACAGAGGGCTAAGTGTCCATGGAGGCCGTTTAAGTTACGAAATAATTATCCAAATTCAAAAGTATGGTGTTTTTCTGAAAGGGGAGAACCTAAGCTTTAATTTAGATATAAAATTATCGGCCTCCCTTGAAACTTTAAAAGTTATTTCCCAACCCTAGAAATGTTTTTTGTAATACTGTATAGTGCTGTATTGTTTGCGGTGAAACCGCATGCAAGTTGACGGTATTTTACAGAGGGCTAAGTGTCCATGGAGGCCGTTTAAGGTACGAAATAATTATCCAAATTCAAAAGTATGGTGTTTTTCTGAAAGGGGAGAACCTAAGCTTTAATTTAGATATAAAATTATCGGCCTCCCTTGAAAACTTTAAAAGTTATTCCCAACCCTAGAAACGTTTTTTTTGTAACACTGTATAGTGCTGTATTGTTTGCGGGGAAACCGCATCCAAGTTGACGGTATTTTACAGAGGGCTAAGTGTCCATGGAGGCCGTTTAAGGTACGAAATAATTATCCAAATTCAAAAGTATGGTGTTTTTATGAAAGGGGAGAACCTAAGCTTTAATTTAGATATAAAATTATCGGCCTCCCTTGAAAATTTTAAAAGTTATTTCCAACCCTAGAAATGTTTTTTTGTAACCCTGTATAGTGCTGTATTGGTTGCGGTGAAACCGCATGCAAGTTGACCGTATTTTACAGAGGGCTAAGTGTCCATGGAGGCCGTTTAAGGTACGAAATAATTATCCAAATTCAAAAGTATGGTGTTTTTCTGAAAGGGGAGAACCTAAGCTTTAATTTAGATATAAAATTATCGGCCTCCCTTGAAAATTTTAAAAGTTATTTCCAACCCTAGAAATGTTTTTTTGTAACCCTGTATAGTGCTGTATTGGTTGCGGTGAAACCGCATGCAAGTTGACCGTATTTTACAGAGGGCTAAGTGTCCATGGAGGCCGTTTAAGGTACGAAATAATTATCCAAATTCAAAAGTATGGTGTTTTTCTGAAAGGGGAGAACCTAAGCTTTAATTTAGATATAAAATTATCGGCCTCCCTTGAAAATTGTAAAAGTTATTCCCAACCCTAGAAATGTTTTTTTGTAACACTGTATAGTGCTGTATTGTTTGCGGTGAAACCGCACGCAAGTTGACGGTATTTTACAGAGGGCTAAGTGTCCATGGAGGCCGTTTAAGGTACGAAATAATTATCCAAATTCAAAAGTATGGTGTTTTTCTGAAAGGGGAGAACCTAAGCTTTAATTTAGATATAAAATTATCGGCCTCCCTTGAAAATTTTAAAAGTTATTTCCAACCCTAGAAATGTTTTTTTTGTAACACTGTATAGTGCTGTATTGGTTGCGGTGAAACCGCATGCAAGTTGACCGTATTTTACAGAGGGCTAAGTGTCCATGGAGGCCGTTTAAGGTACGAAATAATTATCCAAATTCAAAAGTATGGTGTTTTTCTGAAAGGGGAGAACCTAAGCTTTAATTTAGATATAAAATTATCGGCCTCCCTTGAAAATTTTAAAAGTTATTCCCAACCCTAGAAATGTTTTTTTGTAACACTGTATAGTGCTGTATTGTTTGCGGTGAAACCGCATGCAAGTTGACGGTATTTTACAGAGGGCTAAGTGTCCATGGAGGCCGTTTAAGGTACGAAATAATTATCCAAATTCAAAAGTATGGTGTTTTTCTGAAAGGGGAGAACCTAAGCTTTAATTTAGATATAAAATTATCGGCCTCCCTTGAAAATTTAAAAGTTATTCCCAACCCTAGAAATGTTTTTTTGTAACACTGTATAGTGCTGTATTGGTTGCGGTGAAACCGCATGCAAGTTGACCGTATTTTACAGAGGGCTAAGTGTCCATGGAGGCCGTTTAAGGTACGAAATAATTATCCAAATTCAAAAGTATGGGGTTTTTCTGAAAGGGGAGAACCTAAGCTTTAATTTAGATATAAAATTATCGGCCTCCCTTGAAAACTTTAAAAGTTATTCCCAACCCTAGAAATGTTTTTTTTTGTAACACTGTATAGTGCTGTATTGTTTGCGGTGAAACCGCATGCAAGTTGACGGTATTTTACAGAGGGCTAAGTGTCCATGGAGGCCGTTTAAGGTACGAAATAATTATCCAAATTCAAAAGTATGGTGTTTTTCTGAAAGGGGGAGAACCTAAGCTTTAATTTAGATATAAAATTATCGGCCTCCCTTGAAAACTTTAAAAGTTATTCCCAACCCTAGAAATGTTTTTTGTAACACTGTATAGTGCTGTATTGTTTGCGGTGAAACCGCATGCAAGTTGACGGTATTTTACAGAGGGCTAAGTGTCCATGGAGGCCGTTTAAGGTACGAAATAATTATCCAAATTCAAAAGTATGGTGTTTTTCTGAAAGGGGAGAACCTAAGCTTTAATTTAGATATAAAATTATCGGCCTCCCTTGAAAATGTTAAAAGTTATTTCCCAACCCTAGAAATGTTTTTTTGTAACACTGTATAGTGCTTGTATTGGTTTGCGGTGAAACCGCATGCACGTTACCGGTATTTTACAGAGGGCTAAGTGTCCATGGAGGCCGTTTAAGGTACGAAATAATTATCCAAATTCAAAAGTATGGTGTTTTTCTGAAAGGGGAGAACCTAAGCTTTAATTTAGATATAAAATTATCGGCCTCCCTTGAAAACTTTAAAAGTTATTCCCAACCCTAGAAATGTTTTTTTGTAACACTGTATAGTGATGTATTGTTTGCGGTGAAACCGCATGCAAGTTGACGGTATTTTACAGAGGGCTAAGTGTCCATGGAGGCCGTTTAAGGTACGAAATAATTATCCAAATTCAAAAGTATGGTGTTTTTCTGAAAGGGGAGAACCTAAGCTTTAATTTAGATATAAAATTATCGGCCTCCCTTGAAAACTTTAAAAGTTATTCCCAACCCTAGAAATGTTTTTTTGTAACACTGTATAGTGCTGTATTGTTTGCGGTGAAACCGCATGCAAGTTGACGGTATTTTACAGAGGGCTAAGTGTCCATGGAGGCCGTTTAAGGTACGAAATAATTATCCAAATTCAAAAGTATGGTGTTTTTCTGAAAGGGGAGAACCTAAGCTTTAATTTAGATATAAAATTATCGGCCTCCCTTGAAAACTTTAAAAGTTATTCCCAACCCTAGAAATGTTTTTTGTAACACTGTATAGTGCTGTATTGTTTGCGGGAAACCGCATGCAAGTTGACGGTATTTTACAGAGGGCTAAGTGTCCATGGAGGCCGTTTAAGGTACGAAATAATTATCCAAATTCAAAAGTATGGTGTTTTTCTGAAAGGGGAGAACCTAAGCTTTAATTTAGATATAAAATTATCGGCCTCCCTTGAAAATTTTAAAAGTTATTCCCAACCCTAGAAATGTTTTTTTTTGTAACACTGTATAGTGCTGTATTGGTTGCGGTGAAACCGCATGCAAGTTGACCGTATTTTACAGAGGGCTAAGTGTCCATGGAGGCCGTTTAAGGTACGAAATAATTATCCAAATTCAAAAGTATGGTGTTTTTCTGAAAGGGGAGAACCTAAGCTTTAATTTAGATATAAAATTATCGGCCTCCCTTGAAAATTTTAAAAGTTATTTCCAACCCTAGAAATGTTTTTTTGTAACCCTGTATAGTGCTGTATTGTTTGCGGTGAAACCGCATGCAAGTTGACGGTATTTTACAGAGGGCTAAGTGTCCATGGAGGCCGTTTAAGGTACGAAATAATTATCCAAATTCAAAAGTATGGTGTTTTTATGAAAGGGGAGAACCTAAGCTTTAATTTAGATATAAAATTATCGGCCTCCCTTGAAAACTTTAAAAGTTATTCCCAACCCTAGAAATGTTTTTTTGTAACACTGTATAGTGCTGTATTGTTTGCGGTGAAACCGCACGCAAGTTGACGGTATTTTACAGAGGGCTAAGTGTCCATGGAGGCCGTTTAAGGTACGAAATAATTATCCAAATTCAAAAGTATGGTGTTTTTCTGAAAGGGGAGAACCTAAGCTTTAATTTAGATATAAAATTATCGGCCTCCCTTGAAAATTTTAAAAGTTATTTCCAACCCTAGAAATGTTTTTTGTAACACTGTATAGTGCTGTATTGGTTGCGGTGAAACCGCATGCAAGTTGACCGTATTTTACAGAGGGCTAAGTGTCCATGGAGGCCGTTTAAGGTACGAAATAATTATTCAAATTCAAAAGTATGGTGTTTTTCTGAAAGGGGAGAACCTAAGCTTTAATTTAGATATAAAATTATCGGCCTCCCTTGAAAATTTTAAAAGTTATTCCCAACCCTAGAAATGTTTTTTTTTGTAACACTGTATAGTGCTGTATTGTTTGCGGTGAAACCGCATACAAGTTGACGGTATTTTACAGAGGGCTATGTCCATGGAGGCCGTTTAAGGTACGAAATAATTATCCAAATTCAAAAGTATGGTGTTTTTCTGAAAGGGGAGAACCTAAGCTTTAATTTAGATATAAAATTATCGGCCTCCCTTGAAAATTTTAAAAGTTATTTCCAACCCTAGAAATGTTTTTTTTTTGTAACACTGTATAGTGCTGTATTGTTTGCGGTGAAACCGCATGCAAGTTGACGGTATTTTACAGAGGGCTAAGTGTCCATGGAGGCCGTTTAAGGTACGAAATAATTATCCAAATTCAAAAGTATGGTGTTTTTCTGAAAGGGGAGAACCTAAGCTTTAATTTAGATATAAAATTATCGGCCTCCCTTGAAAATTTTAAAAGTTATTTCCAACCCTAGAAATGTTTTTTTTTGTAACACTGTATAGTGCTGTATTGTTTGCGGTGAAACCGCATGCAAGTTGACGGTATTTTACAGAGGGCTAAGTGTCCATGGAGGCCGTTTAAGGTACGAAATAATTATCCAAATTCAAAAGTATGGTGTTTTTCTGAAAGGGGAGAACCTAAGCTTTAATTTAGATATAAAATTATCGGCCTCCCTTGAAAACTTTAAAAGTTATTCCCAACCCTAGAAATGTTTTTTTTTGTAACACTGTATAGTGCTGTATTGTTTGCGGTGAAACCGCATGCAAGTTGACGGTATTTTACAGAGGGCTAAGTGTCCATGGAGGCCGTTTAAGGTACGAAATAATTATCCAAATTCAAAAGTATGGTGTTTTCTGAAAGGGGAGAACCTAAGCTTTAATTTAGATATAAAATTATCGGCCTCCCTTGAAAACTTTAAAAGTTATTCCCAACCCTAGAAATGTTTTTTTTGTAACACTGTATAGTGCTGTATTGTTTGCGGTGAAACCGCATGCAAGTTGACGGTATTTTACAGAGGGCTAAGTGTCCATGGAGGCCGTTTAAGGTACGAAATAATTATCCAAATTCAAAAGTATGGTGTTTTTCTGAAAGGGGAGAACCTAAGCTTTAATTTAGATATAAAATTATCGGCCTCCCTTGAAAACTTTAAAAGTTATTCCCAACCCTAGAAATGTTTTTTTTTGTAACACTGTATAGTGCTGTATTGTTTGCGGTGAAACCGCATGCAAGTTGACGGTATTTTACAGAGGGCTAAGTGTCCATGGAGGCCGTTTAAGGTACGAAATAATTATCCAAATTCAAAAGTATGGTGTTTTTCTGAAAGGGGAGAACCTAAGCTTTAATTTAGATATAAAATTATCGGCCTCCCTTGAAAACTTTAAAAGTTATTCCCAACCCTAGAAATGTTTTTTTTGTAACACTGTATAGTGCTGTATTGTTTGCGGTGAAACCGCATGCAAGTTGACGGTATTTTACAGAGGGCTAAGTGTCCATGGAGGCCGTTTAAGGTACGAAATAATTATCCAAATTCAAAAGTATGGTGTTTTCTGAAAGGGGAGAACCTAAGCTTTAATTTAGATATAAAATTATCGGCCTCCCTTGAAAACTTTAAAAGTTATTCCCAACCCTAGAAATGTTTTTTTGTAACACTGTATAGTGCTGTATTGTTTGCGGTGAAACCGCATGCAAGTTGACGGTATTTTACAGAGGGCTAAGTGTCCATGGAGGCCGTTTAAGGTACGAAATAATTATCCAAATTCAAAAGTATGGTGTTTTTCTGAAAGGGGAGAACCTAAGCTTTAATTTAGATATAAAATTATCGGCCTCCTTTGAAAATTGTAAAAGTTATTTCCATCCCTAGAAATGTTTTTTTTGTAACACTGTATAGTGCTGTATTGTTTGCGGTGAAACCGCATGCAAGTTGACCGTATTTTACAGAGGGCTAAGTGTCCATGGAGGCCGTTTAAGGTACGAAATAATTATCCAAATTCAAAAGTATGGTGTTTTTCTGAAAGGGAGAACCTAAGCTTTAATTTAGATATAAAATTATCGGCCTCCCTTGAAAATTTTAAAAGTTATTCCCAACCCTAGAAATGTTTTTTTTGTAACACTGTATAGTGCTGTATTGTTTGCGGTGAAACCGCATGCAAGTTGACGGTATTTTACAGAGGGCTAAGTGTCCATGGAGGCCGTTTAAGGTACGAAATAATTATCCAAATTCAAAAGTATGGTGTTTTTCTGAAAGGGGAGAACCTGCTTTAATTTAGATATAAAATTATCGGCCTCCTTGAAAAACTTAAAAGTTATTCCCAACCCTAGAAATGTTTTTTTTGTAACACTGTATAGTGCTGTATTGTTTGCGGTGAAACCGCATGCAAGTTGACGGTATTTTACAGAGGGCTAAGTGTCCATGGAGGCCGTTTAAGGTACGAAATAATTATCCAAATTCAAAAGTATGGTGTTTTTCTGAAAGGGAGAACCTAAGCTTTAATTTAGATATAAAATTATCGGCCTCCCTTGAAAACTTTAAAAGTTATTCCCAACCCTAGAAATGTTTTTTTTGTAACACTGTATAGTGCTGTATTGGTTGCGGTGAAACCGCATGCAAGTTGACCGTATTTTACAGAGGGCTAAGTGTCCATGGAGGCCGTTTAAGGTACGAAATAATTATTCAAATTCAAAAGTATGGTGTTTTTCTGAAAGGGGAGAACCTAAGCTTTAATTTAGATATAAAATTATCGGCCTCCCTTGAAAACTTTAAAAGTTATTCCCAACCCTAGAAATGTTTTTTTTGTAACACTGTATAGTGCTGTATTGTTTGCGGTGAAACCGCATGCAAGTTGACGGTATTTTACAGAGGGCTAAGTGTCCATGGAGGCCGTTTAAGGTACGAAATAATTATCCAAATTCAAAAGTATGGTGTTTTTCTGAAAGGGGAGAACCTAAGCTTTAATTTAGATATAAAATTATCGGCCTCCCTTGAAAACTTTAAAAGTTATTCCCAACCCTAGAAATGTTTTTTTTTTGTAACACTGTATAGTGCTGTATTGTTTGCGGTGAAACCGCATGCAAGTTGACGGTATTTTACAGAGGGCTATGTCCATGGAGGCCGTTTAAGGTACGAAATAATTATCCAAATTCAAAAGTATGGTGTTTTTCTGAAAGGGGAGAACCTAAGCTTTAATTTAGATATAAAATTATCGGCCTCCCTTGAAAATTTTAAAAGTTATTCCCAACCCTAGAAATGTTTTTTTGTAACACTGTATAGTGCTGTATTGGTTGCGGTGAAACCGCATGCAAGTTGACCGTATTTTACAGAGGGCTATGTCCATGGAGGCCGTTTAAGGTACGAAATAATTATTCAAATTCAAAAGTATGGTGTTTTTCTGAAAGGGGAGAACCTAAGCTTTAATTTAGATATAAAATTATCGGCCTCCCTTGAAAACTTTAAAAGTTATTCCCAACCCTAGAAATGTTTTTATGTAACACTGTATAGTGCTGTATTGTTTGCGGTGAAACCGCATGCAAGTTGACGGTATTTTACAGAGGGCTAAGTGTCCATGGAGGCCGTTTAAGGTACGAAATAATTATCCAAATTCAAAAGTATGGTGTTTTTCTGAAAGGGGAGAACCTAAGCTTTAATTTAGATATAAAATTATCGGCCTCCCTTGAAAACTTTAAAAGTTATTCCCAACCCTAGAAATGTTTTTTTGTAACACTGTATAGTGCTGTATTGTTTGCGGTGAAACCGCATGCAAGTTGACGGTATTTTACAAAGGGCTATGTCTCCATGGAGGCCGTTTAAGGTACGAAATAATTATCCAAATTCAAAAGTATGGTGTTTTTCTGAAAGAGGAGAACCTAAGCTTTAATTTAGATATAAAATTATCGGCCTCCCTTGAAAACTTTAAAAGTTATTCCCAACCCTAGAAATGTTTTTTGTAACACTGTATAGTGCTGTATTGTTTGCGGTGAAACCGCATGCAAGTTGACCGTATTTTACAGAGGGCTAAGTGTCCATGGAGGCCGTTTAAGGTACGAAATAATTATCCAAATTCAAAAGTATGGTGTTTTTCTGAAAGGGGAGAACCTAAGCTTTAATTTAGATATAAAATTATCGGCCTCCCTTGAAAATTTTAAAAGTTATTCCCAACCCTAGAAATGTTTTTTTGTAACACTGTATAGTGCTGTATTGTTTGCGGTGAAACCGCATGCAAGTTTACGGTATTTTCAGAGAGGGCTAAGTGTCCATGGAGGCCGTTTAAGGTACGAAATAATTATCCAAATTCAAAAGTATGGTGTTTTTCTGAAAGGGGAGAACCTAAGCTTTAATTTAGATATAAAATTATCGGCCTCCCTTGAAAACTTTAAAAGTTATTTCCAACCCTAGAAATGTTTTTTTGTAACACTGTATAGTGCTGTATTGGTTGCGGTGAAACCGCATGCAAGTTGACCGTATTTTACAGAGGGCTAAGTGTCCATGGAGGCCGTTTAAGGTACGAAATAATTATCCAAATTCAAAAGTGTTTGTCTGAAAGGGGAGAACCTAAGCTTTAATTTAGATAAAAATTATCGGCCTCCCATGAAAGCATTAAAAGTTATTCCCAACCATAGTAATGTTTTTTTTGTAAAACTGTATAGTGCTGTATTGTTTGCGGTGAAACCGCACGCAAGTTGACGGTATTTACAGAGGGCTAAGTGTCCATGGAGGCCGTTTAAGGTACGAAATAATTATCCAAATTCAAAAGTAAGGTGTTTTCTGAAAGGGGAGAACCTAAGCTTTAATTTAGATATAAAATTATCGGCCTCCCTTGAAAACTTTAAAAGTTATTCCCAACCCTAGAAATGTTTTTTTTGTAACACTGTATAGTGCTGTATTGTTTGCGGTGAAACCGCATGCAAGTTGACGGTATTTTACAGAGGGCTAAGTGTCCATGGAGGCCGTTTAAGGTACGAAATAATTATCCAAATTCAAAAGTATGGTGTTTTTCTGAAGGGGAGAACCTAAGCTTTAATTTAGATATAAAATTATCGGCCTCCCTTAAAAATTTTAAAAGTTATTCCCAACCCTAGAAATGTTTTTTATTGTAACACTGTATAGTGATGTATTGTTTGCGGTGAAACCGCATGCAAGTTGACCGTATTTTACAGAGGGCTAAGTGTCCATGGAGGCCGTTTAAGGTACGAAATAATTATCCAAATTCAAAAGTATGGTGTTTTTCTGAAAGGGGAGAACCTAAGCTTTAATTTAGATATAAAATTATCGGCCTCCCTTGAAAATTTTAAAAGTTATTCCCAACCCTAGAAATGTTTTTTGTAACACTGTATAGTGCTGTATTGTTTGCGGTGAAACCGCATGCAAGTTGACCGTATTTTACAGAGGGCTAAGTGTCCATGGAGGCCGTTTAAGGTACGAAATAATTATCCAAATTCAAAAGTATGGTGTTTTTCTGAAAGGGGAGAACCTAAGCTTTAATTTAGATATAAAATTATCGGCCTCCCTTGAAAACTTTAAAAGTTATTCCCAACCCTAGAAATGTTTTTTTGTAACACTGTATAGTGCTGTATTGTTTGCGGTGAAACCGCATGCAAGTTGACGGTATTTTACAGAGGGCTATGTCCATGGAGGCCGTTTAAGGTACGAAATAATTATCCAAATTCAAAAGTATGGTGTTTTTCTGAAAGGGGAGAACCTAAGCTTTAATTTAGATATAAAATTATCGGCCTCCCTTGAAAACTTTAAAAGTTATTCCCAACCCTAGAAATGTTTTTTTTGTAACACTGTATAGTGCTGTATTGTTTGCGGTGAAACCGCATGCAAGTTGACCGTATTTTACAGAGGGCTAAGTGTCCATGGAGGCCGTTTAAGGTACGAAATAATTATCCAAATTCAAAAGTATGGTGTTTTTCTGAAAGGGGAGAACCTAAGCTTTAATTTAGATATAAAATTATCGGCCTCCCTTGAAAACTTTTAAAGTTATTCCCAACCCTAGAAATGTTTTTTTGTAACACTGTATAGTGCTGTATTGTTTGCGGTGAAACCGCATGCAAGTTGACGGTATTTTACAGAGGGCTAAGTGTCCATGGAGGCCGTTTAAGGTACGAAATAATTATCCAAATTCAAAAGTATGGTGTTTTTCTGAAAGGGGAGAACCTAAGCTTTAATTTAGATATAAAATTATCGGCCTCCCTTGAAAATTTTAAAAGTTATTCCAACCCTAGAAATGTTTTTTTGTAACACTGTATAGTGCTGTATTGTTTGCGGTGAAACCGCATGCAAGTTGACCGTATTTTACAGAGGGCTAAGTGTCCATGGAGGCCGTTTAAGGTACGAAATAATTATCCAAATTCAAAAGTATGGTGTTTTTTCTGAAAGGGGAGAACCTAAGCTTTAATTTAGATATAAAATTATCGGCCTCCCTTGAAAATTTAAAAGTTATTCCCAACCCTAGAAATGTTTTTTTGTAACACTGTATAGTGCTGTATTGTTTGCGGTGAAACCGCATGCAAGTTGACGGTATTTTACAGAGGGCTAAGTGTCCATGGAGGCCGTTTAAGGTACGAAATAATTATCCAAATTCAAAAGTATGGTGTTTTTCTGAAAGGGGAGAACCTAAGCTTTAATTTAGATATAAAATTATCGGCCTCCCTTGAAAACTTTAAAAGTTATTCCCAACCCTAGAAATGTTTTTTTTGTAACACTGTATAGTGCTGTATTGTTTGCGGTGAAACCGCATGCAAGTTGACGGTATTTTACAGAGGGCTAAGTGTCCATGGAGGCCGTTTAAGGTACGAAATAATTATCCAAATTCAAAAGTATGGTGTTTTTCTGAAAGGGGAGAACCTAAGCTTTAATTTAGATATAAAATTATCGGCCTCCCTTGAAAACTTTAAAAGTTATTCCCAACCCTAGAAATGTTTTTTTGTAACACTGTATAGTGCTGTATTGTTTGCGGTGAAACCGCATGCAAGTTGACGGTATTTTACAAAGGGCTATGTCCATGGAGGCCGTTTAAGGTACGAAATAATTATCCAAATTCAAAAGTATGGTGTTTTTCTGAAAGGGGAGAACCTAAGCTTTAATTTAGATATAAAATTATCGGCCTCCCTTGAAAACTTTAAAAGTTATTCCCAACCCTAGAAATGTTTTTTTGTAACACTGTATAGTGCTGTATTGTTTGCGGTGAAACCGCATGCAAGTTGACGGTATTTTACAGAGGGCTAAGTGTCCATGGAGGCCGTTTAAGGTACGAAATAATCATCCAAATTCAAAAGTATGGTGTTTTTTCTGAAAGGGGAGAACCTAAGCTTTAATTTATATATAAAATTATCGGCCTCCCTTGAAAATTTTAAAAGTTATTTCCATCCCTAGAAATGTTTTTTTTTGTAACACTGTATTGTGCTGTATTGTTTCCGGTGAAACCGCATGCAAGTTGACCGTATTTTACAGAGGGCTAAGTGTCCATGGAGGCCGTTTAAGGTACGAAATAATTATCCAAATTCAAAAGTATGGTGTTTTTATGAAAGGGGAGAACCTAAGCTTTAATTTAGATATAAAATTATCGGCCTCCCTTGAAAATTTTAAAAGTTATTCCCAACCCTAGAAATGTTTTTTTTGTAACACTGTATAGTGCTGTATTGTTTGCGGTGAAACCGCATGCAAGTTGACGGTATTTTACAGAGGGCTAAGTGTCCATGGAGGCCGTTTAAGGTACGAAATAATTATCCAAATTCAAAAGTATGGTGTTTTCTGAAAGGGGAGAACCTAAGCTTTAATTTAGATATAAAATTATCGGCCTCCCTTGAAAACTTTAAAAGTTATTCCCAACCCTAGAAATGTTTTTTTGGAACACTGTATAGTGCTGTATTGTTTGCGGTGAAACCGCATGCAAGTTGACGGTATTTTACAGAGGGCTATGTGTCCATGGAGGCCGTTTAAGGTACGAAATAATTATCCAAATTCAAAAGTATGGTGTTTTTCTGAAAGGGGAGAACCTAAGCTTTAATTTAGATATAAAATTATCGGCCTCCCTTGAAAATTTTAAAAGTTATTCCCAACCCTAGAAATGTTTTTTTGTAACACTGTATAGTGCTGTATTGTTTGCGGTGAAACCGCATGCAAGTTGACCGTATTTTACAGAGGGCTAAGTGTCCATGGAGGCCGTTTAAGGTACGAAATAATTATCCAAATTCAAAAGTATGGTGTTTTTCTGAAAGGGGAGAACCTAAGCTTTAATTTAGATATAAAATTATCGGCCTCCCTTGAAAACTTTAAAAGTTATTCCCAACCCTAGAAATGTTTTTTGTAACACTGTATAGTGCTGTATTGTTTGCGGTGAAACCGCATGCAAGTTGACCGGTATTTTACAGAGGGCTAAGTGTCCATGGAGGCCGTTTAAGGTACGAAATAATTATCCAAATTCAAAAGTATGGTGTTTTTCTGAAAGGGGAGAACCTAAGCTTTAATTTAGATATAAAATTATCGGCCTCCCTTGAAAACTTTAAAAGTTATTCCCAACCCTAGAAATGTTTTTTTGTAACACTGTATAGTGCTGTATTGTTTGCGGTGAAACCGCATGCAAGTTGACGGTATTTTACAGAGGGCTAAGTGTCCATGGAGGCCGTTTAAGGTACGAAATAATTATCCAAATTCAAAAGTATGGTGTTTTTCTGAAAGGGGAGAACCTAAGCTTTAATTTAGATATAAAATTATCGGCCTCCCTTGAAAACTTTAAAAGTTATTCCCAACCCTAGAAATGTTTTTTTGTAACACTGTATAGTGCTGTATGGTTTGCGGTGAAACCGCATGCAAGTTGACCGTATTTTACAGAGGGCTAAGTGTCCATGGAGGCCGTTTAAGGTACGAAATAATTATTCAAATTCAAAAGTATGGGTTTTTCTGAAAGGGGAGAACCTAAGCTTTAATTTAGATATAAAATTATCGGCCTCCCTTGAAAACTTTAAAAGTTATTCCCAACCCTAGAAATGTTTTTTTGTAACACTGTATAGTGCTGTATTGTTTGCGGTGAAACCGCATCCAAGTTGACGGTATTTTACAGAGGGCTATGGTCCATGGAGGCCGTTTAAGGTACGAAATAATTATCCAAATTCAAAAGTATGGTGTTTTTCTGAAAGGGGAGAACCTAAGCTTTAATTTAGATATAAAATTATCGGCCTCCCTTGAAAACTTTAAAAGTTATTCCCAACCCTAGAAATGTTTTTTTGTAACACTGTATAGTGCTGTATTGTTTGCGGTGAAACCGCATGCAAGTTGACGGTATTTTACAGAGGGCTAAGTGTCCATGGAGGCCGTTTAAGGTACGAAATAATTATCCAAATTCAAAAGTATGGTGTTTTTCTGAAAGGGGAGAACCTAAGCTTTAATTTAGATATAAAATTATCGGCCTCCCTTGAAAATTTTAAAAGTTATTCCCAACCCTAGAAATGTTTTTTGTAACACTGTATAGTGCTGTATTGTTTGCGGTGAAACCGCATGCAAGTTGACCGTATTTTACAGAGGGCTAAGTGTCCATGGAGGCCGTTTAAGGTACGAAATAATTATCCAAATTCAAAAGTATGGTGTTTTTCTGAAAGGGGAGAACCTAAGCTTTAATTTAGATATAAAATTATCGGCCTCCCTTGAAAACTTTAAAAGTTATTCCCAACCCTAGAAATGTTTTTTTTGTAACACTGTATAGTGATGTATTGTTTGCGGTGAAACCGCATGCAAGTTGACCGTATTTTACAGAGGGCTAAGTGTCCATGGAGGCCGTTTAAGGTACGAAATAATTATCCAAATTCAAAAGTATGGTGTTTTTCTGAAATGGGAGAACCTAAGCTTTAATTTAGATATAAAATTATCGGCCTCCCTTGAAAATTTTAAAAGTTATTCCCAACCCTAGAAATGTTTTGTTGTAACACTGTATAGTGCTGTATTGTTTGCGGTGAAACCGCATGCAAGTTGACCGTATTTTACAGAGGGCTAAGTGTCCATGGAGGCCGTTTAAGGTACGAAATAATTATCCAAATTCAAAAGTATGGTGTTTTTCTGAAAGGGGAGAACCTAAGCTTTAATTTAGATATAAAATTATCGGCCTCCCTTGAAAACTTTAAAAGTTATTCCCAACCCTAGAAATGTTTTTTTTGTAACACTGTATAGTGCTGTATTGTTTGCGGTGAAACCGCATGCAAGTTGACGGTATTTTACAGAGGGCTAAGTGTCCATGGAGGCCGTTTAAGGTACGAAATAATTATCCAAATTCAAAAGTATGGTGTTTTTCTGAAAGGGGAGAACCTAAGCTTTAATTTAGATATAAAATTATCGGCCTCCCTTGAAAATTTTAAAAGTTATTCCCAACCCTAGAAATGTTTTTTGTAACACTGTATAGTGCTGTATTGTTTGCGGTGAAACCGCATGCAAGTTGACGGTATTTTACAGAGGGCTAAGTGTCCATGGAGGCCGTTTAAGGTACGAAATAATTATCCAAATTCAAAAGTATGGTGTTTTTCTGAAAGGGGAGAACCTAAGCTTTAATTTAGATATAAAATTATCGGCCTCCCTTGAAAATTTTAAAAGTTATTCCCAACCCTAGAAATGTTTTTTGTAACACTGTATAGTGCTGTATTGTTTGCGGTGAAACCGCATGCAAGTTGACCGTATTTTACAGAGGGCTAAGTGTCCATGGAGGCCGTTTAAGGTACGAAATAATTATTCAAATTCAAAAGTATGGTGTTTTTCTGAAAGGGGAGAACCTAAGCTTTAATTTAGATATAAAATTATCGGCCTCCCTTGAAAACTTTAAAAGTTATTCCCAACCCTAGAAATGTTTTTTGTAACACTGTATAGTGTTGTATTGTTTGCGGTGAAACCGCATGCAAGTTGACGACCGTATTTTACAGAGGGCTAAGTGTCCATGGAGGCCGTTTAAGGTACGAAATAATTATCCAAATTCAAAAGTATGGTGTTTTTCTGAAAGGGGAGAACCTAAGCTTTAATTTAGATATAAAATTATCGGCCTCCATTGAAAACTTTTAAAAGTTATTCCCAACCCTAGAAATGTTTTTTTTGTAACACTGTATAGTTCTGTATTGTTTGCGGTGAAACCGCATGCAAGTTGACCGTATTTTACAGAGGACTATGTCCATGGAGGCCGTTTAAGGTACGAAATAATTATCCAAATTCCAAAGTATGGTGTTTTTCTGGAAAGGGAGAACCTAAGCTTTAATTTAGATATAAAATTATCGGCCTCCCTTGAAAATTTTAAAAGTTATTCCCAACCCTAGAAATGTTTTTTTTTGTAACACTGTATAGTGCTGTATTGTTTGCGGTGAAACCGCATGCAAGTTGACCGTATTTTACAGAGGGCTATGTTTCCATGGAGGCCGTTTAAGGTACGAAATAATTATCCAAATTCAAAAGTATGGTGTTTTTCTGAAAGGGGAGAACCTAAGCTTTAATTTAGATATAAAATTATCGGCCTCCCTTGAAAATTTTAAAAGTTATTCCCAACCCTAGAAATGTTTTTTTGTAACACTGTATAGTGCTGTATTGTTTGCGGTGAAACCGCATGCAAGTTGACCGTATTTTACAGAGGGCTAAGTGTCCATGGAGGCCGTTTAAGGTACGAAATAATTATCCAAATTCAAAAGTATGGTGTTTTTCTGAAAGGGAGAACCTAAACTTTAATTTAGATATAAAATTATCGGCCTCCCTTGAAAACTTTAAAAGTTATTCCCAACCCTAGAAATGTTTTTTTTGTAACACTGTATAGTGCTGTATTGTTTGCGGTGAAACCGCATGCAAGTTGACGGTATTTTACAGAGGGCTAAGTGTCCATGGAGGCCGTTTAAGGTACGAAATAATTATCCAAATTCAAAAGTATGGTGTTTTTCTGAAAGGGGAGAACCTAAGCTTTAATTTAGATATAAAATTATCGGCCTCCTTGAAAACTTTAAAAGTTATTCCCAACCCTAGAAATGTTTTTTTGTAACACTGTATAGTGCTGTATTGTTTGCGGTGAAACCGCATGCAAGTTGACCGTATTTTACAGAGGGCTAAGTGTCCATGGAGGCCGTTTAAGGTACGAAATAATTATTCAAATTCAAAAGTATGGTGTTTTTCTGAAAGGGGAGAACCTAAGCTTTAATTTAGATATAAAATTATCGGCCTCCCTTGAAAACTTTAAAAGTTATTCCCAACCCTAGAAATGTTTTTTTGTAACACTGTATAGTGCTGTATTGTTTGCGGTGAAACCGCATGCAAGTTGACGGTATTTTACAGAGGGCTAAGTGTCCATGGAGGCCGTTTAAGGTACGAAATAATTATCCAAATTCAAAAGTATGGTGTTTTTCTGAAAGGGGAGAACCTAAGCTTTAATTTAGATATAAAATTATCGGCCTCCCTTGAAAACTTTAAAAGTTATTCCCAACCCTAGAAATGTTTTTTTTGTAACACTGTATAGTGCTCTATTGTTTGCGGTGAAACCGCACGCAAGTTGACGGTATTTTACAGAGGGCTAAGTGTCCATGGAGGCCGTTTAAGGTACGAAATAATTATCCAAATTCAAAAGTATGGTGTTTTTCTGAAAGGGGAGAACCTAAGCTTTAATTTAGATATAAAATTATCGGCCTCCCTTGAAAACTTTAAAAGTTATTCCCAACCCTAGAAATGTTTTTTTTTGTAACACTGTATAGTGCTGTATTGTTTGCGGTGAAACCGCATGCAAGTTGACGGTATTTTACAGAGGGCTAAGTGTCCATGGAGGCCGTTTAAGGTACGAAATAATTATCCAAATTCAAAAGTATGGTGTTTTTCTGAAAGGGAGAACCTAAGCTTTAATTTAGATATAAAATTATCGGCCTCCCTTGAAAACTTTAAAAGTTATTCCCAACCCTAGAAATGTTTTTTGTAACACTGTATAGTGCTGTATTGTTTGCGGTGAAACCGCATGCAAGTTGACCGTATTTTACAGAGGGCTAAGTGTCCATGGAGGCCGTTTAAGGTACGAAATAATTATCCAAATTCAAAAGTATGGTGTTTTTCTGAAAGGGGAGAACCTAAGCTTTAATTTAGATATAAAATTATCGGCCTCCCTTGAAAACTTTAAAAGTTATTCCCAACCCTAGAAATGTTTTTTTTGTAACACTGTATAGTGCTGTATTGTTTGCGGTGAAACCGCATCCAAGTTGACGGTATTTTACAGAGGGCTAAGTGTCCATGGAGGCCGTTTAAGGTACGAAATAATTATCCAAATTCAAAAGTATGGTGTTTTTCTGAAAGGGGAGAACCTAAGCTTTAATTTAGATATAAAATTATCGGCCTCCCTTGAAAACTTTAAAAGTTATTCCCAACCCTAGAAATGTTTTTTTGTAACACTGTATAGTGCTGTATTGTTTGCGGTGAAACCGCATGCAAGTTGACGGTATTTTACAGAGGGCTAAGTGTCCATGGAGGCCGTTTAAGGTACGAAATAATTATCCAAATTCAAAAGTATGGTGTTTTTCTGAAAGGGGAGAACCTAAGCTTTAATTTAGATATAAAATTATCGGCCTCCCTTGAAAACTTTAAAAGTTATTCCCAACCCTAGAAATGTTTTTTTGTAACACTGTATAGTGCTGTATTGTTTGCGGTGAAACCGCATGCAAGTTGACGGTATTTTACAGAGGGCTAAGTGTCCATGGAGGCCGTTTAAGGTACGAAATAATTATCCAAATTCAAAAGTATGGTGTTTTCTGAAAGGGGAGAACCTAAGCTTTAATTTAGATATAAAATTATCGGCCTCCTTTGAAAACTTTAAAAGTTATTTCCAACCCTAGAAATGTTTTTTTTGTAACACTGTATAGTGCTGTATTGTTTGCGGTGAAACCGCATGCAAGTTGACCGTATTTTACAGAGGGCTAAGTGTCCATGGAGGCCGTTTAAGGTACGAAATAATTATCCAAATTCAAAAGTATGGTGTTTTTCTGAAAGGGGAGAACCTAAGCTTTAATTTAGATATAAAATTATCGGCCTCCCTTGAAAATTTTAAAAGTTATTCCCAACCCTAGAAATGTTTTTTTGTAACACTGTATAGTGCTGTATTGTTTGCGGTGAAACCGCATGCAAGTTGACGGTATTTTACAGAGGGCTAAGTGTCCATGGAGGCCGTTTAAGGTACGAAATAATTATCCAAATTCAAAAGTATGGTGTTTTTCTGAAATGGGAGAACCTAAGCTTTAATTTAGATATAAAATTATCGGCCTCCCTTGAAAACTTTAAAAGTTATTCCCAACCCTAGAAATGTTTTTTTTGTAACACTGTATAGTGCTGTATTGTTTGCGGTGAAACCGCATGCAAGTTGACGGTATTTTACAGAGGGCTAAGTGTCCATGGAGGCCGTTTAAGGTACGAAATAATTATCCAAATTCAAAAGTATGGTGTTTTTCTGAAAGGGGAGAACCTAAGCTTTAATTTAGATATAAAATTATCGGCCTCCCTTGAAAATTTTAAAAGTTATTCCCAACCCTAGAAATGTTTTTTTGTAACACTGTATAGTGCTGTATTGTTTGCGGTGAAACCGCATGCAAGTTGACGGTATTTTACAGAGGGCTAAGTGTCCATGGAGGCCGTTTAAGGTACGAAATAATTATCCAAATTCAAAAGTATGGTGTTTTTCTGAAAGGGGAGAACCTAAGCTTTAATTTAGATATAAAATTATCGGCCTCCCTTGAAAATTTTAAAAGTTATTTCCAACCCTAGAAATGTTTTTTTTTTTGTAACACTGTATAGTGCTGTATTGTTTGCGGTGAAACCGCATGCAAGTTGACCGTATTTTACAGAGGGCTAAGTGTCCATGGAGGCCGTTTAAGGTACGAAATAATTATCCAAATTCAAAAGTATGGTGTTTTTCTGAAAGGGGAGAACCTAAGCTTTAATTTAGATATAAAATTATCGGCCTCCCTTGAAAACTTTAAAAGTTATTCCCAACCCTAGAAATGTTTTTTTGGAACACTGTATAGTGCTGTATTGTTTGCGGTGAAACCGCATGCAAGTTGACGGTATTTTACAAAGGGCTATGTCTCCATGGAGGCCGTTTAAGGTACGAAATAATTATCCAAATTCAAAAGTATGGTGTTTTTCTGAAAGGGAGAACCTAAGCTTTAATTTAGATATAAAATTATCGGCCTCCCTTGAAAACTTTAAAGTTATTCCCAACCCTAGAAATGTTTTTTTTGTAACACTGTATAGTGCTGTATTGTTTGCGGTGAAACCGCATGCAAGTTGACGGTATTTTACAGAGGGCTAAGTGTCCATGGAGGCCGTTTAAGGTACGAAATAATTATCCAAATTCAAAAGTATGGTGTTTTTCTGAAAGGGGAGAACCTAAGCTTTAATTTAGATATAAAATTATCGGCCCCCCTTGAAAACTTTAAAAGTTATTCCCAACCCTAGAAATGTTTTTTTTGTAACACTGTATAGTGCTGTATTGTTTGCGGTGAAACCGCATGCAAGTTGACCGTATTTTACAGAGGGCTAAGTGTCCATGGAGGCCGTTTAAGGTACGAAATAATTATCCAAATTCAAAAGTATGGTGTTTTCTGAAAGGGGAGAACCTAAGCTTTAATTTAGATATAAAATTATCGGCCTCCCTTGAAAACTTTAAAAGTTATTCCCAACCCTAGAAATGTTTTTTGTAACACTGTATAGTGCTGTATTGTTTGCGGTGAAACCGCATGCAAGTTGACGGTATTTTACAGAGGGCTAAGTGTCCATGGAGGCCGTTTAAGGTACGAAATAATTATCCAAATTCAAAAGTATGGTGTTTTTCTGAAAGGGGAGAACCTAAGCTTTAATTTAGATATAAAATTATCGGCCTCCATTGAAAATTTTAAAAGTTATTCCCAACCCTAGAAATGTTTTTTTGTAACACTGTATAGTGCTGTATTGTTTGCGGTGAAACCGCATGCAAGTTGACGGTATTTTACAGAGGGCTAAGTGTCCATGGAGGCCGTTTAAGGTACGAAATAATTATCCAAATTCAAAAGTATGGTGTTTTTCTGAAAGGGGAGAACCTAAGCTTTAATTTAGATATAAAATTATCGGCCTCCCTTGAAAATTTTAAAAGTTATTCCCAACCCTAGAAATGTTTTTTTTGTAACACTGTATAGTGCTGTATTGTTTGCGGTGAAACCGCATGCAAGTTGACGGTATTTTACAGAGGGCTATGTGTCCATGGAGGCCGTTTAAGGTACGAAATAATTATCCAAATTCAAAAGTATGGTGTTTTTCTGAAAGGGGAGAACCTAAGCTTTAATTTAGATATAAAATTATCGGCCTCCCTTGAAAATTTTAAAAGTTATTTCCAACCCTAGAAATGTTTTTTTTGTAACACTGTATAGTGCTGTATTGTTTGCGGTGAAACCGCATGCAAGTTGACCGTATTTTACAGAGGGCTAAGTGTCCATGGAGGCCGTTTAAGGTACGAAATAATTATCCAAATTCAAAAGTATGGTGTTTTTCTGAAAGGGGAGAACCTAAGCTTTAATTTAGATATAAAATTATCGGCCTCCTTGAAAAGTTTAAAAGTTATTCCCAACCCTAGAAATGTTTTTTGTAACACTGTATAGTGCTGTATTGTTTGCGGTGAAACCGCATGCAAGTTGACCGTATTTTACAGAGGGCTAAGTGTCCATGGAGGCCGTTTAAGGTACGAAATAATTATCCAAATTCAAAAGTATGGTGTTTTTCTGAAAGGGGAGAACCTAAGCTTTAATTTAGATATAAAATTATCGGCCTCCCTTGAAAACTTTAAAAGTTATTCCCAACCCTAGAAATGTTTTTTTTGTAACACTGTATAGTGCTGTATTGTTTGCGGTGAAACCGCATGCAAGTTGACGGTATTTTACAGAGGGCTAAGTGTCCATGGAGGCCGTTTAAGGTACGAAATAATTATCCAAATTCAAAAGTATGGTGTTTTTCTGAAAGGGGAGAACCTAAGCTTTAATTTAGATATAAAATTATCGGCCTCCCTTGAAAATTTTAAAAGTTATTTCCAACCCTAGAAATGTTTTTTTGTAACACTGTATAGTGCTGTATTGGTTGCGGTGAAACCGCATGCAAGTTGACCGTATTTTACAGAGGGCTAAGTGTCCATGGAGGCCGTTTAAGGTACGAAATAATTATCCAAATTCAAAAGTATGGTGTTTTTCTGAAAGGGGAGAACCTAAGCTTTAATTTAGATATAAAATTATCGGCCTCCCTTGAAAACTTTAAAAGTTATTCCCAACCCTAGAAATGTTTACGGTATTTTACAGAGGGCTAAGTGTCCATGGAGGCCGTTTAAGGTACGAAATAATTATCCAAATTCAAAAGTATGGTGTTTTTCTGAAATGGGAGTACCTAAGCTTTAATTTAGATATAAAATTATCGGCCTCCCTTGAAAACTTTAAAAGTTATTCCCAACCCTAGATATGTTTGTATAGTGATGTATTGTTTGCGGTGAAACCGCATGCAAGTTGACGGTATTTTACAGAGGGCTAAGTGTCCATGGAGGCCGTTTAAGGTACGAAATAATTATCCAAATTCAAAAGTATGGTGTTTTCTGAAAGGGGAGAACCTAAGCTTTAATTTAGATATAAAATTATCGGCCTCCCTTGAAAACTTTAAAAGTTATTCCCAACCCTAGAAATGTTTTTTTTGTAACACTGTATAGTGCTGTATTGTTTGCGGTGAAACCGCATGCAAGTTGACGGTATTTTACAGAGGGCTAAGTGTCCATGGAGGCCGTTTAAGGTACGAAATAATTATCCAAATTCAAAAGTATGGTGTTTTTCTGAAAGGGGAGAACCTAAGCTTTAATTTAGATATAAAATTATCGGCCTCCCTTGAAAACTTTAAAAGTTATTCCCAACCCTAGAAATGTTTTTTTTGTAACACTGTATAGTGCTGTATTGTTTGCGGTGAAACCGCATGCAAGTTGACCGTATTTTACAGAGGGCTAAGTGTCCATGGAGGCCGTTTAAGGTACGAAATAATTATCCAAATTCAAAAGTATGGTGTTTTTCTGAAAGGGGAGAACCTAAGCTTTAATTTAGATATAAAATTATCGGCCTCCCTTGAAAACTTTAAAAGTTATTCCCAACCCTAGAAATGTTTTGCGTAACACTGTATAGTGCTGTATTGTTTGCGGTGAAACCGCATGCAAGTTGACGGTATTTTACAGAGGGCTGTGTCCATGGAGGCCGTTTAAGGTACGAAATAATTATCCAAATTCAAAAGTATGGTGTTTTTCTGAAAGGGGAGAACCTAAGCTTTAATTTAGATATAAAATTATCGGCCTCCCTTGAAAACTTTAAAAGTTATTCCCAACCCTAGAAATGTTTTTTGTAACACTGTATAGTGCTGTATTGTTTGCGGTGAAACCGCATGCAAGTTGACGGTATTTTACAGAGGGCTAAGTGTCCATGGAGGCCGTTTAAGGTACGAAATAATTATCCAAATTCAAAAGTATGGTGTTTTTCTGAAAGGGGAGAACCTAAGCTTTAATTTAGATATAAAATTATCGGCCTCCCTTGAAAACTTTAAAAGTTATTCCCAACCCTAGAAATGTTTTTTTTGTAACACTGTATAGTGCTGTATTGTTTGCGGTGAAACCGCATGCAAGTTGACCGTATTTTACAGAGGGCTAGTGTCCATGGAGGCCGTTTAAGGTACGAAATAATTATCCAAATTCAAAAGTATGGTGTTTTTCTGAAAGGGGAGAACCTAAGCTTTAATTTAGATATAAAATTATCGGCCTCCCTTTAACATTTTAAAAGTTATTTCCAACCCTAGAAATGTTTTTTTTGTAACACTGTATAGTGCTGTATTGTTTGCGGTGAAACCGCATGCAAGTTGACCGTATTTTACAGAGGGCTAAGTGTCCATGGAGGCCGTTTAAGGTACGAAATAATTATCCAAATTCAAAAGTATGGTGTTTTTCTGAAAGGGGAGAACCTAAGCTTTAATTTAGATATAAAATTATCGGCCTCCCTTGAAAATTTTAAAAGTTATTTCCAACCCTAGAAATGTTTTTTTTTGTAACACTGTATAGTGCTGTATTGTTTGCGGTGAAACCGCATGCAAGTTGACCGTATTTTACAGAGGGCTAAGTGTCCATGGAGGCCGTTTAAGGTACGAAATAATTATCCAAATTCAAAAGTATGGTGTTTTTCTGAAAGGGGAGAACCTAAGCTTTAATTTAGATATAAAATTATCGGCCTCCCTTGAAAACCTTAAAAGTTATTCCCAACCCTAGAAATGTTTTTTTTGTAACACTATATAGTGCTGTATTGTTTGCGGTGAAACCGCATGCAAGTTGACGGTATTTTACAGAGGGCTATGTCCATGGAGGCCGTTTAAGGTACGAAATAATTATCCAAATTCAAAAGTATGGTGTTTTTCTGAAAGGGGAGAACCTAAGCTTTAATTTAGATATAAAATTATCGGCCTCCCTTGAAAATTTTAAAAGTTATTTCCAACCCTAGAAATGTTTTTTTGTAACACTGTATAGTGCTGTATTGTTTGCGGTGAAACCGCATGCAAGTTGACGGTATTTTACAGAGGGCTAAGTGTCCATGGAGGCCGTTTAAGGTACGAAATAATTATCCAAATTCAAAAGTATGGTGTTTTTCTGAAAGGGGAGAACCTAAGCTTTAATTTAGATATAAAATTATCGGCCTCCCTTGAAAATTTTAAAAGTTATTTCCAACCCTAGAAATGTTTTTTGTAACACTGTATAGTGCTGTATTGGTTGCGGTGAAACCGCATGCAAGTTGACCGTATTTTACAGAGGGCTAAGTGTCCATGGAGGCCGTTTAAGGTACGAAATAATTATTCAAATTCAAAAGTATGGTGTTTTTCTGAAAGGGGAGAACCTAAGCTTTAATTTAGATATAAAATTATCGGCCTCCCTTGAAAATTTTAAAAGTTATTCCCAACCCTAGAAATGTTTTTTGTAACACTGTATAGTGCTGTATTGTTTGCGGTGAAACCGCATGCAAGTTGACGGTATTTTACAGAGGGCTAAGTGTCCATGGAGGCCGTTTAAGGTACGAAATAATTATCCAAATTCAAAAGTATGGTGTTTTTCTGAAAGGGGAGAACCTAAGCTTTAATTTAGATATAAAATTATCGGCCTCCCTTGAAAACTTTAAAAGTTATTCCCAACCCTAGAAATGTTTTTTTGTAACACTGTATAGTGCTGTATTGTTTGCGGTGAAACCGCATGCAAGTTGACGGTATTTTACAGAGGGCTAAGTGTCCATGGAGGCCGTTTAAGGTACGAAATAATTATCCAAATTCAAAAGTATGGTGTTTTTCTGAAAGGGGAGAACCTAAGCTTTAATTTAGATATAAAATTATCGGCCTCCCTTGAAAACTTTAAAAGTTATTTCCAACCCTAGAAATGTTTTTTTTTTGTAACACTGTATAGTGCTGTATTGTTTGCGGTGAAACCGCATGCAAGTTGACCGTATTTTACAGAGGGCTAAGTGTCCATGGAGGCCGTTTAAGGTACGAAATAATTATCCAAATTCAAAAGTATGGTGTTTTTCTGAAAGGGGAGAACCTAAGCTTTAATTTAGATATAAAATTATCGGCCTCCCTTGAAAACTTTAAAAGTTATTCCCAACCCTAGAAATGTTTTTTTTGTAACACTGTATAGTGCTGTATTGTTTGCGGGGAAACCGCATCCAAGTTGACGGTATTTTACAGAGGGCTAAGTGTCCATGGAGGCCGTTTAAGGTACGAAATAATTATCCAAATTCAAAAGTATGGTGTTTTTCTGAAAGGGGAGAACCTAAGCTTTAATTTAGATATAAAATTATCGGCCTCCCTTGAAAATTTTAAAAGTTATTCCCAACCCTAGAAATGTTTTTTTTGTAACACTGTATAGTGCTGTATTGTTTGCGGTGAAACCGCATGCAAGTTGACCGTATTTTACAGAGGGCTAAGTGTCCATGGAGGCCGTTTAAGGTACGAAATAATTATCCAAATTCAAAAGTATGGTGTTTTTCTGAAAGGGGAGAACCTAAGCTTTAATTTAGATATAAAATTATCGGCCTCCCTTGAAAACTTTAAAAGTTATTCCCAACCCTAGAAATGTTTTTTGTAACACTGTATAGTGCTGTATTGTTTGCGGTGAAACCGCATGCAAGTTGACGGTATTTTACAGAGGGCTAAGTGTCCATGGAGGCCGTTTAAGGTACGAAATAATTATCCAAATTCAAAAGTATGGTGTTTTTCTGAAAGGGGAGAACCTAAGCTTTAATTTAGATATAAAATTATCGGCCTCCCTTGAAAATTTTAAAAGTTATTTCCAACCCTAGAAATGTTTTTTTTGTAACACTGTATAGTGCTGTATTGGTTGCGGTGAAACCGCATGCAAGTTGACCGTATTTTACAGAGGGCTAAGTGTCCATGGAGGCCGTTTAAGGTACGAAATAATTATCCAAATTCAAAAGTATGGTGTTTTTCTGAAAGGGGAGAACCTAAGCTTTAATTTAGATATAAAATTATCGGCCTCCCTTGAAAACTTTAAAAGTTATTTCCAACCCTAGAAATGTTTTTTTTTGTAACACTGTTATAGTCGTTTATTGTTTCGGGTGAAACCGCATGCAAGTTGACCGGATTTTACAGAGGGCTAAGTGTCCATGGAGGCCGTTTAAGGTACGAAATAATTATCCAAATTCAAAAGTATGGTGTTTTTCTGAAAGGGGAGAACCTAAGCTTTAATTTAGATATAAAATTATCGGCCTCCCTTGAAAATTTTAAAAGTTATTCCCAACCCTAGAAATGTTTTTTTTTGTAACACTGTATAGTGCTGTATTGTTTGCGGTGAAACCGCACGCAAGTTGACGGTATTTTACAGAGGGCTAAGTGTCCATGGAGGCCGTTTAAGGTACGAAATAATTATCCAAATTCAAAAGTATGGTGTTTTTCTGAAAGGGGAGAACCTAAGCTTTAATTTAGATATAAAATTATCGGCCTCCCTTGAAAACTTTAAAAGTTATTCCCAACCCTAGAAATGTTTTTTTTGTAACACTGTATAGTGCTGTATTGGTTGCGGTGAAACCGCATGCAAGTTGACCGTATTTTACAGAGGGCTAAGTGTCCATGGAGGCCGTTTAAGGTTCGAAATAATTATCCAAATTCAAAAGTATGGTGTTTTCTGAAAAAAGGGGAGAACCTAAGCTTTAATTTAGATATAAAATTATCGGCCTCCCTTGAAAATTTTAAAAGTTATTTCCAACCCTAGAAATGTTTTTTTTGTAACACTGTATAGTGCTGTATTGTTTGCGGGGAAACCGCATCCAAGTTGACGGTACTTTTACAGAGGGCTAAGTGTCCATGGAGGCCGTTTAAGGTACGAAATAATTATCCAAATTCAAAAGTATGGTGTTTTTCTGAAAGGGGAGAACCTAAGCTTTAATTTAGATATAACATTATCGGCCTCCTTGAAAATTTTAAAAGTTATTTCCAACCCTAGAAATGTTTTTTTTGTAACACTGTATAGTGCTGTATTGTTTGCGGTGAAACCGCATGCAAGTTGACCGTATTTTACAGAGGGCTAAGTGTCCATGGAGGCCGTTTAAGGTACGAAATAATTATCCAAATTCAAAAGTATGGTGTTTTTCTGAAAGGGGAGAACCTAAGCTTTAATTTAGATATAAAATTATCGGCCTCCCTTGAAAATTTTAAAAGTTATTTCCAACCCTAGAAATGTTTTTTTTGTAACACTGTATAGTGCTGTATTGTTTGCGGTGAAACCGCACGCAAGTTGACGGTATTTTACAGAGGGCTAAGTGTCCATGGAGGCCGTTTAAGGTACGAAATAATTATCCAAATTCAAAAGTATGGTGCTTTTCTGAAAGGGGAGAACCTAAGCTTTAATTTAGATATAAAATTAACGACCTCACTTGAAAACTTTAAAAGTTATTCCCAACCCTAGAAATGTTTTTTTGTAACACTGTATAGTGCTGTATTGTTTGCGCTGAAACCGCATGCAAGTTGACGGTATTTTACAGAGGGCTATTAGTCCATGGAGGCCGTTTAAGGTACGAAATAATTATCCAAATTCAAAAGTATGGTGTTTTTCTGAAAGGGGAGAACCTAAGCTTTAATTTAGATATAAAATTATCGGCCTCCCTTGAAAACTTTAAAAGTTATTTCCAACCCTAGAAATGTTTTTTTTGTAACACTGTATAGTGCTGTATTGGTTGCGGTGAAACCGCATGCAAGTTGACGGTATTTTACAGAGGGCTAAGTGTCCATGGAGGCCGTTTAAGGTACGAAATAATTATCCAAATTCAAAAGTATGGTGTTTTTCTGAAAGGGGAGAACCTAAGCTTTAATTTAGATATAAAATTATCGGCCTCCCTTGAAAACTTTAAAAGTTATTCCCAACCCTAGAAATGTTTTTTGTAACACTGTATAGTGTTGTATTGTTTGCGGTGAAACCGCATGCAAGTTGACGGTATTTTACAGAGGGCTATGTCCATGGAGGCCGTTTAAGGTACGAAATAATTATCCAAATTCAAAAGTATGGTGTTTTTCTGAAAGGGGAGAACCTAAGCTTTAATTTAGATATAAAATTATCGGCCTCCCTTGAAAATTTTAAAAGTTATTTCCAACCCTAGAAATGTTTTTTTTGTAACACTGTATAGTGCTGTATTGGTTGCGGTGAAACCGCATGCAAGTTGACCGTATTTTACAGAGGGCTAAGTGTCCATGGAGGCCGTTTAAGGTACGAAATAATTATTCAAATTCAAAAGTATGGGGTTTTTCTGAAAGGGGAGAACCTAAGCTTTAATTTAGATATAAAATTATCGGCCTCCCTTGAAAATTTTAAAAGTTATTTCCAACCCTAGAAATGTTTTTTTTTTGTAACACTGTATAGTGCTGTATTGTTTGCGGTGAAACCGCATGCAAGTTGACCGTATTTTACAGAGGGCTAAGTGTCCATGGAGGCCGTTTAAGGTACGAAATAATTATCCAAATTCAAAAGTATGGTGTTTTTCTGAAAGGGGAGAACCTAAGCTTTAATTTAGATATAAAATTATCGGCCTCCCTTGAAAACTTTAAAAGTTATTCCCAACCCTAGAAATGTTTTTTGTAACACTGTATAGTGCTGTATTGATTGCGTGAAACCGCATGCAAGTTGACCGTATTTTACAGAGGGCTATGTCCATGGAGGCCGTTTAAGGTACGAAATAATTATCCAAATTCAATAGTATGGTGTTTTTCTGAAAGGGGAGAACCTAAGCTTTAATTTAGATATAAAATTATCGGCCTCCCTTGAAAATTTTAAAAGTTATTTCCAACCCTAGAAATGTTTTTTTGTAACACTGTATAGTGCTGTATTGTTTGCGGTGAAACCGCATGCAAGTTGACCGTATTTTACAGAGGGCTAAGTGTCCATGGAGGCCGTTTAAGGTACGAAATAATTATCCAAATTCAAAAGTATGGTGTTTTTCTGAAAGGGGAGAACCTAAGCTTTAATTTAGATATAAAATTATCGGCCTCCCTTGAAAATTTTAAAAGTTATTCCCAACCCTAGAAATGTTTTTTTGTAACACTGTATAGTGCTGTATTGTTTGCGGTGAAACCGCATGCAAGTTGACGGTATTTTACAGAGGGCTATGTGTCCATGGAGGCCGTTTAAGGTACGAAATAATTATCCAAATTCAAAAGTATGGTGTTTTTCTGAAAGGGGAGAACCTAAGCTTTAATTTAGATATAAAATTATCGGCCTCCCTTGAAAACTTTAAAAGTTATTCCCAACCCTAGAAATGTTTTTTTTTTAACACTGTATATAGTGCTGTATTGTTTTGCGGTGAAACCGCATGCAAGTTGACGGTATTTTACAGAGGGCTAAGTGTCCATGGAGGCCGTTTAAGGTACGAAATAATTATCCAAATTCAAAAGTATGGTGTTTTTCTGAAAGGGGAGAACCTAAGCTTTAATTTAGATATAAAATTATCGGCCTCCCTTGAAAATTTTAAAAGTTATTCCCAACCCTAGAAATGTTTTTTTGTAACACTGTATAGTGCTGTATTGTTTGCGGTGAAACCGCATGCAAGTTGACGGTATTTTACAGAGGGCTAAGTGTCCATGGAGGCCGTTTAAGGTACGAAATAATTATCCAAATTCAAAAGTATGGGTTTTTTCTGAAAAGGGAGAACCTAAGCTTTAATTTAGATATAAAATTATCGGCCTCCCTTGAAAATTTTAAAAGTTATTTCCAACCCTAGAAATGTTTTTTTGTAACACTGTATAGTGCTGTATTGTTTGCGGTGACACCGCATGCAAGTTGACCGTATTTTACAGAGGGCTAAGTGTCCATGGAGGCCGTTTAAGGTACGAAATAATTATCCAAATTCAAAAGTATGGTGTTTTTCTGAAAGGGGAGAACCTAAGCTTTAATTTAGATATAAAATTATCGGCCTCCCTTGAAAACTTTAAAAGTTATTCCCAACCCTAGAAATGTTTTTTTGTAACACTGTATAGTGCTGTATGGTTTGCGGTGAAACCGCATGCAAGTTGACCGTATTTTACAGAGGGCTAAGTGTCCATGGAGGCCGTTTAAGGTACGAAATAATTATCCAAATTCAAAAGTATGGTGTTTTTCTGAAAGGGGAGAACCTAAGCTTTAATTTAGATATAAAATTATCGGCCTCCCTTGAAAACTTTAAAAGTTATTCCCAACCCTAGAAATGTTTTTTGTAACACTGTATAGTGCTGTATTGTTGCGGTGAAACCGCATGCAAGTTGACCGTATTTTACAGAGGGCTAAGTGTCCATGGAGGCCGTTTAAGGTACGAAATAATTATCCAAATTCAAAAGTATGGTGTTTTTCTGAAAGGGGAGAACCTAAGCTTTAATTTAGATATAAAATTATCGGCCTCCCTTGAAAACTTTAAAAGTTATTCCCAACCCTAGAAATGTTTTTTTTTGTAACACTGTATAGTGCTGTATTGTTTGCGGTGAAACCGCATGCAAGTTGACGGTATTTTACAGAGGGCTAAGTGTCCATGGAGGCCGTTTAAGGTACGAAATAATTATCCAAATTCAAAAGTATGGTGTTTTTCTGAAAGGGGAGAACCTAAGCTTTAATTTAGATATAAAATTATCGGCCTCCCTTGAAAACTTTAAAAGTTATTCCCAACCCTAGAAATGTTTTTTTTGTAACACTGTATAGTGCTGTATTGGTTGCGGTGAAACCGCATGCAAGTTGACCGTATTTAC
>JAQQFT010000027.1:243071-263144 GCA_029582265.1 Zoroaster sp. YZ-2022 | reverse complement strand
AATAAAACAGATGATCAAAAGATTCCATTTGCTCAAAATATGAATCAATTACAGATATCTTGTTGTGGTTATTGGCGTAGTTTCCAGTCATTATATTACACCCCATCGCCATAACGCCCCTAACAAAAACGCCCCACTGCCGTTATGCCCCACTATAGGATTTCCATAAAAATAAAAATTTCATAAAAAAAAACATTTTCACACTAACGTTAGTGTTACATGGTAAAACACTCATTAATTTACTGGAATTAAATTTCAAAAGCTTTCAAATATTTAGAATAAAATTTCCCAAGTTTCCCTAAAAATAAACCTACAGGTTTTCCCAGCCGTTTCGTAAATTTAGCAAATTCGTTAAATCGATTTTGCTGGATCTGGTTGCTACCACGGTTCGAATTATACCATTCAGTATTCACTAAGTTATCAGACATTAACCAGATTTGCGTCATTAATTTTATTGCGGACATCTCGTCATTCACTTTCGCCAGATTGGCTTGAATGACAAAGAGATTTGCACTCGAGTTTTATTTTACCTTCGTTTACAGGCAATCACTTCCCCAAAATGTGAATTCAAAAATTATTCTTCAACGATCTTTTCGTATAGTGCTTTTTCTCCCCAAAATGCTCCTCATATTTATACATTCCACTTGCTTCATTTTTACTTTGTTTTTTATCATTTGCGCCACTCAATTATTTCTCAGTTAATGTGGTTTTTGGGCCTTCCTGAGAATTTATCTCGAATCGCCCTCAATCAAGCTTGCTCGAACTCACGTGCTTCGACCGCGAGCTGTCGTTTTGTTATCTTTATCTGTCAACGTACAGGTAGTGAATTTTAGAAATGGAACCGAATTAAGTAGCAGGAGCCTACCAATGAGTGAATCAATTACTACAGCAAACATGGAAAACAACAACAGTGTGAATTTCACCGCAACAAATACGTCTGGTCAAAACGCACTTGAATGACGACTGACCGTACGCCGCCGTAAAGTTAGCTCATGCCCATGTCCCGACTTTAGCGATTTTTAGAAGATCACAGGCGACCAGGTTGTCGCCACATGGCGCCCTCGCAAGCCGTATCATATAACAAAAGCGATCGCAAGAACATCACCTGTAACATTTTCATGTCCCTTTACGTTATTTTTGGTCCCCAATAACCGTGGCGTAAAAGCGAGTGTATGTCCCGTCACCATTACGGATAACGACTGTGTGTGTGTGTGTGGGTGTATACGTGCTTATATTGTATCGTATGGCGATGGAGTGTAATAACCGGATAGTATTACAACTCGCACCAATATCAATGTTGCCCCTCATAGACCACTTTCTGGCCAATAAGTACAGATGAACGAAAATCTCGACCGCAGTCAATGTCGTTCCATCGCAGGCGTTGTGCAGGTGAACGGAAATTCGTCAACACTGCCTGCATCGTATCACGGCTGTTCGGGGTCCACTTAATATGTGCGCAGGTGCTCCGTCACTCCAGACGCAACTTCCTCAACCAGAGAATTCACCAATCCAATCCAGAGTGATTTAAACCCGATTAACAATAAATATTGAATCAATATTTGACCTTAACTACATGGATCTTTCTGTAACAATTTATAAATAGACCCATCACCCATCTTCTCTTTAACCCTTGTGCGATACTTTAATATCTCCGCAATTAAACAAAAACACAACTTACAAAAATATTATGCAGACAGATCATCAAAGAAAGTCTGTAGTTTCTGGTCTCCGTTTCAGCGCCTGCATCCGACCCGCGTTACCTCAGACCCGCGCGTGTATATTTTTTGTTTGTTTGTTTTTTTGTTACATGAAAACAGAACCACTGCAGCCGTACCGCTGGATCGATTGGAATTTCAAGTCGTGTTGTGTTTTAAACGACTTTTTTCAATACATAGGGGTATGAACGTGCCACTGATTTGTGCGGTATCTCTCATCAGCATGGCTTGTGTGTATGGGAAATTGGTCTAGTTTTAACAACCGCTATGTTGACATTTCGCTTTATTACACAAAAAAACAATAAAAAGAAGAAAGTTGTCGCACCAATTCAATTACCCAACCTATATGACCAGAAACCGAAGACCTTGTTTTGAACAGACTTAATCGTTTTTGTGTAAAATTTCACTACTTTTTTGGTTTTTCTGAAAGGCTATAAGACATGCCGGATTTATTTTTCTCCTTCACTGGAGTGGTCTAAAGCAGACATTCGTTATTGTTCGTTTCGCTACCCGAAAAGCAGATCAAACGTTTTGGCAAAATTCAATATACCAGTCAAAAGAAGCGGAAATTTGACAGCACTTATTTTTATTACAACATGTTCACCAAGTTTAACAGACGAGTCCATTACTTGGTTCATCACAACCTCCCAAACAAAACAAAAAGCAAAAAAAAAAAAACCAACTATAAAAATCTTTAAAATATCACTGTCAACATTCAGAAACCTTGATCAACTGCGGTGGGGTAGGGTGGTTTTGGGGAGCGAATGAACAAATCCTAGCCAAATTCTCCTCCCTCAAACCAGTTCTATCGAATCGTTCCCACGAGCCCACATCAAACTTTTAAAACAATCCCGCATTAATCCGATTACTAACGTTAGAACCGGCTGAAGAATCTGGGTTTACCCGGTTATAGGAGACCTGGGAGGGGGTACTGGGTCGCATCAAATCGACGCTTTTCCTTTTCAGCTTAAAGTTAAGCGAAGTCATTCTCTGCCTCAGTGCGGATAGAGACTAGATGGCCCCTGCCGTCATCGGTGAGTAGTGGCCTCGGCAGTAATCCTCTGCGCCCTGTCAAGTCTTAACAGCCCATCGAATATGCGGTAAAGTGCATCACCAAAAGCCGTGAAGAAACGTGGACAAGATGTGGTATGGACTTCCGGACGGATAGTCTCCAGACTCGAGATAGTCAAAGGCATGTACAACCACGAGAGTTTCAAATGATGAAACTCATTTTGAAATGGAGTTTGCTGACGGATTAAAAATGGATGTTAGTTCAGGAATTGATATGAAAATATCAATGTCAACTGAAACAGCTCCCCTTGAAGTAACTGAAATGATCAGAATTATTCAAAACGATATTTTATAACAAATTGTTGTTTATGCTTAGATTTTTGTTATTAATCCAAAGTTTAGCTAAACATGGTTAATAATTGAATAAAAGCTGATTTGTTCTTTACAGACAGGGCAGAGCATCATCAACGTCATAAACAAAGTCACCGGTTTCCTAGTATCATTGGTCGGTTTTCAAAATCAGTACAATAGTGACACAATTTTTTCCTTTTTAAAGCTCATACATGTGCATAATAACAATAATAATATATAACAATACTAATAATGGAATAATAACTTATAGCGCATCGTATCCACCAAACTGGTGCTCAAGGCGCATTATATTATTACCCTGTTCATCAGGCTCATAAATCATTCCTGAAACCATCTTAGCTCCCTGGGAGTATACAGCTTAATTGCTGCCATTACAGCGCATATAGCTAATCAAACACAACAACCAATCCCCCCGTGCCTCACAGTGTACCGCCATTTACTCCTGGGTGGACAGAAGCAATTATGGTAAAGTGTCTTTGCTCAAAGGACACAAGTACTCGCGGTCAGAATTCGAACCTGCATTCTGGACGACTCAGCCATCAGAACACAAACCCAATGCACTATCCGGATATACACATGTGTACATGTACATTATGTACTTTTAACTGCTTACGAATTGGACTTAATTCTCCCTGTGAGGTTACATCAGAAAACGTGCTCTGGTAACATATCTTTGCTGGCAACTTACATTACGTTTTCCAGCGTGAACTTGAACTTCCTGTTTGGACAGGGAGTAAAGGTCAGATGAGCTACAAGTTCTGTGAATTAAATTTGTGTATTTAAATTATTAATGATCATTAGTAAATTAAGATTTTTCCTTCTGTGGTTCAGGAGATTTTATTTTTCACAATATTTGATATAGGTTGTGTCGGGTATCCGATACCCGTGACCGAAACTGTCATTACCCGATTCCATTCTTCGGTTCTCAATTACCCGTAAAAGGACTTTTAAAATTTTAGATTTAAACATTTAGGCCACAACAAATGGAAGTGTGTGGGGAATAGATGCTATGAATTGTTTATAATCCAAAAGTTACCATCAAAATAGATCATCAAAATAAGTTTCATTAAAATAATTGATGCTCGATGCTTTTTGAAGAGGACAACACTGCATGGTTAAAAACAATAATTTTTATGTTTCTCGAACAAATTAGAAAAATGACGACGTAACTATTAACCAGCAGATTAATTTTGTTTATTTTTGTGTCGCGCATTCTTTATAAATGACTATCAGAACCTAGAATTTGGTTTGTAATTAATGTTAATTGAATGTTGATTGCATGTCTCACGCTTTATAAAATGACTGTTATCCGATCTGTAGAGTTGGATATGGGGACTTTGGTTTGTGATTAAGGTTAATTTTGCTGTAAGTGTCGCTACAGAAGTCTACTTCACCACAATATTGAAGTATGCCAGCCTGTTGTTATCCATACCACGGCATTGTACTCCAAATGTGCGCACGCACAATGAGCTTGGTTACAGAGTTTTGTTCCTCTGTTCGCCCCAAGCTGCGGGGCATAACATGTGGATAAGCATTTCCAAACAAAGCCAAAGTTCCCCTCAAAATTAGAACGACGATCATAAAAGATCATATATGACGTCATAAGAATTATAGACATTTACATGATAAGGTCTTTGAAGTATCAATTAAATTTGAGGTTTGCAAATAGGGTAAAAGTTCTTGAAGTCATATTGGAGTCAGAGAGAAAAAGAATAATGAAGAAAAAAAAAATACTGAAAGCCCAAATTCAATAGGTGTCTCAAGGGTATCCGATTAAAAAACTAAATCAAGAACTTGATTTAAATAGAAGTGGAATCATGGTTTGGATTCACATGATTGGATTGGTTTAGGAATCAACCTGCCAACCTTCGGAATGTTGACTTTTCCCCTTTTACAAAGTTAATAACAAGAACTTCTCAAGATAAACACTGACAATAACTTTTACTTTAATATTGCACTGTTTATTTGGCAATTCCTCAACTAAATTTGGGGAGAAATTACAATCCGGCCACATTATTATTTACATTCCTGTATTGGTAGTATCAGTCATGAACTGGGTAGTATCAGTCATGAACTGGGTAGTATCAGTCATGAACTGGGTAGTATCAGTCATGAACTGGGTAGTATCAGTCATGAACTGGGTAGTATCAGTCATTAACTGGGTAGTATCAGTCATTAACCGGTGCTGCACAGAATCAGTCCTCTTCTGAGGTGGAGGAGGGGATGGAGGAGGGATTGAGGAGGAATATCCTCCTCAATCCCCTCCTCCCTCCTCCACCTCAAAGAGGACTGGATTTGCGGCACACATGATTGAAATTGAGCAGCAGACGTCAATGCTCCTCCTCAAATACTGGTTGAGACAGCGTTACTGTTCAAGGATTTGCTGCACACATGATTGAAATTTTTTCATGATTGAAATTTTGCTTTCAAATTTTTTTTTCAACCACAATTTTACCACTGCACACAACTGCACACCGTAATAAATACTGCACACTACCCCTCCACACAAACTGCACACAATAAATACTTACTTCCTCCACAAAAAATACTGCACACTACTCCTCCACACAACCTGTACACAAAATACTTTACCTCTCCACACAAAATACTGCACCAACTACCCCTCCACACAAACTGCACACAAACTGCACACAAAAATACATGTCGTGTCTTAAAATAGAATGACACGATTACACAAAATACTGCACACTACTCCTCCACACAAACTGCACACAAAATACTGCACAATAAAAATACTAATCCTCCTCAATCCCTCCTCCTCCACCTCCTCAAAGAGGACCGATTTGCAGTGCGTAACACATGATTGAGAAATTTTGTCCTCCACACAAACTCCGCACAACAAAATACTTTACCCTCGCGGCACGGCGGTGCAGGCGTGCGCGCGTGTGGAGGTGTGCAAAGTCAGTGGTGGAGGGAGAAGCGCAAGTGCTGCAGCATGCCGGAGGTGTGTAGTTTGGTGTGGTGGAGGGAGAGGCAAGCGCAAGCGCAGCATGCATATTGATGATTTCTGGGCAAGTTGAGACATAATGAACACAAAAATATAAACACAAAAGAAATTATGATTCAACCTCTTTATTATTTTTTTATTCACTTTTTTTAAATTCACGTAACAATGAATGGATTACTGATAACAAATCACTATATAAAAAGAAAAACTCAAAATTATTAGTAACTCAAAATATTAATAATTACCAAGAAGAAAAATGCACATTAAACAAGAATCCCTATACAAAAACAATGTAAATCAAATATCTATTGGACTTAGCTTGTAAATTTGTACACACAAGTTATATGTGGTGATTTTGGGAGAGGAATGATGAGGGATGTATAGGACTAGGGTAATTCAATAGATACGTCAAGTGAATTATAGTAAGGAATCATAACGAGAATTAAAAGAAAGTCAACTCACACTGAATTTTACAGGGATTAAGAGTCTAATTCCTTGCACAAATGTAACACGATAGATTTCTACAGCACACATCCTTCACCTTCCGTTCATACCGAGCATGGGACGAAGTGTTTTGGATTATATTTCCGCTTCAATGAACTGCTCTTTAGGAACTTGAATTTCGTTGCGTGTATGTCAACGAAACCGTAAATGAAGTCGGATATTAGGCTCATAATACATGTTGGGTTCTATCTTGACATGAAACAACGGCCCGCTTTTAGAATGTCAGGCCTGTAGTTCAAATACACTGTCTATTTAAAGATGAATAGAAAGTCACCCAGAAGTTTAGAACCCATGCAGAGGCACTCATTTTCCGAAATTGTTGTCACTGCCCTTGATGTAACATAATAGTGTAAAATAACCATAAAGGATTACTGTAAGACCAACAGAGGTGGTTATTTTATAGATTTTTATTCCTACCAAAAACACTATTATAGATGTTTTTTGTTTTAATTACAGTAGTCTTTCTGAAACATCTGGTCTTTCATTATCACTCTTCCTCGTTCTCTTCATCCTCGTTCTCTTCATCCTCATTTAGTTGAAGTAGTAGTCCGTCAAATTTGGTATGGTGTTTAGGCATTACCTGTTCAGAGCTTTGTTTACTTCCATGCTTATTTACTTTTTTCTTCGAGATCTTCCGCAATATCCTGATGAGTCTCCATTATCTTTCAGATGGTAATCTCGACAAAAATCCTGTATTTAGTTGAAAGATTCGCTTGACCGCCCAAAGTGGTTTTCCTATTGGCTTTTCCTGGCTTGATCTTCCCATACCCGCCGTTGACGTACTTTTTATATTTTTCACACCACATCTCTTCAGTAGCCACTTTAGCATCTTCCAACCAGTCTCGAAAAGTGGCATTGTCTTCCAGTTCAGAACTAGGCTCATCCTCTTCCGATGATTCGTCATATTCCACCTCCGTATCGGATTCTGAATCATCTTCCTCGAAATCTTCGTCTTCATCCTGCGTAGATTCAGTTTCACAAGTTTCTATTTCCGAATCTTCAAATTCACGCTTTTTAACATCGGGTTCAGAATTATCGATGTCAGAATTGTCAGATTGATAGCTTTAATTTCAGAATCATCGTCAACTTCATCCATTTTAGATTTCTTCATTATGTACATGTTCCGCATGCCTCCGTAGGTTATATCTCCGTCCAAAGCTTTTTCCGCACTGGTGACAAGCATGGGGTTTGACAGCAGAAATAACATTCATGTTGAATCTCTGATGCTTAATCTCCGATTGACAAGAAACGGAAGAAATAGTTTATATATAGGCTCATAACCACTCATTTCGCTGCTCATTTCGCTGCTCATTTGCTCATTTCGCTGCTCATTTGCTCATTTCGCTGCTCATTTGCTCATTTCGCTGCTCATTTACTCATTTGCTCATTTCGCTACTCATTTGCTCATTTCCTGCTCATTTGCTCATTTCGCTGCTCATTTGCTCATTTCGCTGCTCATTTGCTCATTTCGCTGCTCATTTGCTCATTTGCTCATTTGCTCATTTGCTGCTCATTTGCTCATTTCGAGAACCCATGCAGAGGCACTCATTTTCTTCGAAATTGTTGTCACTGGAACACGAAGATTTCGAGGAAGATGATTCAGAACCGATACGGAGGTGGAATATGACGAATCATCGGAAGAGGATGAGTCTAGTTCTGAACTGGAAGACAATGCCACTTTTCGAGACTGGTTGGAAGAGGCTAAAGTGGCTACTGAAGAGATGTGGTGAAAATATGAAAAGTACGTCAACGGGGGTATGAGTGAAGATCAAGCCAAGGAAAAAGTCAATAGGAAACCCTTTGGGCAGTCAATAGAATCTTTTCAACAAATACAAGGATTTTTGTCAAGTTACCTACATCTGAAAGATAATGGACTCATCAGGATATTGCGGAAGATCTCGAAGAAAAAGTAAATGAATGAAGTATGTACAAAACTTTACCATTTGTTTTTGTACAGGTTCAAGCATCGACATTGCAGATGTTGTCAATATGGATTCAAAGAGGTCTGATAGACCACCCACAGACTAGTCTAGCCACGCACTCTCTAATCTGTCTTATGTCGAATGTTATAAAATAACCAATATGAAATAAGTTTCTCTTGTTTTATTAGAGTCATAATAAATGTGGATTTACTGTAATAAGTTCCCACCTCTATATTAAAAATGACTTATAGCATCCCCATCCCCATCCCCATCCCCCACACACACAAAAATTGAGACTTCCATTTTGTGTGGCTTAAATGTCCAGTTGAAATTTTCAAAAGTAGTTTCTGGTACGACAGTTTCAGTTGGGTTGGATACCCAACACAGCCTAACTGCATAAAGGTCATTCCACCAGGTTGAGGCAAGCTGTGTGACTCATGTTGTCCTTGTTACAAAAATTTAGGCAGATGTACAATCTATTATACTCGGACAACAAACAGGGGCAATGACCAACTATTTGACTTCTCGCCACAGCTTGACACTGCAATTTATTTAAATGCAAACCTGCAAATTAAACACCAAATAGACAATACTTTGAAAATGGCAAGGAGCCGGATACCGGAACACAGGGCAAACCGGCTTGGACAAACGCACACAGGACATACATGTAACAGATGGACTACCACGTCCATCCAACATAAATTATGAACCATTTGTTCATATCGCATGTGGCCACCACAAGGACAACCATGTCCTTACAACATAAAACACAATGGACTATCACGCCCATGTGTATTCACACAATGGACTACACGCCATGTATCCACACAACACTATGAACACTTGGGGTCCAATGACTCTGATACAGGTCGAAACCCGACCTCCACAAGTGAACACACCAGTCAACACACCTTGCCTCAACCATCCAACTATGCACACCGTGCACCTATCAATGAAGTATTTTAAAACATACACAAATTGTTATTCCTCAAGTTGAAAACGAGGGGGATAGGATGGCCCTGAAGGAACCGCCGGGCCCCCCACATCTAACTTTACATTTAATTAACCAAGATAAAGTGTCACCCAGTCCTACTATCACATCAGAAATTCCCAAGTTGGAAAACGAGGGGGACAGTTAAGATAGCCCGACCGAAACCCGGAAGGCAATTATCGTAATAAAAATTACATAACCTTGGCCTTTACAAGTAGAAATTACTTGATACAATTTGACCTACGAAATTAAATTATAATACTTCAAATATTTTGTCATTTTCTGCAAAATCAAACGCGCAACGCGCGCCCCAAGAAAATTGACAGAACCCCAAACAGCAAACCCCAGGCAAAAATTAAAGAGTATACGGTAATACAAGCAGTGAAATTATCACAAAAACAGCATTGCTAGCTTCCGAGAAGATGGACACCATCAAACCCATAGCGCGACAAATCTGACCAAATGAACTGGGGAGCTGCAAAACCATGCACTGAAAACGTGACAAAGAATACATTAGAAACCCTGGGACATGCACCGCTTCAAAGACGATATTGTATTTCAGGCAATGTAACCCAAACAATCTAACAAGATGCATAATCCTATCACAGTGTGATGTTTGACTATTAATAATATACTGCAGAATTACCAGATCGGAACTTAACCCACCAATTTGCCAACAGGGGACCCCAGCACAATACAGCCACCAGCAACGGGAAAATTCAAGAATTGCAATAGAAGGTGGTGTTTCGAGTATGCATGATGGCCAACGACCTTGGACCCACTTTGCCTTTGAAAATTGCACTGTACACTACGGAGGCTGCTGCATCTGTAAATAACTCTACAGAATCATCCCATGCATCTGCCCAAAATTGGGGACACCCCATTGAAGTGTACCAAGAACTTGAGCCACATAAGCAAGTCCAGCCTTGCCCCTTTAGACACACGCACCTGGTGGTGAGGCTTAGATAGACCGCCACGAGAGAGAGCAATAAGTCGTCTCAAAAGGCCTGCCCTGAGACATTGCCCTGCAAACAAAGTTCAAGGAACCAACAAGCGATTGCAGTTCAACAAGGGAAAGTGTTTTCTGCAAAGTGCGGTATGAATTTTGTTGCAGAGTGCATTTACCTTCACCGCAGGCACCCTATAACTGCTGAGAAACAGTATCAATCTCTAAACCAAGATAAGTTATGACCTGCACTGGGCCTAAAGTGTTCTCCACTGCTAAACATATGCTAAAGGCACACCCAACTCCTCGTATAAACCTGTAAAAGCCAAAAGTGCCTGCCCACAAGTCTGAGAAGAGGTCCCAATAAACAAAACAAAACAAAAATCATCTAAATAATGAGTTACAAACTGTGAATGAGCAACCTAACCTGAAATTCTAAAATGTACTGAACAATTCAAACAGTGAACATGAAATAGAACATCCCACAAGCCTTAAGTCTTATAACTACTCTACTATTCCATATTCTGAACTTTTCTTCACCACCAGATTAAGGATATTGTACAGAGGATATCCAAACAGGTACTGTGGCCATCAAATGAATTCACCCATACTTCTGAAACAAATGCGGTGACTATCCTCTTCCATAGTGATGAACAAACGCCCTCTACTGGTTTCAGAGCTGTCTATGATTCTGAGTTAATACCAACACACCGCCTTTCGTTACAGGTATGGAAATATAAATTTCTGTTTTGGAGAAGGCATCGGATGATTTTTTGTTGTTGGCACTTTTCTTGTATATTAGAAAATAAGTATAGGGAGGAAGGGGCAAAGTGTTATTTTGTTTTCACCCATAGTGGGTGCCCACAGCGGGTGCCCACAGTCACAGTGGATCAATTGGAATTCTGTGGGTCTGTTTTTAGGTGTGTTTTTTTTTTTAACAAAGGGGTATGAACGTTTGCCTGATTTTTGAGTCCTCTCTAATAGCCACCATACTTTGTTTATGGTTCCAATAACTGCGTATGTATCATGTATTTCACTGGTTGTCAAAAAAAGTGCGTTACCACACCGATTTTTGAAGCTGACCTATGACCAGAAACCAGACACTTATATGAAGCCGACCTATGACCAGAAACCAGCGCCCGATTTCACGAAACGCTACGACGCGTCGTAGCACAAGATACAATGCGTTACGCATCGTATCTCGCGATGCATTGTAAGAACGATTTCACCAAACTTACGATGCGTTCAATGCATCGTAAGCTCTTTTGACAACGATGCGGAACACGTCGCAAGATACGACGACCGATGGAGTCGTCTTAGGATGCGACGAGTTAATTTAATCATACGTAAATGCGTACTAGATGGCGTTGATGCTGCTTGCAGATCACGAAGCTCGCAGAGCACTCGGAAGAGATAGATTGTTCCGAGACCGGACAAACCCCCTCGACAGTCTCACCGATAGTGAAATCATCACAAGATACGGTATTGATTCACCCGGCAGAATATATTTGATCTCGTTGAAAGGGTAGAGGGTGACATTGGGCGTGTCACAAAGGTAAAACAAACTTTTTAAAATGCATTTTTTAATGAGATAATAATACATAAGTTAGGTCTAACTTGTATGTATTATTAACGTTATATAGTATTATATCTCATAGTATATTTAATATAAGGGATTTTTTGGTGGGGTTTTCTTTTGTAATGATAAATACCCTTGTTTGAAGAGGCGTTGTTTCTTTGGCTTTCAAATAACACTTGTTCTAATAGTAAAATGGATGATTAGCTGGTGAGCGTCTCCGAAAAATGACATCGTGTCAGGCAGAAAATATTTTCATAAAGTTGTTTGTCATTATTAGTAGGTATCAAATTAAGCTTTGAGACGATGAATTGCCAAAAGCATTTCAGGTGATTACCATTAATTTGTGCTTATGTACTTAAATGCCCTGCCGCATTTTTAGCCAACAAATTATTCAGGGTAATTGAGACTTGAGAAAGTTCATACATGTTCATCCAATCACCATCTTTATTTCGGTCGATGCGCGTACCATTGCATCTTGAATGTACTAATTTAAACGACTGTTTTATGAGAGGGTCATGCAAAGCATAAAACAGTTAAACGTTTTGAAAAGGTCATCCTCGTTCAAAAGTTCTTTTATTAAAAGTGAATTTAGATCAGTTTTGAACAAAGATCGTATAGCGCCGCAAGGCGCAAGATAGGTAACTGACGCAAAAACATGAAGTATCCAATGGGCGCGTTTGGCCGCCATTTTAGTAAGCAGCGACGACAAGTAGTCGACAACAGTATGCACGCACCGCGCGCAAACCAAGTTACACTCGCTGCTGCTCAAATCGTCAGTAACGACCCGACCTTTCATTCTTCACGTGTCCAAAGAACAAGGAAAGGTAGGATACAATGCTATTTTTATTACGTATTCAGGCAAATGTTCGTTTAAATTGTTTATTTTCTTAAACATTTGTTAAATTGATGTTAAAATTGGGGCGCCACTGTAAATAAGTTAGCCTACATTGTAACGTTATTTTTTGTTGACTCTGCTGACTCGAGTCTGACTTGACTATATTTGTGGCATTATGCATTGTCAGTCAGTGATTTACAAATTCAACAAAGTACTTTGATTCAGTAGCTAGTAGTACGCCAGCAGCAAAGCCATGTCGGCATCGCTGTCATTCTTGTTTAAATGTTTGCTTTTATCCCATTTAAAATTTAGGGCAAACCAATACTCCATCATGGCGTTAAGTTCTACATCATCTGCTCACTGTTCTTCAACAAATTGCTCAAATCACAAAGTAACCTCAATCGACCCGATCTTTCATTCTTCAGGTTTCCAAAGAACAAGGAGAGGTAGGATAGAATATTATTTTATAATATTATTAATATTACTTATTAGGCCAAAATTGTTTAACGTAACCAAAAATTAGTATTAAACTTGGTGTAATGATTGATGATGTTTTAAAATTAGTGGTGCCGATCGTTAAACATTTACGCTGGTAAAGTTTTGTATTGCTTACCTCTGCATAATGGTCTGATCCGTGACATTGCTAAGCAGCAAGATAGCAGCCAATAGTACTCAACCATAAAATCAATGTTTGATCAAAACAACATATTTTCCTGAAAGTTTTAACAGTGCAATGCTGTCCAAGGCACCTTTAAGCAGAGTTTCTGTTACATCCTGAGTTTATTTTTGTAGCAGTGTCATGATCAAGCATATCATCCCATGTGCGATAATTATGCTATTATAAGCATAGCTTTAGCGTGAGCGCATTGTAAACTCACGCAATGCCGCATAATGAGAATGTTGATATTGTTTTGATATGGAAAATAAAGAGTCATGATTCATTCATCGGTTGGGGTCTGACTGAGAAGGAGACACACACATATCTATGCTGTAATGCTTTTATGAATCAATAAATGTTGAATGTATTTGATATTTATAATCAACTGGAAGTCTCTTGAAGTAATACTTCTTGTGAATGTGTGTAACCTCTACGGACGGCATCACAAATCCAGTTAACACGAATTCTTTTACTTGCAACTTCACGACAAAGTGAAAGCAAGTTAACATTATTTGTACGCCTCCGAAAAGCTACTCTTAGTAACCCCGACTAAGGATCACAACACAACAGTTAGGTTGTCGGCAGATGAAAGGGGCTGTCAGTGGTTGTCAGCTTTAGTATGACCCATAATGTTAGTTCTGATTTCTTTAACATACATTTTACCCATTTTTCTTTTGCAGATGTCAGCAGTGGGTCCAAAACACTCGTCGCGTTGATCTGCTGAATAGAACCTCTGTATTTGTCAACAAACTGCCGCTTGTGCTCAGAACACTTTGAACTTGAACAGTTCTCCAACAAACGGACTAAAACAGACTGAACTGGAATGCAGTTCCAACTATATTCAAGGTGCCAACCACCCAAACTTCTGTCCACCCCACGTAGGCTACTTAAGAGGAAGAGTGAGGACATCTCCACACCAAAAGCTCCAAAGCAGCAAGAAGGTATAAATAATATAGAATAACAAATTTTCTTTTGTACATGTTCATACATCGAGTGTTGTAGTCAAGTCCTTTTCCCGAGTCCGACACAAATGCTGAAATATGACGTGGCACAGTTAGAATCAAGTAACAAGATCAGGAGGTTCGAGATTGACTAAGAAGAATAGCAGAACAGGCATGTTTGGAAAGACAAGTGTGCTGTAACAGACAAAATTATAAAAGGACTCAGACTTGAGTCCGAGTCCTTTGCAAATATTTCTGTTGGCCCTATATACAGCACACTTGTTCTTTTAAACACTCATACTGCTGTTCTTTCTTGAAAGTCAATGTGCTAAGAGCTCACAGTCTTGTTACCCAGACTTGATTCCAACTGTACCATCTTATACTCTTTTTTTTTTGTATTTGTCAGACTCAGAAAGGGACTCGACTACAACACTGCATACATGTACATGTACACACACACGTGTACCTATTTGTTTATGTTAACCATTATGTACTTCTATGCTAACCATGGAGTATTTGGAAGAGAAAAATCAATGTCTGGTTTCTTACTTTTTCCACAGGACTCAAACCACAAGTTTTGTATTTTAGAGCAGATATCTTAACCACTGACCATCGAGCTTGCCCAATGATGAGGGCCAGTTGAGTCTCATGTAAGTGGTGGGTCCCGCTGTAATTTATATTTTGTAACATTGAGACATTTGACTCTCTTTTTTTCTTGCAGTGGCTGACAATGTGACTGACCATACATATTATTTTTAAAGTTCCTGAAAACAATCACAAAGATGGTTCCAGGAGATTGTTATCATATGAATCATCTTGTGCCATCGATGATCATGCATCCAAAGGAAAGAACAGCAAACTGCTCAAGAAAGAGCGCCTTCGAACATTTAGATTGAAGAAAATGGTGCAACAGCTGAAAAGTTCAATGGACAAAGTGAGCAGAGAGTCGCAATCAATCAGTGATTTAATCAAAGGAGCCAGTGCTTTTTTAGAAGAGCCAGCATTGACCTTCTTTGCATCTCAATTGCGGAATTCATCACAGCGTTGCAAGGCTAAAGGCAGGAGATGGACTTACAAAGACAAAGTAATAGCACTTTCCCTTTATCACCAGAGTCCTCGTGCTTACCAATTCTGCCCACGTATTTTCACACTTCCATCTGTGTCATCCTCCGAAAATGGTTGAGTAATGTGAAGCAAGGCCTGGCTTTCCTCCCAAGGTATTTGAACTGTTGAGAGACAAAGCAGCTGGCATGACAGAAAAGCAATAAGGTTATGTGTCATCACATTTGACTTGAAATGAGTCTACGTGCAGGGGGCCTGCTAAACATACAAATCATCACAAGAAGATGCGGTGGAGGGATTTGAAGACTTTCGGCTCACTGGGTAAAACATCAAAAGCCTGCAAAATCATGCTCTTGTGTTCATGGTTAGGGGTTTGATTGGCAAGTGAAACAAGCCCATTGGCTATTTTTTGTCAAGAGATGCCAATATCGCATCAAAAGCTGAAAATCTGAAGAAATTGGCCTGAACGAATGCATTCAGAATGTAAAAGGCACTGGACTCGCAACCTCAAGGTTGCTTGTCATGTGACCAAGCGGGTCCAGCAATGTTCGACTCTATAAACTCCTTTCAGTAACAGAAAAGCAGCTCTTTCTTCATCCATGGGAGGACTGAAAATCTTCTGTTTGCATGGACCCGCTCACACTTGTTAAAAAACACAAGATCTAACTTGGAGAAATATGTCTTCCATATCAATGGAAAAGATGGTGGCAAACAACAATGGATCAGGTGGACAGCATATTCTGTAATTTTCTGCATGAATTTGATTCACAATTGGCAATCAGAAAAAGCGCATCAAACTCACTAAAAGGGCACCTCTTGAGCTTCCTCAAGCTTCTCCAAAAATGAGAGTAAATACAAGGCACAGGTGCTTGGTCATTCAGTGGCTGCAAGGGGCCTGTACACATTACATGTAGCATTTGGTAACACCTGCAGAAGCATGCCACAGCTGATATTTCATTGGAGGATGATCAACAACTTGTTTGATGGCATTTAACAGTAGATGTTTCAAGGATCCATCAAAAAATTGGAGAAGCTGCCTTTGTCCCGGCAAAAATCCTGAACACAAATCATTCTTTGAGTCATGTGTCAATTTAACTCCAAGAGCTTGAAAGTAGTTGGAGTTAAGAATGTCTCTGTTTATCAAGGGATGAAGTTTCGGTTATTTCATGTATTTCTCAGTTATGGCAGCACTTTGAAGGAAACCACTGATGTCCGATTTCTGGCAACATCTCGCCTTAACCAGGATATTGTAGAAAATATGTTTTCTACCATTCGACGAAAAAGGTGGCTTTTTAGAGACAATCCATCGGCTAAGGAATTTCTTACTATGCCTCTCAGTGATGGTACGAAGCGCGCTTATTAAGCCAGTTGCTGGTTCCAAACTGCTTACCTGACTCGACAAATTTGTCCTGATCGCCGCGCCTCTAACAAGCAATGGGGCCACAGTGAAAGAATAAAACAATCTCAACGTGGTCACACGGTCTTATCAACAGTGCAACGAAAAGCCATCGCAGTTCAACAATATGAGTTCCAATTGACCTCCCTGAACAGAACATCGCTGCATACATCGCTGGGTATCTGTGTCGCAGTTATCACCGACACGGTATACCTTCATCATGCCAGACCTGGCAGAGAAGCTCTGCTGAAAGGCAATGCAAAGTTAGACAACCCAGTGCTACTATTCCATTACATAACAAAGCCTCATGCATCACATCCATATCTGACTTTTGGATCGTTAATGGTCCCCCAGAGTGCTTCCTAGCTTTTCTGTGCTGAATGTGAGAAGTTGTTTCGCACTGAATTTGATGACATAAAGATGACAAGCGAGCAACATCTCCCACCTGCTCAATCAAGCGATGCAGGATCTAGATTTGTACAAGGAGATGCATGTGCAGTGAGAGAATAAAAGCCAAAATTGTGAGCATATATTTGTAAATGTTCGAATACATTATGCACTGAAAGTTTAAAAACAGAGAACCGCTGCGGATGTCACTCTCAAGAGGAAATGTAGGAAAGTTTCGCAGAAAGTGTGGGGACATAAATAAAGTTGTTAAGTTGTACACTGGAGATCAGTCAATGTGACTTTAAATCCATGGCGAAAGTACATTATATCACATAACATATGCAAGAATATGGGCGACTTACCCGGTAAATCTACATGGCTAAGTCATGAATGTAAATCAAAGCATTACGGGATCGGCAGCGGCTCGATCAAAGTTGAGGATTAGGACACTATTCTATTATACCATACTGGGACTCTTGTCTAGATCAAACACACATATATGTACCTCTGATAAACCATGTGACGTTTCCATTTAAAATAGTGTGACTACAATCCACATTTTCTGAAGTGCAAATGACGTTCAACATGGTTTTATTCTTCACGGAATAAAACCTAGCTCACGCCATGTGTTTATACTATGACCCAGTCACAAATATCTTTTTCAAATATAATAAATCAGTAAACACTAGGGGTAATGGTGTTTTTTGTTAAAAATAAAAGTGGTGAGTTTAATTTCAAAATTTCATAGTTTGTTTTTGCAATAGTGACAATGAACATAATGTAAACATTATTAAATGCAATTATGGTTTATAAAATAAAGCCCATATTTCAAGGCTACAAAACCTCTCAAAATTCTTTCGAATTATGGGAACCAAGGCCCTAGGCCCATTTTTGTACACTGTTGCCAGGAGCAGAAGAAATATGTAATGCTTCAACGCATTTTTAATAATAGATTTACTGTCGGTTAACCGTGTAACCTACTATTTAAAAAAACGGTTACAAAAATAACCGTTAAATTGGTAAGTCTGATGGTAGAAACATGTGATCACAGTTTCACATGTCTGTCTGAGGTGTAATCATTTATTTAAAAAAAAATATTTACCAGATGATTTGTCATCTCAGGAAAATTAGACGACATGACAACTCTGGACTATAGCGCCTATGTTACAGACACATTCCCATTACTTTATTAGAATTTTTTTTTTAAATTTTAAATTGGAAAATGTTTATTTGTTGATTTGTCATTTAAATGTTGATTTGCTAAAAGATATGTCCCATTGTACTTTTTGCTAAGTATTTGTATTTGAGGCCCTTTTATTCAAAGCTTATACTGAGTTATAGATACCTGTACTTTCTGTATTTTATTGAATATTAAATTTAGCAGTATGTGCAATTCAGCCTTTTTGGCTGTGCAGTGTTTTTTTATCAAAACCAATAATGCTAATAATAATATTGTTTCCCAATGTTCAAAACATTTTAACTTTTTCCCTGAAGAATTTTCAGTTAATTAGGTATAATATTTCAGAGTAAAAAAATTCGCTCAGGGTGGGGGGTAAGACAGGATGAAGTTCCCCGGACCAAATGTGGAAAGAAAATTTTGATAATTCTGATTTTCAAGATATGAATTTTATGTCAAGATATACGCCAACAATTAACACATTGAAGTCTATGTGTTCTCTTATTTATTTTTTTAACTTGTAGTTTCAATAAGTTCACTGTCGTAGTCCCGTGGAATGTTTTTCTTGTTAGGATGAATGAGGAAAATTTCTATAAATGGACAGAATTTCTCAAGAAATTGCTGAAAAGAAATTTGTTGAAATTCGACCATCTTTATAAAAAACAGGCTGGGCCCAGCATCAGCTAGTACACTGGTGAATACGTTTTATTAGAACCGAAAATTCTAATTAATATTAACCCCGACAATCCCCTTCAAAATTGCTGCGTTTTTTCGTTTACACGGAAAATGCCTGAATTCTGGCTATTGTCCTAAATCTGGCATTTATAATGCATCCAACAAGTCGAGCATTGCATGCATCGTGTACATACTGGCGAACATTCTTGCGCGCGCAAAACTGATTGTGCTTTCCTAAAATGGCGGCTGTCTCTAATTTCCAGTGCGTACTTCAATCATTTTACGTGCGTTTGCGCGTCATGTTGTTTATCTTCAGCCTTTGCGGCGCTATACGATCTTTGAGTTTGAACGCGTCGCCCTTACGATGTGTTTGGTGAAATGAATTGTGGAACACATCGCATCTGCGGACGAAGCCCAAGGCTGCGATGCACCGTAAATCCCGCGACGTATCAAAAGTAAAGACGAGTTTCGAGAAATCGGGCCCAGACCCTTATGTTCCCACCCTATGACCAGAACACAGACACTTATTTGGGGCCTAAGATAAATAAGATATTCTTTCATTCATAGCAAAAAAACGAAATTAAAAATGCTGACATGTGGCTCCGAGGCGGAGAACAGAAAACCGAAGACTTTTCAAATCTTTTGGGGCCTAAGAGGAGAACCCTGGAAAGCTTGGCTGACAAAATGGCAGATAGCAACAACAGTTGATTGACAGGCAAGATATAGGTATATTTGCGTGCAATTCCCATTGCTGTGATAATGGATGCATATTATATTTTCATGTCTTTATGTTGGTTTTATTAAATTTTGTTATAATTATTACAGGATGTGACCCAAATTAATGCTCCATCTGGTAAGGTGGTCTCACCTAACCACCCTCGCTACTACCATATTGAATACATAGACTGTAAATACAGATTGTTCTGGAGTAGGT
>JAQQFT010000027.1:0-242571 GCA_029582265.1 Zoroaster sp. YZ-2022 | reverse complement strand
CAATCTCGGGACAGGAAACGGAATCTTCAGTTGGGTGGACTGTGGGCAACGCTTCTTTGTTGTGGGTATGGGACGGGCTCAGCCTCCAGTTGTCGTTTTCGCTGCCGTTTTCCCTCGGCTGGCTTCCACTTGCCGTCAACACCCGATTCGGTAGCTTGAAGGAAAAGCATCCACGCTATTGGCTTGCCAAGTGCTCCCGTTGTGTTGGTGGAGATCTTCCACTGAGCTATTGCCTCGAATTGCAACTGAGTGACTCAACTTTTGATCCATGTGTCTTTCGCTTGAAGATCAGGGAATCTATCACTGCCTTTGAAGCACCTACAGTAGTTTTAATTCCAACTGTGAAGTCTTTGGGTTTCGGTACTGGCTTTGGCGATTCCCAATCATCTTCTTTTAAAATACCTGGCCAATTGGTACTGTTGCGCCCACTCTCTTGCTCTTAGGCACAAAGTCACTTCTGCTGATATTTTGCCTCATTGGACTATCAATGTAACCATCATTTTTAAGGGACTGCAGTACCTCAAATGTCTGTTCAGAAGATAGGCCCACTGACACGGGAGCTTTCCCCAAAAGTTTCAGTTTTGCCGAATCTGTAATTCCAGTCGGTCTTAAAAGCCCCAAACTTTGTGAGGTAAGATTTACAGCGGCCGTTAAACTACTCTTTGAAACTGTAGAGTCCTTCTGTTCCACTGACATACCACTTGTAGTCTTCGCTGTGGTGTACTGTTGATTCTGTATGTCAGTATTTGGTGTCCCAGGAATTGTCTTGGATTGCCAAATGGAACTTTTGATAACCTTACTGTTTTGGACTGCAGCGCTGCTCTGAGCTCTGTTTGACCACCTCTGAGGGTGAGTTTGCCCCGCTCCAGTCGTTCCTGAAACCGGTGTTCCCGAACTCTGCTGTTGATGTGTTTTAACTGTCTGCTGTTGAAGCTGCTGCAGTTGCAGTTGTAACTGCAGCGATCCTTTATACTGTTGTTCCCTTGCCCGTTCAAGTGACTGTTGCTGTGACAACGTTTGCTGCAGATTCGGCTGATATCGTTGTGGCTCCTCTTGTGGTTTCAGTGGCTGCTGTGTATGTTGCTGCTGTGATTTATGTTGCGACGGTGTTTGCTGCAGCGTTGATGGATATTGTTGTTGCTGCTGTTCAACTGCTGGCATGCCTGTGTATTTGTGGTAACAGCTACGGGTAACATTGGTTTAATGGTGTTAAATAAGGCTGCAGCAATCATCCTTGCCTGAGCCTGCTGAGCCGGCGGCACAGGCGGCGTTAGCTGCTGCGTATTTGATAACCAAGCGCTTGGGACTCTGAATCTTGCGACTGGTTGCTTGGAGTCATATGATACACTGCTACTGCTCGTGTTACTGTCCTTAGATGGGAAGATATTCACAATGTTATTGGCTACAGTAGCTGGAGCTCCCATCATCCGTGCCGCAAATATCCTCTGCTTTAAAAGGTCAATGTCCTCATCTTGCCCTGCTAAATCACAATCACGATCGGTTGTTTCTGATGGACCAGTGGACATGGTAACTTTAGCGGGTTCCTGTTTATTCACGTTTTGGTTGATTAAACTAGTACTACTCCCCTCTGACCCTGATCCCCGCAGTTCCAAAGACATAAGTGATGGGACGCCTTGGCTTGATCGGTGACCTGGAACAGTAGAATTAAGTGTTTTCTTATTTCTGCTACCTTGGCCTTGCGCAGCAACTGCTGTTGAGAATAATTCCGTCGTCGGCTGCGGTAAAAAATCTTGATTTTCCATTTTCCCATAACACGTTATTTCTTGATCTACGATATGTATTCTACTCACTTAAACCGTATGGTGTCATCACAGGACTGATGTCTTTTCGCTATTTGGATACATTTCTGCGGCGAATTATCACTTTAAAAATATCACTTTAAACTACACTACATAATACATTATAATATAACTAACACATCTGAGGCCACGGTACCCAGTCGGTAGCGTACATGTACGTATGTATATTTTCATTATTGTACCTGTCTCGAGGCGGGTGCCAGACCATGTACACGACGCCGACGCGATGGCACGACCAGACTGAAGCTAGCCGCGAATTGGGCCAGAAAAGCCATCCGCAATTGGCAGCCGCGAATTCGCAGTTGGGAATTCCCAAGAGCGAATTCACAGCCGCGAATTTAGAAAACGGGAATGAGCGACACAATTTACTGACGTTGGTCAAATTATTAACAGTTAATTTTACCTATTACCTTTTATTTAAATGTACTTTTTGTTAAATAATCATAAAGAACATGTCAATGCCCTCACTTCATTCCTGTTAAAGCAAATTTGGCGCATTAATTAGTGTCTAATTAGACCGTGTTTAAAGGGACAAATATTATTAGAATGTGTCTGCACTTTTTCAGGCCTTTTCTTATTTTTTTTTGAAAAGAGGGTTTCACTAAAAACAAAATGTACCAAACATCTCTTAGAAATATTAATTTTTTATTTGATAATCATAAAGAACATGTCATTGTCCACACTTAATTTCCGTTAAGGCAAATTTGGACCATTAATTAGTGTCTAATTAGACCGTGTTTAAAGGGACAATTTTCGACTCTTTGTCTGCACTTTTTCTGGCCTTTTCTTATTTTTTGTACAAAAAGGGGTTCACTAAAAACAAAATGTACCAAACATCTCTTATAAATATTAATTTTTTATTTGATAATCATAAAGAACATGTCATTGTCCACACTTAATTTCCGTTAAGGCAAATTTGGCCAATTAATTAGTGTCTAATTAGACCGTGTTTAAAGGGACAAACATTCGAAAGTGTCTGCACTTTTTCACGCATTTCTTTTTTTTTTTTTTTACAAAAAGGGGTTCACTAAAAACAAAATGTACCAAACATCTCTTAGAAATATTAATTTTTTATTTGATAATCATAAAGAACATGTCACTATCCACACTTAATTTCCGTTAAGGCAAATTTGGCCCATTAACTAGTGTCTAATTAGACCGTGTTTAAAGGGACAAATATTGGAATGTGTCTGCACTTTTTCTGGCCTTTTCTTATTATTTCTACAAAAAGGGGTTCACTAAAAACAAAATGTACCAAACATCTCTTAGAAATAGAAATTTGTTATTTGATAATCGTAAAGAACATGTCATTGTCCACACTTAATTTCCGTTAAGGCAAATTTGGCCCATTAATTAGTGTCTAATTAGACCGTGTTTAAAGGGACAAATATTGGAATGTGTCTGCACTTTTTCTGGCCTTTTCTTATTTTTTGTATAAAAAGTGGTTCACTAAAAACAAAATGTACCAAACATCTTTTAGAAATATTTATTTTTATTTGATAATCATAAAGAAAATATCATTGTCCACACTTAATTTCCGTTAAGGCAAATTTGGCCCATTGATTAGTGTCTAATTAGACCGTGTTTAAAGGGACAATTTTCGAATTTGGCTAAACTTTTTCAAGCATTTCTTCTTTTTTGTACAAAAAGGGGTTCACTAAAAACAAAATGTACCAAACATCTCTTATAAATATTAATTTGTTATTTGATAATCATAAAGAACATGTCACTGTCCACACTTAATTTCCGTTAAGGCAAATTTGGCCAATTAATTAGTGTCTAATTAGACCGTGTTTAAAGGGACAAATATTGGAATGTGTCTGCACTTTTTCTGGCCTTTTCTTATTTTTTCTACAAAAAGGGGTTCACTAAAAACAAAATGTACCAAACATCTCTTAGAAATATTAATTTTTTATTTGATAATCATAAAGAACATGTCAATGCCCACACTTTACTTCCGTTAAGGCAAATATGGCCCATTAATTAGTGTCTAATTAGACCGTGTTTAAAGGGACAAATATTGGAATGTGTCAGCACTTTTTCTGGCCTTTTCTTATTTTTTCTACAAAAAGGGGTTCACTAAAAACAAAATGTACCAAACATCTCTTAGAAATATTAATGTTTTATTTGATAATCATAAAGAACATGTCAATGCCCACACTTAATTTCCGTTAAGGCAAATTTGGCCCATTAATTAGTGTCTAATTAGACCGTGTTTAAAGGGACAAATATTGGAATGTGTCAGCACTTTTTCTGGCCTTTTCTTATTTTTTCTACAAAAAGGGGTTCACTAAAAACAAAATGTATCCAAACATATCTTAGAAATATTAATTTTTTATTTGATAATCATAAAGAACATGTCAATGCCCACACTTAATTTCCGTTAAGGCAAATTTGGACCATTAATTAGTGTCTAATTAGATCGTGTTTAAAGGGACAATTTTCGAAGGTGTCTGCACTTTTTCACGCATTTCTTTCTTTTTTTTACAAAAAGGGGTTCACTAAAAACAAAATGTACCAAACATCTCTTAGAAATATTAATTTTTTATTTGATAATCATAAAGAACATGTCAATGCCCACACTCAATTTCCGTTAAGGCAAATATGGCCCATTAATTAGTGTCTAATTAGACCGTGTTTAAAGGGACAAATATTGGAATGTGTCTGCACTTTTTCTGGCATTTTCTTATTTTTTGTACATAAAGTGGTTCACTAAAAACAAAATGTACCAAACATCTCTTAGAAATATTAATTTTTTATTTGATAATCATAAAGAACATGTCATTGTCCACACTTAATTTCCGTTAAGGCAAATTTGGCCCATTGATTAATTATTAATTAAATTGGACCGTGTTTGATTGTGACGACAGTGTCCCTTTAAGTGCCACTCCGATTCCGTGCCCTGTTGATTGTGACGACAGTGTCCCTTTAAGTGCCACTCCGATTCCATGCCCTGTCTATTTTGATGATAATGTCCCTTTAAGTGTCACTCCGATTCCATGCCCTGTCGATTGTGACGACAGTGTCTCTTTAAGTGCCACTCCGATTCCATGCCCTGTCTATTTTGATGATAATGTCCCTTTAAGTGCCACCCTGATTCCATGCCCTGTCTATTTTGATGATAATGTCCCTTTAAGTGTCACTCCGATTCCATGCCCTGTCGATTGTGACGACAGTGTCTCTTTAAGTGCCGCTCCGATTCCATGCCCTGTCTATTTTGATGATAATGTCCCTTTAAGTGCCACCCTGATTCTATGCCCTGTCTATTTTGATGATAATGTCCCTTTAAGTGGCACTCCGATTCCATGCCCTGTCTATTTTGATGATAATGTCCCTTTAAGTGTCACTCCGATTCCATGCCCTGTCGATTGTGACGACAGTGTCTCTTTAAGTGCCGCTCCGATTCCATGCCCTGTCTATTTTGATGATAATGTCCCTTTAAGTGCCACCCTGATTCTATGCCCTGTCTATTTTGATGATAATGTCCCTTTAAGTGCCACTCCGATTCCATGCCCTGTCGATTGTGACGACAGTGTCCCTTTAAGTGTCACTCCGATTCCATGCCCTGTCGATTGTGACGAGTGTCCCTTTAAGTGCCACTCCGATTCCATACTCTGTCGATTGTGACGACAGTGTCCCTTTAAGTGTCACTCCGATTCCATGCCCTGTCGATTGTGACGAGTGTCCCTTTAAGTGTCACTCCGATTCCATGCCCTGTCTATTTTGATGATAATGTCCCTTTAAGTGTCACTCCGATTCCATGCCCTGTCGACAGACGACAGTGTCTCTTTAAGTGCCACTCCCATTCCATGCCCTGTCTATTTCTGGCGATAATGTGTCCTTTAAGTGCCACTCCGATTCCATGCCCTGTGTATTTTGACGATAATGTCCCTTTAAGTGCACTCCGATTCCATGCCCCGTCTATTTTGACGATAATATCCCTTTAAGTGCCACTCCGATTCCATGCCCTGTTGATTGTGACAATAGTGTCCCTTTAAGTGTCACTCCGATTTCATGCCCTGTCTATTTTGACGATAATATCCCTTTAAGTGCCACTCCGATTCCATGCCCTGTTGATTGTGACAATAGTGTCACTAGCCACTCCGATTCCATGCCCTGTCTATTTTGTGATAATTTCCCTTTAAAGTGCCACTCCGATTCCATGCCCTGTTGATTGTGACAATAGTGTCCCTTTAAGTGTCCTCCGATTCCATGCCCTGTCCATTTTGGCGACCCTTTAAAATGTCACTCCAATTCCATACTCTGTTGATTGTGACGACAGTGTCCCTTAAGTGTCACTCCGATTCCATGCCCTGTCGATTGTCGACAGACGAGTGTCCCTTTAAGTGTCACTCCGATTCCATGCCCTGTCTATTTTGTGATAATGTCCCTTTAAGTGTCCTCCCGATTCCATGCCCTGTCGATTGTGGCGACAGTGTCTCTTTAAGTGCCCGATTCCATTCATGCCCTGTCTATTTCGATGATAATGTCCCTTTAAGTGCCACTCCGATTCCATGCCCTGTCTATTTTGGCGAGCAATTTGTCCCTTTAAGTGCCACTCGATTCCATGCCCTGTCTATTTTGGCGATAATATCGCTTTAAGTGCTACTCCGATTCCATGCCCTGTTGATTGTGACAATGTGTCCTTTTAAGTGTCACTCGATTTCATGCCCTGTCTATTTTGGCGATAATATCCTTTAATTAGATGCCCTGTTGATTGTGACAATAGTGTCCTTTAAGTGCCACTCCGATTCCATGGCATGTCCCTGTCCATTTTGTGATAATGTCCCTTAAAATGTCACTCCAATTCATACTCTGTTGATTGTGCGACAGTGTCCCTTTAAAGTGTCACTCGATTCCATGCCCTGTCGATTAGTGAGTGTCCTTTAAAGTGTCACTCGATTCCATGCCCTGTCTATTTTGGCATAAATGTCCCTTGAGATTCCATGAACATGTCGATTGTCGACATAATGTCTCTAAGTGCGCTCGATTCCATGCCCTGTCTATTTGATGACGACTTAATGTCCCTTAAGTGCCACCTGATTCTATGCCCTGTCTATTTTGATGATAATGTCCCTTTATGGCACTCTGATTCCATACCCTGTCTATTTTTGATGATAATGTCCTTAAGTGTCACTCGATTCCATGCCCTGTCGGATTGTGACAGTGTCTCTTTAAGTGCCGCTCCGATTCCATGCCCTGTCTATTTTGATGATAATGTCCTTTACAAATGTACCACCCTGATTCTATGCCCTGTCTATTTTGATGATAATGTCCCTTTAAGTGCCACTCCGATTCCATGCCCTGTCGATTGTGACGAGTGTCCCTTTAAGTGTCACTCCGATTCCATGCCCTGTCTATTTTGACGATAATGTCCCTTTAAGTGTCACTCCGATTCCATGCCCTGTCGATTGTGACGACAGTGTCTCTTTAAGTGCCACTCCGATTCCATGCCCTGTCTATTTCGATGATAATGTCCCTTTAAGTGCCACTCCGATTCCATGCCCTGTCTATTTTGACGATAATGTCCCTTTAAGTGCCACTCCGATTCCATGCCCTGTCTATTTTGACGATAATATCCCTTTAAGTGCCACTCGATTCCATGCTCCTGTTGATTGTGACAATAGTGTCCTTTAAGTGTCACTCGATTTCATGCCCTGTCTATTTTGACGATAATATCCTTTAAATTGCCACTCGATTCCATGCCCTGTTGATTGTGACAATTAGTGTCCCTTTAAGTTACACTCCGATTCCATGCCCTGACCATTTTGACGATAATGACCCTTTAAAATGACACACAAATACAATACACTGTTGATTGTGACAGTGTCCCTTTAAGTGTCACTCCGATTCCACGCCCTGTCGATTGTGACGACAGTGTCCCTTTAAGTGTCACTCCAATTCCATGCCCTGTCTGTTTTGACGATAATGTCCCTTTAAGTGTCACTCCGATTCCATGCCCTGTCGATTGTGACGACAGTGTCTCTTTAAGTGCCACTCCGATTCCATGCCCTGTCTATTTCGATGATAATGTCCCTTTAAGTGCCACTCCGATTCCATGCCCTGTCTATTTTGACGATAATGTCCCTTTAAGTGCCACTCCGATTCCATGCCCTGTCTATTTTGACGATAATATCCCTTTAAGTGCCACTCCGATTCCATGCCCTGTTGATTGTGACAATAGTGTCCCTTTAAGTGTCACTCCGATTTCATGCCCTGTCTATTTTGACGATAATATCCCTTTAAGTGCCACTCCGATTCCATGCCCTGTTGATTGTGACAATAGTGTCCCTTTAAGTGCCACTCCGATTCCATGCCCTGTCTATTTTGACGATAATGTCCCTTTAAGTGCCACTCCGATTCCATGCCCTGTTGATTGTGACAATAGTGTCCCTTTAAGTGTCACTCCGATTCCATGCCCTGTCCATTTTGACGATAATGTCCCTTTAAAATGTCACTCCAATTCCATACTCTGTTGATTGTGACGACAGTGTCCCTTTAAGTGTCACTCCGATTCCATGCCCTGTCGATTGTGACGAGTGTCCCTTTAAGTGTCACTCCGATTCCATGCCCTGTCTATTTTTACGATAATGTCCCTTTAAGTGCCACTCCGATTCCATCTCCGACTTAACATCCAATAATTATTACTTATTATGTCGTAATTATGACTTAGCATAATTATGACTTTTTATATCATAATTTTGACTTAATATTTGATAATTATGACTGAAATAAGTTATAATTATGACTTATCTTACCAATCAATTTAACTTATCACGTACGACACTATGTTTACAGATAAATGAAAGCCGTGCACTTGTTTGCATGCCTATCAGTCGGACAGAAATGAGCTCATTAAGTTCCATCTTGTCGGATATTGGACTGCAATAGAAAGAATATTGGGGGCGCCAAAAGCACGACCAAACTGAAACTAAGTCAATTGAGGGTTTCGAAAATACAGTGAGGGAAACTATATTTATGGTTGGTAAAATATCCATTTAATGGACAAATTTTCCAACCACTAAATGTGTATAGCGCCCTCTATAGTTTGTATTTTTCGAGCCCTCAAATACTTTTCACTTCAACACCCGGAAGACAAGGTCAAATTGGGGTCATATCTGTGTAACCTTTGCTGTTTTTCAAGACCTATCCGATGCAAGACTTACCCCTTGTGAATTTTTATATTTTGTATTTTGAAAATGGGTATAATTTGCCAAAATCTTGATGACAAAAATTGCCAAGACTTACCCCATGTAATTTTTATTCATAATTGGCCCATTTAAAAAAAAAAAATTTGAGAACATTTGTAAAAAGTCTTGTACATTTATTTCAAAATTTTGGCAAATTATACGAATAAAATGTTTTTAAAAAATCACAAAGGGCAAGTCTTGCGATGTTTTCTCTTGAAATTGACATAAAATTATTACAAACTTTTTTTCACAAATGCAAATTTAAAGAAAAGATTTCCAAGACTTATCCTTTTGAATCTGTTCATATGAGAGTAAGACTTAACCCTTGTAATGTTTTCATTTGTTTCAAATTCACAGAGGAGAGGGGTAAGAGAAGGATAAGAAGTCATCATCTACCGATATCCACAAAATCATATACGAAACTGTTTTATTTAAAAACTGTATTTGGACATAAATAGTGCCAGATACAATCATTTATCTTCATGTAAAAAACAATTTGTTTAATAATGTATGAGTAATCATTTATGCAAAGCATCTACTAAATATATTTTAGCATAAGCTAGCATCTTGTGCAAACAAAAAATTCCAAGCAAGAAGCCTTCAATAAGTTTCAACATTTACTCCTTTTTACTAATTTAAAAATCCAATAATTTTAGAATTACTAGCAAATTCTTCAAATTCATTTTTATATCACATTAAACCATTACTTAATTTTATTCATTTGGATGATACAATCATTTATCTTCATGTAAAAACAATTTGCTGAATAAGGTACGAGTAATTATTTAAATGCATCTACTCAATATATTTTAGCATAAGCAAACATTTTTCCCAGCAAGAACTATCTATACATTCAGTTTCTTCAGTATTTTTACTAATTTAAAATTCCAATAATTTTAGAATTTTTATATCACATTAAATCATTACTTAATTTGATTCATTTGGATTGCAGTAAATGATCACTAACTTAAATGGACAATATTGTCATGATCAGAGCAGACTTTCAACATGGCATGGAAATTGGTGTCCTAGTAAAAGATGAACAAAATAACTTGCTTATTTATGCAGCAGCATCAGTAATATGACCTCATGTGGTGTATTATTTCACTCATCAAGTTAATCTAAAACTAGCACTCCGATTTCCATGCCCTGTTGATCATCATGAAATTTTCCCTAAAAATTACCAAAGGTGTCACTCCTTAACCCTAACCCCTCTAGGTATTCTGGCTTGGAACCTTCCTTAATCCTCAAATCCTCCGGTGCACTTTTGGAAACATATTCAAGAAGAATCATGCATTTTCGTTGATCTTTCATTTTCAGCACTTATGGCCTGTACTTCTTGCCAGGTAGTAATTTTGTCCCATTTGAAGAGGTGAAAGTACCAGTTTCCAAAAGTGATGAATTTAAAAAGTGTCCTTTTGAGGATTTTGGAGGATATGGGGTAGTTAGGGTTAAGTACAAATAATGATTAATTATAACATTGCATGATCATTCTATCTAGTTCACTAAGTGCAATTTTATGAATTATTGGAGAAGTGGACATTTCCCCTAAGATCACTACAATAAAATTAATAAATTGCTGTTCCACAGTGCAGATTCGACAAGGATGTCAAGGTTGATCACCTCAGTTATTTGTACATGACCAAATGTGACAGTCTGTGAAAATGAATCACAAGTCGCAAATGTGAAAAATTGTGATTGCTATGTAGGTTATATATTTTATTGATTAAAATTGACATAAATTTCAATCAATAAAATATTAAACTCAATGATTTTTGTGTGAGTAAAGGTCGTTTCATTTCTATCATTTGTTTTCTTTTGAATGGGACCTCAAACAAATACCAAACACCTCTAACAAATACCAAATTAAATCTGATGGTGTACTCTTTCCAACCACATAGAAATCTCAATTTTCAAATTTGCGACTTGTGACTCATTTTAACAGAGCGGGTCACAAATAAACTATAATATTGGCAATGATGGCAAAACTATTCCTAAGAATTTGTTTACTCTCTTTGAATAAATAAATAAATATATATCAAATAAATCAAACTGTGAATGTTTCAGCTTATTATGTTGTGTTGTTTACAAGAAAATAGTAAAATTACCTTCAGATATTTTCTTCTCGTACGAATGTGGATTTCAGGATCAAGTACTCTTTCCTAAATTTAAACTAAAAATAGTCTTTTCTTAAAAATGAAAGAACCTCAGAGAAAAATATATTTCTAATAAAGATTAAAACCATCATTAGCCAAGTAGTACATGAATATTTTAAGAAACTCACATGACTTCTTGTTTTTAAATTACATCAGATTTGACATTAAAGGGAAGATACATTAAGGCAAAAAACAAGTCTCAAGGTTCTACTCATTGGATGGCTTCCAAAATCAGTGCAGTGATGCAACTTTTTTACTAATCATTTTTTGCAAACAAGTGAAATATGTGACAGTTATTGGAACCAGATCAAATTTGCCAAAAACAAAGTAGGGTGGCTAAGAGAGGGGTCACAAATTGGACAAATATTCTTATGCTGTAAAAAGTTTGTTTTTAACACAAAGCAATCAATCGAGCAATTTTGGCTGTAATTGGATATCGTTTCATAGCAAACAAAAAACTAAAACTGCTGATGAGTGGCAGAGTGGGTGTGAGGTAATATGCACAGAGACCACAAACAGGAGACTTTTCTTTATGGCCTTATGTTGAATACTTATCTTTTCTCAATATTATAATATTACAGATCATGAACATAGCAAATTATTGTTTACCAGTCTACAACATAATAATACATGTTATCAAACAAATTCTTTATCAAAAGCATCCTTTAAAAAATCAGGTAACTAAAAGCATCCTTTATCAATTCAGTAATAAGTACACCACTGCAAGCTTCTAATATTTAATTTTGCCGACATCATCCTGGTAAGGTTAGTTTAAAGCAGGGCTACCACGTGCAGGTCCCAGGATACCAGCCCCACGCGCCTTTCGGGTCTTCGGGCCCATCGTCCTACACAAAGTGTAGCTTTCCGGTCCACCCCCCGAAGGGAGCGCCCTACCTAATCAGCAACGGCCCCTTTCTGTACGATTGCAGAAAGGAGCTCCTACTGTTCGTCGACCATTTGTGATCACACCGATACCACTGCTCCTATACCGGAGGTGCAGGCCCGATGCACCTTTAAGATCGACAGCCAGCTGAGACTGAGTTTACCCTGGCCAGTAGTAGGACCCCACATGCCACGAATGCTATGTGTCCAGGCCCCTTTCGCACCTGTATCGCCGCACCACCTGTATCGCCGCACCTCACGTATCGCCGCACCACCTGTATCGCCGCACCACCCGTATCGCCGCACCACCCGTATCGCCGCACCACCTGTATCGCCGCACCACCCGTATCGCCGCACCACCAGTATCGCCGCACCACCCGTATCGCCGCACCACCCGTATCGCCGCACCACCTGTATCGCCGCACCACCTGTATCGCCGCACCTCACGTATCGCCGCACCACCTGTATCGCCGCACCTCACGTATCGCCGCACCACCTGTATCGCCGCACCACCTGTATCGCCGCACCACCCGTATCGCCGCACCACCCGTATCGCCGCACCACCCGTATCGCCGCACCACCCGTATCGCCGCACCTCACGTATCGCCGCACCACCTGTATCGCCGCACCACCTGTATCGCCGCACCACCTGTATCGCCGCACCACCTGTATCGCCGCACCACCTGTATCGCCGCACCACCTGTATCGCCGCACCTCCTGTATCGCCGCACCACCTGTATCGCCGCACCACCTGTATCGCCGCACCACCTGTATCGCCGCACCACCCGTATCGCCGCACCACCTGTATCGCCGCACCACCTGTATCGCCGCACCTCACGTATCGCCGCACCACCTGTATCGCCGCACCACCTGTATCGCCGCACCACCTGAATCGCCGCACCACCCGTATCGCCGCGTCACCCGTATCGCCGCGTCACCCGTATCACCGCGCCGCTTGAATCGCCGCGCCACCCGAATCGTCGCATCACCGAATTGTCGCCAAACCCAAATCGTCACCGAATTGGAATCAGCGCAATATTTTTAAGGATCCCACTTCCTGTGCGTGTGAGATTACTTGCAATGGTGTACTTAAAAAAATATAATAACTTAGGCCTACTTTACATCACTTACAATCTTATTTACATAAAATATGAAACTCAACATGGATTATACTTCCAGTCTGTCTCAGCTGTTGAAGACTCGGATGTTACTTCTTCAAACAAAACAGCAAGGGTGGTAGGCCTTGGGAGGGTTGGTCTGCAAACTCCATCAGCTAATAATTGTTATAAAAAGATTAGGAATGGAAACCAATAATTCAAGTTTATATTGCAGATCAAGATAATAGGTTAGCAAAAGGTGATTTTCACGTCTGCTGCTGAACTGAATTCACTTATTTGTGGTCCCCAGTAGAAGCCCACAGTTTTTTTTAGAGATACAAAAAAATTAAAATGGTCTAAATTTTGACCAAGATAATAGTGTTATTTAAATAAAAAAATCATTTTTTAGTGACCTTGCGTACATCTTTGATCTGTGACTTAGATATGTGATTTTGAGAGTGAAAATTTCGTCAAAAGGTTGATAGGCCTATACCTGCCAAGGTATGTTTAGTGCACTTAAAAAACAAAACACTGTCAAACCTTGCATGTAGTAAGTACATTTACAGGTCAAAATGGGTCGACTGTTTTTGACTGGTAAAAGCATTATCTTGTATTGTTGAGGGTGGTCAAAATGAAAATAAAAACCAGTCAAAAATACCCCTGTGTGCACATTTGGGTCAACAGGCAGTTGACTGGTTTTGACCACTATAGGTACTTGCCACTAAAGTTCAGCAAAGGCGGCATACATCCAGGGGGATATATGGATAGAATTTCGTATCCGACCACCACTTTTTCTCATTTAATATAACCAATAATGTAATCTTACCTACCCAGTAAGGTGGAGAACATATGGATGAAGATGGAAATACTTCAAATTAGCCTATTCCAGGATATTTATTTCATGAAAAATCAGGCATTTGGGTATACAATGACTTCCTCAGTCATGTCAGTCTGATCTTGTGATCTCCCCATTAGTGACCAACACGGTCATTGTAGATGCGCAGTGGCAACTGTAAGATCCGTCTATTTTCTGAAGGGAGGATTTTTTTAGAAAGGAAATAAAGTCCAAAAACCATCAAAAAGTGGATATAAAAAGATTGTTTTCACTTTCTGTACCCCGAAAAATCGATAGAATAATTTTTAACTGGAAAAAAAATTTTCCCTAAAAACTCTTAAAAAGTGGTGGTCAGATACGACATTCTTCTCCACCCTCTCCCTCCACTTTTCATCACGGATTTACACCAGTGCTTACTAGGTAAGCAATTTCATATTACATTATTGGTTATATTGAATGATAAACTTGGCGGTCGGATACAACATTCTACCCCTTTGGACTTTTCCCACATAGGCCCAACATGTATGTTTCCACACATGCCTACTTATTCACCCCCCCCCACACACACACACACACACACACACCATCAGAGATTATTACAATACATGTCATCGTAAATCTTACTATATCTAAAGATGATGCTTCACATCTGCAAGCAGAAATTGTTCAAGAGTATTAGGCCTAGATCTAATGTATCATTTACAGAAATACATTTTGGCATTGTACAATCCAAAATCCCTGCTAAGCCATGAACCCTAACACTCCTCAATCCTCCAAAATCCTCATTGCAGTTTTGGAGGATTTTGGAGGATTGAGGATGAATGGTGTTTGAAAAACATGAGGATTTTGGAGGATTGAGGATGAATGGTGTTTGAAAAACATGAGGATTTTGGAGGACTGGTGTGGTAGGAGTTGCAAGGTACTGGTACTCCATCTGTTTCACAGTGCTGTACATACATACATGCAGCCATGTCAAAAAAATTATAAAAAAAAAAAAAATTAATAAATAAAAAAAATTAAAAAATAGGCCTAAATAAAAAAATAAAATAAAAATATATATATATATATATATATATACAAAAAAAATTAAATTAAAAAAAAAAAATAAAATAAAAATACATAAATGAATAAATGAAAAAAATCCCAACCCCTACCCTACCCTATACCATTCCCTACCCATCCGTCCCTACCCCACTCCCTTTCCTCAAGGCAATGATTATGATTGCTTGAATACGACTGCAATAACGCATAGTCAATTCAATGGTACACGTATGAGCCATTCCTCCCTCCCCTCCCCTTCCCAGCACTGTTTTTATGGTTGGAGGATTTTGGAGGATTGAGGAGGTGAGCACCACTTATTTTGAGCACAGTGCAAAATTTTGGAGGATTGAGGATGAATGCATTTTTTGGGGTAGGGCAATCGGAGGATTTTGAAGGATTGAGGATGGTACCCAGCAACTAGGGTCTAGTGCGTTAGGGTTTTAATTAATGTTGGTTAGATGTATATAAATATACTTTTGTATTATTTTATAAATAGATAATTGGCTGTTGCAAACTGCTTACCAACCTAAAGGACCCGTATTATATAAATGCAAAATAATAGTTTCTGGCCTTACATCTCAAACTTAGCGGGTTCTTTCTCTGAGAAAGAACTTGCTAAGGTTCAAAATATAACTGAAGCCAATAACTACTATTTTACATTCATACTATTTTATTAATTAATTCTTTTCTAGAAGAATGTTAAAAGCAAATATCAATTTTATATTAATCCAGGATAAAATAAGTTGGATACAATAATGAAATAAAATCTTCAGTTGCAACCCATATAAACCCACGAGAACACTGTTTTATTCATATAAATGTTACTTTTTAATCAGATTTTTTGTTTCATAAGGCAATTGAAAGGTTGTCATGGAATAGTATGCTAAAATTTCAACCTGTATGTAAACATGAGAAAGTACTTTAAATTAATTGCTTCCCTATCACTGTTTTAAAATAGACTGGTGCCCCAACGACGGTATACAGGTAATCTGCACAAGAAGTCAGGATGCCATGCTGTTTCACACAAACAAATTTTCAGGGGCATGTACGGGGAGGGAGTTAACGCTCTCAAATTATTTTTTGAGTATTTTTTCCTTGTTTCTTATAGGTTGGTACATATTTTGAGGGGGGCATCTAAAAAAATTTTTGGGTTAACACCCCCTACTACTACTGGCTGCGTGCAGTCACCTCAACGGACCAGCCAGTCTCTAAACAAAACCAACGGCCCTTTTCAGGGCCACCACACGTTCAAAAGAGAGATTACATATCATGTCCTTAATTAAATTTATTCAAATAATATCATGCAAGGTTTTAAACGTTACGGGTAAAAACGACACACCAAAATAATATTTTTTTAAATTTGATTTTCTTAAAAATTGGGAATTTTCATATAATTTTAAATTCTAATATAATGTTTTCTTAGGTTTTCAAAAGTTACAGGTAAAAACGACACACCAAAATTCAAATTTTTAAAATTTTATTTTCTTAAAAATTGGGAATTTTCATATAGGCTAATTTTAAAACCTGGGAAATTCAACTTAATTTATTCTAATAATATTTTTTAAGGTTTTCAAAAGTTATGGGTAAAAACGACACACCAAAATTCCATTTCTTCTAATATACGAGTACGAGTTGGTTGGGGGTACGAGTTGACTCGAATTCTACGTTACATAGGCCCTATCACTTTCACGCAGGCGACCATTTTCGAATTTAGATATAAAACATTCTAGACTGAATATTTGTCTTATTTTTAACACTGACGAATTATTAATACTTACTAATTAGTCAGATTTTGATATTTTTACTTGCAGTTTACTTATTTTTTCGATGTTTATCGATTGATAACATAACGACTTACCTTTTCACTCGTGGCGGTTTTCTAGTTTGTATAGAATGCGCGCAAATCACGTGGTCATGCGGTCGAGTGACTCGACTCGCTGTGTACCATGCATGTAAAAAAGGAAGCCGGAACCAGTCTAAACTAAAACGCCCTCATCGAAGAGTCATCAAACTGTCAACCACTTGCGCATGTGCAATGCTATTCCACGTGATTTGTTTTTAGTTTCGCATAGGATGGAAATAGAATATCATGAATTATTCATTGCTACAAATGTTATTAAGGGTAATTATCAAAATACTGCCCCATATGTTACATGTTTTATATTAATTTAATAAAATACTTAAATTGTTAACATTGGTTGCATCTAATTGGTAACGCCAAACAAATAAAACGTATTTTGGGGATATATTTTGTAAAATGTAATATTTGATGGAAAAAGGTTTGATGCAATTCTGAAATTTTTTGGGACATTACTCTTTCTTTATATGGTGACAATATTGCGACGGTATTGACAACATTGTTGGAGTCTCTGCATAAAATTGAACTACCTATTACTTTGCCAACATTTATAAATGCATTGGTTATCAATATTTCAGTGCCTAAAAATATGATTCCAAGTTTTAAAGTTACCAAGCGTTATTATAGTAAATACGTATACTCAGAAAATCACAATTAGTTAGAATTCAGGGCTTTATTAGTAAAAGTTCAACACATAATGATTGTCCAATTTCACAAATTTACATGTATATCTTGCAAATAAAAACTTTATCCTTGATAATTTAGTTTCTTCAAGTGAAATAAACATTTCAAGGCACTTACCATAGTACCAGTAATATACTAACAATTTTAAGGCACTTAATCTTTGCTAAATGTTTCAAACCATGATAAGGGAAGGTACAACTTTGGTAATAACATAATTATCAAATTGACAAATTATTATTTAAAAACTTACTTGGTGTAAAGTTTGAGGGAAAATAATTCTAAAGACTGAAGTGCTTTTCCTATTGTGATAAAACTTTCACAGGTCACTTATATATTTCTTGATAACTAGAGGTTTGATATGAACATACATAACCAAATTGTTGTAACTTCCCTTTACATTATAAAACAAACATTTCAAGGCATATTTGATTTATTCCTACACTATACTATCAAATGTTTCTTACAGTTCAAGTCTTGTTTATAAATTACTTTGATTTTATATAAAAATAATGGACGGATCGTTCATAGTATTTCATAAATATAAACATCTGTATTGACACACTGGTACAATGTAAACCACCAATATTGCTCTGGCAATAAATATTTTTCCAACATATTATGAATATTCAAAATATAGACAATTAATATTCAATTAAACATGAATATTAGGTAAATAGATAATATTAAAAATATAGACAGCGAATATTCAATATGTAAACCATGAATATTAGGTAATATATAAAGAAAATCAATACAATTATTATACAGACTGTCTTCATAGGACAAGTAAACATTAGGCATAAGAAATAAATGTGTCTCATTGGGAAAGATTAATAAACATGGTTTTGCCAAATAATAGACACTCAATTTTTTTTTATTACTAATTTTTCCATTTTACACTAATTTCACCATGCATAATTCTGTTAATTAATTTGAAGATCACCCTAAAATAAATTGTGAGAATGTTTTTATAATCTGTTGCATCCTGTTTAGGAAAAACCAAGAAACAAGCAACAAATGGAATATTGTTTCTTCTTTACTCGGTCATTTTAGTGTAGTGCTTGGAACTATTTATATATTTTATTTCTTTAATTTTTAATCTGGGAAACCGTCAGTGAAACACTGAATATTTGCTAGCCTTTAACCAAAACTTTCACGGTGAGTTAACCAGTCAGCAAATGGCACAATGTGTATAAGTTTTCAATCAAAAAGCATCAATAAAGTTCCCTAATGATTGTTTAATAACCAATATGGCAAAAAGACTGTAGTTTTGGTCGGTGAACCATCCCAGCACTATTTTAGTGATTTGACTCAAAGCTGAGAAATGGCATTAACAAAAGTTTATGAACAAATGTAAATTACAAAATGGTCAATAGCAAAAGTTGTCAATTACCAAACCTTATTGGTCAATCCATACTGTTTGATTGACAGGTGTATTACATAGTACATCAGGCAAAATATACATGTATATAGCAAAAGGTATAACGCATAAGTCACATCAAAATTAATGTTCACTGAAACATGGAGCAATACCGGTACTACTTTTTAAAAAGCATCTAACTGATGACATAGCTGGGATTATTTTTCCAAAAGAAACATTTACAAATACTGTGTAAATGTATTGTTGTCCCTACCTTGTATTAATTTTGAAAGACATTATCTTTGAAAATGTTATCGAACACATAAATATATATGCAATTAAATTAAATGAATATAACACTATTTAGGAATGTATAAATGCCCTTTGAATCTTTGGTAAAATAGTTAAAGCTGCACATTTCCTCTGCTTCCACTTCCCATAAGTGTTAGTCCAGCTACTTGTGAATAAAGCTACATGAAACTGAAGAGGATATGAAAGTAAATCTTGTTGCTTCATTTGTAAGTTTTTTTCCTATTGCATTGTACATCCTTAACAAATGGACATAGCCATTGTCAAATCCAACAATAGCACTCTGATTATCAGGAGAGAAGTCATAGGACGTGACCTTAGCTAACTGCAGCATGAACTTGCCGACAAGCTGACCAGCACCAGCCTTGGAGGAATGTAGGGCACCATCAGTGACATGATTAACCATGATCCCCTGCAACTGATTCAAGAGAGGTCTGCTGGGGTTGATGAAGCCCTGCGCAGGAACCAGCATCCCATCATAAGCTCCTGGCATACAAATCATCTCCAATGGCTTCTCCAGATTCTTGCTGAAGACTTGTATGCTGCCATCAAAGGACTCCTCTGACCTTTGACCTTTACCATGGAGCATATTCTGCATTTTGGTGGCAGCACCAGTACTCCTGCCACGCCTCTGTTGGAACACAATGCAGCTGTCCAGCAGAAACCCAACTTAGTGAAATCGACTGGCACAAGTTGGACGTCCCATATTTGGAGCAGTGGTGAAGAGCGACAATATTCTAACTTGCTGAAATTCACAATAGAGGCCCTTTTCTGGTCATCGGTCATCTGGAAGGACAGCGTGACCAACAAGGTTCTTTCAGTATCCAATGCAGTAGGAGTGACCTGAGTATAAATATTGAATAACAAAAGGATTGTTGAAAGTAAAATGTGGATAACATTATCCAAATAAGGAATTACAGATGAAAAATAGAAATGGAGAAGAGGGATCTCTCAAAAATAAAGTTGTTGTGGGAGAAGGGATGGTCTACTGAGGGGGCTACTTGTAGATGAGGGCCACTGATAAGGACCTGACCTTTGGGCCTACTGGTTGCTGGGGAGGGACAAATGAGGGGAATGCCCACTTGGAGGAAAGGTCATAGAGGGGGAAGACCCTCATCAGAGAGGTAAGGGACCACTTGGAAGGGATGGCCCACTGAGAGGGAGTGCAAATTCAAGGGACCTTGGTCCCCGAAGAGGGAAAGGGAAAGCTTTTGGGAAGAAAACAAAGGAAAAGGGCTCCCATTTTCACAAGAGAAGGGCCGCCCCTAAGGGATGAATATAAAAGGGCCTCGAGTAATCAAGGATGGTGATGGAAAGGCTTTTAAAGGAGTTGAGGAATAGCAAAGAACTATCATACATACCAAGACATCTGATTTATGCTTGAATTCCAGAACATCTTGAGGGTAGTCCTGGACACCTGGCACACTGTGTGGATGAAGGTGCCACTCCTCGAGCGCCCTCTCAGGCATCACCTCATAGAGGTACAGCATGTCTGGATGGTTAGGTGGTAAAACAGGCCAGGAGACTGCCATGAAAGATGGTGAAGATGAGTTGTGGCTTTACATAGGGCATCAGTCTGGAGATGAATGGAGACAGAAAACTTGCGATTTTTTTTCCATCCTCCTTAATATATATATATATATATATATATATATATGTAACCCCGACCTAAAATAGGTCTTAGGTTACTAATTTTCTTTTCTGTAAACTATATTAATTTCCTAATGTATTAATTTCTTTATGTACAAATTTCTTACTCCTTTGGAAACATATGTGCTTATATTCACAAGCTGGCCTTGTGAATAGTGTTAATTTCTTGTTTCCTGCTAGCCTTTGTTCTACCCCTACTTCTGTTTACGATTAGGTGTTAATCTTCCTGTTACTTGGTAAAGTGAAGATGCACCTGTTTCATGCAAGTTTATCCTCACAATAGTTTTCCTTTAATGGACTTTTAATCCTTGAAGGCACCTTCCCAGCTTGGGGTAGGGCGTGAAATCACTAATATCTTATCTGCCCGGTTACACAGTGACCAATCAGCTTTGGAGCCATATGTGATACCTTTTAAATTGTCCAATAAGGGTCTGGCTTGACCATGTGATCAGGGTTTGGGGTGAGGGAATTGTTTGCCCCAAGTTTGGCTGGACCTAGCATTCTCACGCCAGCCATCGTCCTGATCACAGGCTCTGTCATCTAGTTTCTTCAGAGGTTTTCGACTCTGCACAATACTTCATTTCATCATAATTTACTCTACGAATGTTGGCTCTTTTTAATAGGTGAGTTTAAAGTTAGATATAAATTACCTTATGTATTAATGTGCTTCCATATGAGATTTTATCTTTGTTTTATTTTTGTTCAAACTTAACTTCTTTAGGTTAAGTTTGGAGTCTGATTTCTTGAGTTTTATGAGTATCTTGCATATTTTCTTATTCACTGTGTTTTAGTGATTTGGCAAATATTTTCCTTATCAAAACTTAAAGATACAAACTGCTGTCTTATGATAAAGTTTTGATATTAGAATATTTATTTCTATGGAAGAGGTTGCTAATTTATTTTATTATTATGTTCCTTTTATATGATTCTATTCTTGAACTGTTCAATGTACACAAAACTTAGGGACACAAACTGTTGTCTTGTAATAGAGTTTTGGAGGACAGATATTTAACTCTACGAGAGATGTTTTATTTTAAAGGCACCTGGCACTGGTATTTTGTCCAAATGTAGCTTTTGTCATAAATATATACATTTTTATGAGTGGAATGTGAATAAACAAGTAACTAAGGTTACAGAAATAGTGGTTTTATTGTATTTACGACTTTAGAATAGGCCACCCCTTTACATTGACACATGGTGGCGCTGTTCGTGACGTCATTCGAGGCGGGGATATTTGAAGAGAAAATGTGTAGTCTGGCCCCATACATTACGTCTGGGTACCTGATCGACGATCGTCACGAATCCGAGTAACCGAATCCGAGAGTACGACAATGAGAAACCTCAATCAAGCCTCAAACCATTTCCATATTTTAAATGAATAAAAAAGCAATATGAAGAATTATATATATGACTACTGTAGTACTACTAGTCATGCTAGTGCAAAGAAAGCGAATCAATTAATTATGTAATTAATCTCTGACAAAATGACACATTGGTCATTGCACTATAGTCTATACACAACTGTCAAGTCTGTCATGAACTGCCAGCACACATACTTACAAAATGTATGCCTAACCTGTAACCTAGTTTCAGATGAAACGACAACGTAAAACAAGGCCCAAGGGGAAGCATGCAAGTTTTCACGATATAGGTGCAGCAATGCCGCTAGTGCTACGAAAACTGCATAGCGTCACTGCATAGCGCTGAAAACGACGTCGGACAGGACCACTTTGCCCTCGTTATCCTGACTTTCGCTGCCCTTAACCGCCTATATTTGGGATCAGCTGGAAACAGATGCAGGCTGACCCCATCTTTAGTTGTTTTGTTGCATCCAGCAGCAATACACCTGGTCGGCATTGCTGGGAAAATGCCGGAAAAATGCCTTTTTTTATAACAAACCAAACCACACGTGTGTAAACACAGGCAATTCTCGAGGGCGTCGAGGGGGGTCGATGTTCCATCAGCGGCGAATCCTTCCTCGAATGACGTCACAAAAAGGGATGGGCGGAGTCACCCTCCAAACAACTTCATATTGTTTTTAAACATATAAATCCTGACAAATAATCACTCAAACAATTTGTTTATTGTTAATACACATATACTTTATTGTTTAAATCAATAAAAAACCTATTGCCAGGTGCCTTTAAGTTTTATTTTAAGTTTTAATAGTTATATTTAAACATTTCTTGTGCTCTTTGTTTAATTATTGCATCCCGAAACTTAAAGACACAAGCTGTGTCTTATGATAAAGTTTTGAGGTTGGCAAGTTTGATAGTTTACTGAGCTTGTCTCAAGTGAGACAATTTCTTTTGATTCTTAATGTTTTCTACGAAGAGAAGTTGTTCTCATTTAATTTATTTTATCACCTAATGTGAGGTGGCCTTCAGGAATTTTTATCCAGCCTACGTACATTGATTGTATGGTTTATAGAATTATGTAATTATGGCATGGACCATACGCTCTTTTTAATAGGCTCTTTTAATAGCTCGGACTACTGGGACAACCCCACCAGCTGATAGACTGGACGTTGTTAAAAGTTTGAGGATCGCCTTAGCACCCTATATACACCCAGTACGCCCGAGACTACATCAGCCATGCAACATTATCATCTGTGACTGCAAGTATCAACCTATATTATAATTCTACACGTTTTGAGGACACACCATTTTCAAGTAGTTCTCCGCCGCTTCAAGATTTTCAAGATCGCTCCGGAGGACGAACGCGTTATAAATTTCCTAAGTATTTGGCGCCTTTTAATCATTTTATGTAATTAAATTCCAGGATCCTGATTATTGTATAATTTATTGTTCTTTTCCTATTACTTCATTTCGTTCAACATATTTTCATGATACAGATAATAAACCTATAGTTTTCTGTATGTGCACACCAATCTTGAATTTTCCTATGTGGGTCTTGTTTACTCAAAAGGGAGTTGTTTAATGTTTCGGTTCCCGCTATTTTGAGGATGAACTACGGGGTTACATATATACAGGGTGTCCCCATAAAAAGTATACCGAGATAAAAATTACTGTAATGGCAAAACTACTTTATATATGGGAAAGAGAAATATATCTCTAGAAAGGGCAGAATGTCCTCTTTGCAATGGTATACAGCTTGTGATGTTATTGACACAGATGAGTGAACAAACTAGACAGATGTTAAGGGTACTGAAAGCAGGACTGTGACAAGTTTGCATATTTGAATAACATAGCTCAATCATGCAAGTGTGCAGAATACCAAATGCCTTTGCTTTTTCAACACATTCTTGAAAACAAGGAATGTACCTAAAACAATGTAATCTGCTTTGTTTTCGCTACTTACCTCAAAAGTTTAATGTGCAGGTTTTTAAAAATGTTTTTTGGACCTTTGTTATTCAAATATGCAAACTTGTCACAGTCCTGCTTTCAGTACCCTTAACATCTGTCTAATTTGTTCACTCATCTGTGTCAATAACATCACAAGCTGTATACCATTGCAAAGAGGACATTCTGCCCTTTCTAGAGATATATTTCTCTTTCCCATATATAAAGTAGTTTTGCCATTACAGTAATTTTCATCTCGGTATACTTTTTATGGGGACACCCTGTATATATATATATATATATATATATATATATAAAATCAGTTTTGTTGAAAGATTTAATGACCCTGCAATTTATTTTTAGTTCATATGATCGGTTCATATGATCGGTTCATATGATCGCTTCCTCCCCCACCCCTTGCTTCAATTCCTCAGTACCTGTGTGTTCCCATCATGACCTTGTTGGTGTGAAGTGGGGGACTCTATGTTCCAGATGTCAAAGTCACTCCCCTTGCAAGAGCTGGCGATGAAATCCTCAGACATGCATAACACTTGTCCTTGCTCTGAAAACAATCAACCATATTGATTTTTTTTAAAGACTCAAATGATATAATGTTATGAATAACAGTGGCTTCATCCAATGTTGTACCTTCTCTTAAAAACAAATTAAAATCCACACTTACTACAAGACTCGGCAGATCTCAAATGGAGAACTACATTCGGTGGGGTTGTAGCTATAGTGACACTCCAAAGCCAATGTTCGTTGTCATTTTGGCATGATGTTACTGCATGGCGACCATCTGTTGAATATACACAGCTTTCTACTGGCCCATCATGACTCTACAAGGAAGAACAATATATTGCTATGGTTACCCCTTTTTTACCTGTAAATGCATCAAGATATAAACCCCAGTATATGAAAATCTCATTTTATTTAACGCTTTCATTACCGATTTGTTTCAACAGGATGTCCCACTGGTTACCGAATTGTTTGCCCAGTCATGCATGAATTCACACATTTTACACAACAGTATGCATCCATTTACAGGCACTTTTTCTAAACTCGTTTTTCATCATGAAGAATTTGTTGGAGATAGATATATTCAATGAAATGATTGTTGCTTACAAAATTCCCTTTCATATGATACCAAAATCAATCCGTTTCTGTTAATGCCTTCAAAGAAGGCTCTTAAAACTCACTTGTTTCCTCATTAATTTTGCATCAATTTATGTCTTATTCTATCCTGATTTGTATTTATTATGTCATATTAACTTTTGTAAGCGCCATGAGCCTCTCGGGAATGGCGCATGATAAATACTTGTTGTAATGTAATGTAATGTAATTGCATATAAAATGATCCCTGTTATTTATTTTACTTCCCCGACTTTGTTTCACAAACACAGAAAGCATTTTGTGCACAAGTGTATGGCGTTTCATATCACAAATGGCCATTGAAAGGATTGACTTGTATTATGTCTGATTTCTATAATAGAAACATGTAGGTTGGGCTGTACCATTAGGGGTGCACCCCACTAAATATTGAGGAATTCATGCGCCAAGCTGTTTATCATTAAGTGTATGTCCTCAAATTTTTCTGAAAACAAAGATTTGAGGCACATACATTTGATAGATTGTGTAAAAATGGCCCAATATCATAACCTGGGTGTCCTTGACTTCCAAATGTGATTATTTTGGATACACTAGGTGCTGAAAAAGTGGTCCTAATTTGATTTCAAGCGTAAGGTACGTCTTTTTCCAAAATGGCTGCTTTTCAGTGTGGTCATTTTCACTACTGTAGAGGGTGGTTTTCATTGGGATGAGGATAACTCCCTGGAAACCTGGACTTTATACAGTAAATAGAGAAGAAAATAAAAGGTTATATATCGATCAATATTTTTTCTTTTGGTTTTAAAAACTGTGGGACTTCTAAGTATTTTTTACCGATTTTTTAATACTTTGTGTTCAGCACTGTTTACTATGGGAGTTTATTTTAGTGGGGTGCACCCATTAGAAAGATAAGGAATCAGTGTTTCCAACCATATATAGCATGGGTATGGACTGCGAAGAAGGGAAATAATACAGCTGTTTTAAAAGCTGGTCATGATACTCCCAATTATAGTGCTGTGTGTGTGGTGACCTTGGTCTACTAAAGTCGCCAATGGTAAGCAACAGGGGGTATGTGTGTTGTAGACTAAAGTCACCAAAATTCGCCAATGGTAGTGAAAGGGTTCAAGAATAATAGTGAAAATACATTTTGATTGTTCGTATTTATTCTTTGGATGAAGAAATTCAATTTGTAATTTTTTTAAAGTACTTTTTGTGAAATGATAGTAATTACCAATTTAGGCAAAAATATTTCAAGGGATGTTTGACATCATTACCAACTGTAAACTAAGCAAGTTTTATATAACACTGTGAAATTTTGCTCTTTGAGAATTCAAAGTGTTTAGACTGACTTAAAACCAAAAAAAACCCAATAAACACAATGAAGAAAAAAATGTTAGATTTTCATACCAGATTTTTTATAACACTCCCCGTCAGGCTAGCCGCATCCCAGATCCTGACTGAGTTGTCCTGGCTTCCTGTCGCCAAAAGCACATCCTCGCGTAGTGTCTCCCCAAAATCTGCCGAAATGGGCCCAGTGTGACCCTGCAACAGGCACCACTGCACGGTGGGGTGAAGACGTAACACCTTAAGAAATCATCACAAGATTGAATTAAATCCCAAATACAATTAGATTTGAGGCCGGTGCATGGTAGAATATCGATATCGTTAACCCTAACCACCCTGAATCCATCAAAATCCACCCCCCTGTTTTGGAGGATTTCGGCGGATTCAGGATATCTCCACATTGAGCATATGGCAGACTTTGATGGATTCAGGATTTCAATAGTTTTAACTGCTTGGTCATGTTGGTTGATGTATTTTGATGGATTATAGTTACATGTACTGCACATGCATGTACAGCCAACACTTGTATGTGTTAGATTTTGATGGATTCTATGCAGCAACATACTATACAAATTTTCATGTGAGCATGGTATCCTGAATCCGCCAAAATCCGCCAGAAATTTAGTGGTGGATTTTGGCGGATTCAGGATATGTCCAATATCTACACTGGCGGATTCTGATGGATTCAGGACACTTTCTAGTAAAAATACCCAAGGGGTTAGGGTTAAACATGTGATGTCATTGGTCACATCGTCTATAGATGGCTCTTTATTCAACATGTGATGTCATTGGTCACATCGTCTATAGATTTTGTGTTCAGATTATAAAAACACATACAAAATACAGTGTGTATATTGTCTATTCATGCCATATGGTAGAGTATAATTGACATGTGATCAGTTCACTATCATCAGCCAAGTTATATGTCCTTGGCTGGGTTTGTTTACATTCTAAGTTTGTTTTTGGCAGAGTATCTGGTCTGCCGATCCCGAGGGACTTTGTTTTGGTAGCTTGTTAGTATGTTAGGGCTAGCCAGAGTTTAAGTGTTTTGAGACTGATAGAATCATCTGATTGGCTGAAATATCGTGGGATGGCAGTTCTCGTTTGCAGAAAAAAAAATCTCGGCCTGGGCTACCTGGCCTCCTAATCCGACTTTTGTCAGTCCTAATTCCTATAACAATATCCCTGGGATGAGTGGCAAGGAATGGGAGAATAATACAAGATTCTTTTAAATTGCACCTATCCTAGCGACTAGATCAAGGCGCATTACATTATTACCCCTGCTCATCAGGTGCATAAATCATTCCTGAAACCATCTCAACTCCCTGGGGAGTATACAGCTCTATGCTGCCATTTCGGCGCATATAGGGCTAATCAAACAACCAACTCTGCCATCACAGGTACCCATTTATTCCTGGGTGGAGAGAAGCAATTATGGTCAAGTGTCTTGCTGAAGGACACAAGCACCATGATCGCAGCCAGGATTCGAACCCACATTCTGACCACTCAGCCATCAGAACACAAATCCGATGCGCTAATAAATTATCATAAAATAATCATAGCAGCTGGAATCTCTGCAGGGTGAATGTAAAATACCTAGTATAGAGGGTTACAGCATGCTATTGCAACGATGCTAAAATGTGACGTAAATAAATGCATTGGAAGATGAGTTACCTTGACAAAATCATAGCCACAACTGGCCGGCTTCCTGTTCGATGTCAAACTCTGTGAAGACAATTTTGCAGACCTTGCCAACATCCAGAACAATCTGTATTTTACAGTCTGTATTCAATGGTAGTACTAGCGAGGGTAGTTAGGTGAGACCACCTTACCAGATGGAGCATTAATTTGGGTCACATCCTGTAATAATTATAACAAAATTTAATAAAACCTCCATGATAAAACCAACATAAAGACATGAAAATATAATATGCATCCATTATACACAGCAATGGGAATTGCACAACAAATATACCTATCTTGCCTGTCAATCAACTGTTGTTGCTATCTGCCATTTTGTCAGTCAAGCTTTTCAGGGTTCTCCCCTCTTAGGCCCCCCCCCCCCCAAAAAAAAGTCTTCGGTTTCTGTTCTCCGCCTCGGAGCCACATGATCATGGGCACATGTCAGCATTTTTAATTTTCGTTTTTTTTGCTATGAAAGAATATCTTATTTATCTTAGGCCCCAAAAAAGTGTCTGGTTTCTGGTCATAGGTTGGCTACATAAGTGTCTGGGCCCGATTTCACGAAACTCGTCTTTACTTACGATGCGTCGCGGGATTTACGATGCATCGCAGCCCTAAGACTCGTCGCAGATGCGATGTGTTCCACAATTCATTTCACCAAACACATCGTCAGGACGACGCGTTCAAAACTGATCTAAATTCACTTTTAATAAAAAAGAACTTTTGAACGAGGATGACCTTTTCAAAACGTTTAACTGTTTTATGCTTTGCATGACCCTCTCATAAAACAGTCGTTTAAATTAGTACATTCAAGATGCAATGGTACGCGCATCAACCGAAATAAAGATGAGTGATTGGATGAACATGTATGAACTTTCTCAAGTCTCAATTACCCTGAATAATTTTTTGGCTAAAAAATGCGGCAGGGCATTCAAGTACGCCAAGCACAAATTATTGGTAATCACCTGAAATGCTTTTTGGCAATTCATCGTCTCAAAGCTTAATTTGATACCTACTAATAATGACAAACAACTTTATGAAAATATTTTCTGCCTGACACGATGTCATTTTTCGGAGACGCTCACCAGCTAGTCATCCATTTTACTATTAGAACAAGTGTTATTTGAAAGCCAAAGAAACAACGCCTCTTCAAACAAGGGTATTTATCATTACAAAAAGAAAACCCCACAAAAAAAATCCACTTATATTAAATATACTATGAGATATAATACTATATAACGTTAATAATACATAAAAGTTAGACCTAACTTTTATGTATTATTATATAAAAGCAAAAATGCATTTTACTGGTTTTAAAAAGTTTGTTTTACCTTTGTGACACGCCCAATGTCACCCTCTACCCTTTCAACGAGATCAAATATATTCTGCCGGGTGAATCAATACCGTATCTTGTGATGATTTCACTATCGGTGAGACTGTCGAGGGGGTTTGTCCGGTCTCGGAACAATCTATCTCTTCCGAGTGCTCTGCGAGCTTCGTGATCTGCAAGCAGCATCAACGCCATCTTGTACGCATTTACGTATGATTAAATTAACTCGTCGCATCCTAAGACGACTCCATCGGTCGTCGTATCTTGCGACGTGTTCCGCATCGTTGTCAAAGAGCTTACTATGCATTGAACGCATCGTAAGTTTGGTGAAATCGTTCTTACAACGCATCGCGAGATACGATGCGTAACGCATTGTATCTTGTGCTACGACGCGTCGTAGCGTTTCGTGAAATCGGGCGCTGGTTTCTGGTCATAGGTCGGCTTCATATAAGTGTCTGGTTTCTGGTCATAGGTCGGCTTCAAAAATCGGTGTGGTAACGCACTTTTTTTTGACAACCAGTGAAATACATGATACATATACGCAGTTATTGGAACCATAAACAAAGTATGGTGGCTATAGAGAGGACTCAAAAATCAGGCAAACGTTCATACCCCTTTGTTAAAAAAGAAAAAAAAAACTAAAAACAGACCCACAGAATTCCAATTGATCCACTGTGGGCACCCGCTGTGGGCATCCACTATGGGTGAAAACAAAATAACACTTTGCCCCTTCCTCCCTATACTTATTTTCTAATATACAAGAAAAGTGCCCCAAAAAAATCATCCGATGCCTTCTCCAAAACAGAAATTTATATTTCCATACCTGTAACGAAAGGCGGTGTGTTGGTATTAACTCAGAATCATAGACAGCTCTGAAACCAGTAGAGGGCGTTTGTTCATCACTATGGAAGAGGATAGACACCGCATTTGTTTCAGAAGTATGGGTGAATTCATTTTGATGGCCACAGTAGTGGTCTTGCAAGAAAAACGGTAGCCTACACCTCAGTCGTCAGAATAGGCTGTATACATTAAAAAATATTCATGGGCTATCAAAAAGTGCATGTGGGGGACATTTGATATTCTGTCCCCCACTAAGTGAAGGGTATCACATCCCCCGACCCACCGATCGACGCGGAAATTAAGTGTGGACAATGACATATTCTTTATGATTATCAAATAAAAAAATTATATTTCTGAGAGATGTTTGGTACATTTTGTTTTTCGTGAACCCCTTTTCGTACAAAAAATGAGAAAAGGCCTGAAAAAGTGCAGACACCTTCGAATATTTGTCCCTTTAAACACGGTCTAATTAATGGGCCAAATTTGCCTTAACGGAAATTAAGTGTGGGCATAGACTTGTTCTTTATGATTATGAAATAAAAAATTCATATTTATCAGAGATGGTACATTTTTGGTACCCCTTTTTGTACAAAAAAAGAAGAAATGCGTGAATAAATTTAGCCAAATTCGAGAAATTGTCCCTTTAAACACAGTCTAATTAGACGCTAATTAATCTGCCAAATTTGCCTTAACGGAAATTAAGTGTGGACAATGACATGTTCTTTATGATTATCAAATAAAAAATTAATATTTATACGAGATGTTTGGTACATTTTGTTTTTAGTGAACCCCTTTTCGTACAAAAAATGAGAAAAGGCCTGAAAAAGTGCAGACACCTTCGAATATTTGTCCCTTTAAACACGGTCTAATTAGACACTAATTAATTGGCCAAATTTGCCTTAACGGAAATTAAGTGTGGACAATGACATATTCTTTATGATTATCAAATAAAAAATTAATATTTCTAAGAGATGTTTGGTACATTTTGTTTTTAGTGAACCCCTTTTTGCACAAAAAAGAAGAAATGCGTGAAAATATTTAGCCAAATTCGAAATTTGTCCCTTTAAATACGGTCTAATTCGATACTAATTAATGGGCCAAATTTGCCTTAACGGAAATTAAGTGTGGACAATGACATATTCATTATGATTATCAAATAAAAAAAAATTATTTCTGAGAGATGTTTGGTACATTTTGTTTTTCGTGAACCCCTTTTCGTACAAAAAAGAAGAAATGCCATAATAAATATAGCCAAATTCGAAAATCTTCCCTTTAAACACGGTCTAATTAGACACTAATTAATGGGCCAAATTTGCCTTAACGGAAATTAAGTGTGGACAATGACATGTTCTTTATGATTATCAAATAAAAAATTCATATTTCTGAGAGATGTTTGGTACATTTTGGTTTTAGTGAACCCCTTTTCGTACAAAAAATTAGAAAAGGCCTGAAAAGTACAGACACCTTCGAATATTTGTCCCTTTAAACACGGTCTAATTAGATGCTAATTAATGTGCCAAATTTGCCTTAACGGAAATTAAGTGTGGGCATAGACATGTTCTTTATGATTATCAAATAAAAAATTAATATTTATGAGAGATGTTTGGTACATTTTGTTTTTAGTGAACCCATTTTTGTACAAAAAAGAAGAAATGTGCGAATAAATTTAGCCAAATTCGAAATGTTTTCCTTTAAACACGGTCTAATTAGACACTAATTAATGGGCCAAATTTGCTTTAACGGAAATTAAGTGTGGGCAATGACATGTTCTTTATGATTATCAAATAAAAAATTAATAGTTATAAGAGATGTTTGGTACATTTTGTTTTTAGTGAACTCCTTTTTGCACAAAAAAGAAAAAATGCGTGAATAAATTTTAGCCAAATTCGAAAATTGTCCCTTTAAACACAGTCTAATTAGACGCTAATTAATGGGCCAAATTTGCCTTAACGGAAATTAAGTGTGGGCAATGACATGTTCTTTATGATTATCAAATAAAACATTAATATTTATAAGAGAGGTTTGGTACATTTTGTTTTTAGTGAACCCTTTTTGTACAAACAATAAGAAAAGGCCTGAAAAAGTGCAGACACATTCCAATATTTGTCCCTTTAAACATTAGTTGGCCAAATTTGCTTATGAAGTGACGGCATTGACATGTTCTTTATGATTATTTAATAAAAAATACATTTAAATAAAAGGTAATTTGTAAAATTAACTGTTAATAATTTCACCTACGTCAGTAAATTGTGTCGCTCATTCCCTTTTCTGAATTCGCGGCTGTGAATTCGCGGTTGGGAATTCGCGGTTGTATCCTCAATTTACCGTAAATGACGCACCTAAGGATATAATCAACTGGACAGTAACTTACAAATTTCAGTTTTATTTGTTTCAATGAAGGATTCTCTGGACGTCTTGAGCGCCGTTTTTGAGACGCACAAAATTGTGGTCATCAACAAATTGATGTTGGTATAATGACTCACCCCCAAGTTTGGGGCACAGAAAATGTGCCCAAGAAAAAAAAAAGTTAAATCATATTTCATCTTATTCCTTAGATGAATATTGTGACAATGCGACTTGGGCGGGTTTCGAACCCACGACCTCATCGACCACCGAGCGTGCCCGATGCCCATTGGCTGGCTAGAATCCTATATAGCAGCGGGTTCCGCAAGTGCGTAGGTCCTATTTCCCTTCTATTCTGAGAAAGAATTATATCTTTATAACTTCGTCAGTAAACTTGGCACGGGCGGTGATTTGGGGTGCGGGAGGAGGTACATACCCCCACAATATTTGTGACAGGGACGGTAATGTCAATAACCCCAGGCCCCAAATAATTTTCATCCCCTCTTATTCCGAGCGCAACTTACATTGAATACAGACACCCCAATTATAAGCTATTTGGGTAAATATTTTTTTCTTAATATCGTCACGATCAAGCCACAATTCGTGACGACATACCCCCTTTAACCCGAGACCCCAAAGCTAGATTGTCAACCTAACAGCGCCCTCTTGTGGTGACTTTTGTTTAATTATCCCGTAAGTTCTTAATCCCGCCAGCAAACAGAGAAAGTAAAGATTTAATTTAAAATGTATTTTCATTTCTCAAAAACTAAACATATTTTGTGATGAAAAAATTAAGTTTTAAAATATTATTTCATGAAAATTATTATTAATTGACTTTACCAATATTGTATTAAATTAAATCAATGTATCTATTAAATCAATGTATTAATTCATTAAAATTACACAACAACAAGAAAATGTACAAGAACAAGAAAATGTACAAGAACAAATAAATATTTATTTTATTTACACAATATATTGTTTACAAAAACTGCAGGCTTTTTATATATAAAAACAACTGGTTATACAATAAACTGACTGGTTATACAATAAAATGTTTGAAAAAGCTACTCTCAAAACTAATTACTGAATATATATTAAGAAAAATAATTAAATCTGAAAACTTTATGTTCAAATAAAATTGCTTTCAAATGGAAGTAGTTCTTTTTCTCCAAAGAACACTAAAATGGTAGTAAAATGGTGCAATTTTTAGGATTTCTTAATGGCAGTTCCTAAAAATTAACAAAATAAACACAGTTAAATTTTACATGAAATAAAGTTTTGCATAAAATGAGCATATTATGGTTGTGTTAGGATCGCTTTGAAAATAGTTTTTGACACTACTGAATAAAACTGAGTGATGTTCCTAAACCTTGCAGCACAATAAAATTTAGAATCTGAAAACTTTATGTTCAAATAAAATTGCTTTCAAATGAAAGTAGTTCTTTTTCTCCAAAGAACACTAAAATGGTATTAAAATGGTGCAATTTTTAGGATTTCTTAATGGCAGTTCCAAAAATTAACAGAATAAATTGCAACAGTTAAATTTTACATGAAATAAAGTTTTGCATAAAATGAGCATATTATGGTTGTGTTAGGATCGCTTTGAAAATAGTTTTTGACACAACTGAATAAAACTGAGTGATGCAGCACAATAAAATTTTGAATTTCTTTATGGTAGTACCTATTTTGCAACAAAGATGAAATTTACAATGATCTAATAAAACAATAAAACTAATAAAGTCACTGAAGGAGTTCACCATGGAAGAGTTCACTATAAATAAACATGAGGCATATGCCTAAGCATGGACGCCTCACACAGACACAGATGATGGGACCTCAGTGGTTGTTGTATCAAGTCCTGTCACCTTACTCACTGCAGACATCGGCAGATTGTAGTCATAGTAATAAGGATTGGCTCCCGGGTAGAGATAACTGTACTGAGGGTACCCTGCTGACTGGTAGGCTGACCATGGGTAGTAGCTGTAAGAGGCAGCTGGGAGATACTGGGAACCAGACTGGATGAGGTGACCTCTGTGATGAGGTGAAGCATGAGGCGTCATACAGCATGCCTGAGTGCAGACTGGGAGGTACTGGGGAGGGGAAGAGAGCGAGTATGAATTGGACTTGGAGGGTGATGAGCTTGAGGAGCTACGAGGACTTGAAGATGTGGACATCTTAGTGTCTCTGGACCGTGAGCTGGACTTGGTGGTTGGAGTCGAGGACAAACTGTCAGTGGAATCTTGACCCCCACGGCGTAGCTTGGCACGACGGTTCTGAAACCATACCTGAACAAAAAACACAAGAAGAAACTGAATATTAAGTATCATGTACAGTAGAACGTGTCAGTCTCAGAATTTAGTAAATGTATTTAGAGACAGTTTGAAAAAAGGTTCAAGTTATAATTTACATCCGGTCATTGGCAAGACTACTTAATCAAAAAATAATACAATCAACCCTATCTTATAAAAACGGTTCCAAAAGCTATTCAGAAATTTGTAACTAAATTTAAGCCAAGAAACCCCAAAAACAATTCAGCCAAAACACCCTCGAAAAAAACAAAGACTGCGTCGGAAAATAATCTAATCAACTCTTCATAATGATTGCAAAATGTGTCCAAATTCAGTTGTTAGCAAAGATACAGTAAATCTTATAAACGGTTTCAAAAGCTATTCAGAAATTTTAAACCAAATTTAAGAACGATTCAGCCAAAACACCGCTAGAAAAACAAGGAAGATGAACAATTTTTATGAAATCTAAATCCTGGGGTGGCCAAAAATGGGGGTGGGGTACAGACAGTAACAAATATAGACGTACCTGCACACGAGCTTCGCGGAGGTCGATAGAATCTGCAAGTGCCTCTCTGTCATCGATGCCAGGGTAGCGGTTGCTGGAGAACAACTCCTCCAGGCCGGCGAGCTGCTCCGGTGTGTAGTTGGTCCGGGTACGGCGACGGCGGCTCCTCTTGGCAACGGTCGAGTTGGCTGGATCTGGAGCGGCCGTATTGATGGCTTCTGCCGCGGGGATGATAAGCTGTTCAGACGGGCAGGATTCGGCTGGTGCGTTGATAGATGTGGGAACTGTAACGGAAGAAATGCAAGGAAAACAATTAATTAGTGTACATTGTAATGTTTTCAGAAGGATATATAACTGCCACACCAGATCAAAAGATTTCAATTATGAAAACGTAGACAATGTTTTTATGCAGATAAAGTAACCCAAAGATTTGTAAAGATTATGCAGTTTCTGGGAAAAAGTTTGAAATGACGAACATAGGTATGGTTTTAAATTGTTCCTTCAAAAATGTCCGAATTGTAATGTGAAATTTACTCTTTCTTAAAATTAAATGTCTATCACTTAAAAAAAGGGTAACTTTTGAGAAAAGCGAAATAAATTCCAGTCGAATTCAGTTATGATTACTGCGAATGAATACGAAATTATTATTGCATTTTCTCATTATCAAATAGGACTACACTGTAAAAAAAATCCTGTAAAATTACAAGATTTTTTCCTGTAAAATTACAGCTTGACAATATAAATTTACACTGTTAAATATTTTTTTTTTAAATACGTAAATAAACGGCGTATTGTTTATCAATAGTAAGTACGGAGTATATTTACAACATACAAAACTTCGTCAAACCAGAAATACGGTGTCAAGCTGTAATTTTAAAGGAAACAAATCCTGTAATTTTACAGTTTTTTTTTTTTTTTTACAGTGTACGGTCGTTTCATGCAGTGGCGTAGCTGGCTATGTTCGCCAGGGGGAAGGGGGAGAATCGGATCACAAGGGGGCCCACCAATCAGATTTTACAGATTTTTAGGGCCCCCTCTTTACCTGGGGCCGTGGGCAACTACCCTTTTGCCCTTATGTAAAAGCGGCCCTGTATGCAGGGCCGGATTTATAAGGGGGAAAAGGGGGAAATTGCCCCGGGCCCCCCTGCCAGAGGGCCCCCAGACTAAGGACTTCCTTTATATAAAAAAAATGTAATATTTATAAAATTAGTTTTATATTTTTTTCGAAGAAATGCAGTTTATCATTCATTTTAGTTCATTTTTTTTATTTGTCATGTAATTTAATTTCTATGTCGAGGGGCCCCCGAACCTGAAGTGCCCCGGGCCCTCAAGGTCTAAATCCGGCCCTGCCTGTATAGTCCTGCCTGCTGGTGGGCCCGTCAGTCAGTCCATGGAGGTAACCTCCATGGTCAGTCCCATAAGCATGTGAAAAAAATTCGCATGTGTTAGGGGGGACCCACTTATTCTGGAACTGGAGCCAGGGGGGGGGGGACGGCCGCCCCCACCCCTGCCCCCCCGCTAGCTACGCCACTGGTTTCATGTGTCGTTTAATGTGTATCTTGATTCAAAGAGAGTAAAGCATGATACTCATATAATAGCAGTTGCCAACATGGAATTAGCCAGCATAGCTTAAGTTGTACCTTTCCCTTAAAATAATGCGAAACACTGTATTGAGCAGCTTTCGATTTCCGTACTGGCAGAGGAAGAGTAAAGTCAAACCTAAAAGTTTGCAATTTACTTACTTGATTTGACAAGACGGAGAAGTGCATCAATCGAATGGTTGTTCTTCTCACTGGAACCTCTCTGCAGGCGTTGCGACACGGAACGGCCGTCCAAACATGCTCCTTCAAGGCACATCACGTTAGACATAATGTCGTTGACAATTGACTTGATTTGAGAAATAGAACTTGTTCAAGTAAGTTGATAGGAAGTACTGGTTGAATTTGTGTTCTCTGTCGAAATACGTAGAAGGAATGAAGTATGGAGCTCGGATCACCTGCTTTTTATCCACGAACTCGATTGGCGGTACATCTTGAACAAGTCACGGCGCATGGATCGGCTTCGGCGTCGGCAAAGGTCAAAGACTTAACTCATTGAATCGCCGCCCACTTCGCCGGCTGACTGGTTGGATGCTCCTGCTTTGTCGGTGACATGAAAAGGATCAAAAGCCCCACATATCCACCAAGAGGGTGGTGTACGAACGGGCTTGGGAGGACGGTGGGTTGGTGGTGTATGACGGAAATATATGTTTGTAAGAATGTGCAGGGGTATTTGGTAAAAAGATCCAATTGGAAAGGAAGTCTAGCCATTTCTGTACTGCATGTGGATTAAAGGGAAGAGTAAACTTGATTAAAATTGTAACCCAAATGATGTTTCAAAATTTATTAGAGTGGTGGTGGCATGGGCGGCCGGGTGGCATGTTCCCCAAATCTTGCGTACTTTGTATTCTCTGTTAGTGTTCTTTAAAAACAAGCATGCATGGTACTTGAGTCACCTGTTGCTTTAAGTAACATGAAGATCAGAGAAACCTCAGGTTTATATAACCGCGTATATTGACTGAGAACAAATTACTGGCCTGGAGGTTTACTGATAAATGTTTGTTTGAAATTCTTAGATAATTTATCTTAGACACTTCAGTTCAGTCCTAGACACTTTAACTTGATACATTTTTAAATGTAAAAGTTAAACATTATGGAATCGGAGTGCTAGTTTTAGATTAATTTATAGTCACTGAAAATAATACTCATGTGGTCATATATTACTGTTGCTGCTGCATAAATGAGCCAGTAATTTTCACTCAATGTGTTCATATTAAACTATAAGGACACTGATTCCATGTCCTGTTGAAACTGTACTCTGATCGTGACGATGCTGTCTCTTTAAATAATACTTTGCTCGTTTTGGGTTTGGGCACAGTTTCTTGATAATACACAGGAAACAATAGTCGTTTACTTAGCTGTATATTACATGCGCAGTGAACGTTATTGGTCTTTTTAATGTATGAACGTTTAGTAGAATGTACAGTATGTAAATAAATGCATCCATACTCAAGTTGTAATAATCAAGTGATATGCACAGAAACCAACCTGTTCATTGTGTCGCCAATACGAGAAAATAGTTGAATGCATTCAGATCTTCGTCTCATACCAAAGGTTGAATTTTCGTCTCATGAAGTTGAAAATTAGGTAGGTTTATTATTTTAAATATAAATAAAATATATACTTTAAAAGCGCCGCAGTCAGAAGAATTTCAAGGAATGATAAATATCATAGACTTTACACCGAGTAAATTTTATGTAAAATTGTAATCAAGTAGGCCTAATTCTTGCTAAAGATTTCCAATAAGTTTAAGTGGATTTACCCTTCCGGTATCATGTCGTTCTATTGAGGAAGTTAACTTCCAACAGGATAATCGCTTTTTGTACACTGACCCAAGATTATCCGTTGTATTCGGTGAATACAACCATAGTAAATATTATTGATAATCATGGATCAGTTTTCAAACATAGGTCATAATAATAGGAGATAAAAGATAAAAGTCTGTACATCGCAGAGATTGAGTATCATAAGAAGAAAGGATTATTTTGTGAAAGGGATTCTGATATATAAGCTTATGTGTATAAATTAAGTGCGAACTAAGTGTGAAATGCTTGTAATTGATAACTACCACCGTGTTTGTTCCTGTACAAAAAAGGGAAATCAGAAATCTCTCTGCGTGTTTTTATTTTTATTTTTGAAATGTTAACTTTAATCACTGAAAGCTCAAAGACACAAGTAATAAAAACGTAGAGATTGACCGCTAGAAGAACATAGATTAAAGTGATCAATAATTATGTATTCCCAAGCGCGAACTTTTTTGTCATGAGATTGAAAAATACCACCGTGTTAGGTCATGTAAACAAAAGAAGGAAAATCGGAAATAAAACTGTGTTTTTATTTGTTTAAATGTTATTTAAATTTCAACTTTGATCACGAATAGCTTAAAGATAAAAGACATGAAATCACAGAGATTGAGTACCCCAGAAGACCATAGATTAACATGGTAAATAAATAATAATAATAATAATAATGTATAGATTTATATATCGCACGTATCCACCAACTAAGTGGCGCTCAAGGCGCATTATATTATTATCCCTGCTCATAAGGCTCATAAGGCTCATAAATCATTCCTGAAACCATCTCAGCTCCCTGGGGAGTATACAGCTCAATTGCTGCCATTTCTAGCGCATATAGAGCAAACCATCTCTGCCTTCACAGGTACCCATTTAACCCCTGGGTGGAGAGAAGCAATTATGGTTAAGTGTCTTGCTCATGGACACAGGTGTCACGGCCGGGGCTCGAACCCACACTCTGCTGCTGGCAACACCAGAACTTGAGTTCAGTGCGCTAGACCGCACGACAATCCACTTTACGTGCATTATACAACACACGGGACCTACGGCTTTACGTCCCATCCGAAGGACGAAGCAATTATGGTTAAGTACCTTGCTCAAGGACACAAGTGTCACGACCGGGGCTCGAACCCACACCCTGCTGCTGACAACACCAGAACTTGAGTTCGGTGCGCTAGACCGCTCGGCCACGACACTCCACGTATAACAAAGTGCCTGTAATTTGAAGAGGCAATATCGTCATGATTAACAGGGTACCGGTATTGAATCGGAGTGCTAGATTTAGATTAACGCACTGACTGAAAATAATACCCCACATGATAAGGGTCATATTACCGTCGCTACTGCATAAATGAACCAGTCATTTTCAGTCACTATGACATCGATTCCATGCCCTGTCGAAAGTCTGCTCTGATCGTGACGATTGTCCCTTTAAAACTGTCACCGGAAATAAAAGTGTCCGTTGTCACTGTGGAGTGTCGTGGCCGAGCGGTCTAGCTCACCGGACTCAAGTTCTGGTGTTAGCAGCAGAATGTGGGTTCGAATCCCGGCCGTGACACTTGTATCCTTGAGCAAGACACTTAACCATAATTGCTTCTCTCCACCCAGGGGTTAAATGGGTACCTGTGAGGGCAGAGTTGGTTGATTAGCCCTATATACGCTGTAATGGCAGCAATTGAGCTGTATACTCCCCAGGGAGCTGAGATGGTTTCAGGAATGATTTATGAGCCTTATGAGCCTTATGAGCAGGGGTAATATGCGCCTTGAGCACCACTCAGTTGGTGGATACGTGCGCTATATAAGTCCACACATTATTATTATTATTATTATTATTATTATTATCATCGATTCCATGCCCTGTCGAAAGTCTGCTCTGATCGTGACGATTGTCCCTTTAAAACTGTCACCGTAGTTACAAAAAAGGGAAAGCGGGAATAAAACTGTCTGTTGTCACTGTTAGCTCAAAGAAAAAGTACCTTTAGAAGAACATAATGATAAAAACCAAATAATTATACGAACTGTTATGTCAAAATATGCCTGACATAGGCCTAATTGACAAATTTCACCGTGTTATTTCACGTAATAGAAGGGAAATCAGAAATAAAACTGTTTGTCTCTTAATATGATACGATTTGCAATCCAAATGAATTGGAATTAGGTGTAAATATGAGACGAAGTCAACAGATTATTCCCCATTGCACCTTTTCAAACTATGCTGGTAAACTATTTATTTCATGACATTAGTTTACGTTGCAGCTTTTATACAAAACACAGAGGCAGGAGTCAGGAATTAGATTTCCGAGGGGCTAACCAGAGGCGTGACCGTTCGTTCAATGGGGGGGGGGGGGGATAAGGGTTTCCAGGGGAGGGAGCCTTGAACCACACCTCAGTGCAGGCTCTTTTTTTTTTTTTTTTTTTACCAGGGATTCAAATTCACCCGAAATTTAACCTCTCAAACTGATTCGGTCAATTATCTTGTGAACTTATGTCTCATTCGAAAGATTTATACATTATTTTATTCTTGTATAAAGAAAATAGACGTGTATATACCTATATAAATTATATTATATAAACAAAATTACCAGTGAAAAAGCCTATCACACGGACTAGCCTATGTATCTTTGGGGTGGGAAACCGTTTAATATTAGTAATAGGCTCAAACGGTTTTCCAGAAGTAACATAATGAGGAGGTATCCACTGAATATTTACTGGACCCTACAGGGTTGGGAGGCCTCTGTATATATACCGGTACCCTGCATGGTCAAATGTATGGGGATACGGGGATACATCCCCAATCCCCGGGATTTACACCAATATCCCCCTCCTCGCCAACCCTGAATTAGCCCGTTGCATTGGAAGATCATGCAGTTTGACCGAACAGTTAATCTTCTAGAGATTTGCCCGTCTTTTCTCATTCAATGAACTCGGTTGAATCGGCTGTCAAGAAGTTTCCCGACGAAGCATTCATTTCGGCTTGATGACTCACGTCACTTTTCAAAACTAGTTGTTTATTTGAAATTGACCCCAAAGGGACAGGGGGAGGGTGTTACCAAGGAGATTAAGAGTGAGGATTCAAAGAAGAATATGACCGTAATAAATACAAAAGACAAAGACGTGGATAATTAAGGACGCTCAGATTTTATTGACCAAAGACTTGCGTGAGACCTACGTGTTTACGATTATACGACTCCCGAATACATGCAAATTACGCCGACCCTAATAAATAATGACAAATTGGAAAAACAACAAAAGTAAAGTAATTTGCACCGACCCATTTGCTTTTTTTGGTGGTACTTTTTGTCAATCTTCACAGAAAATATATGGCTCTATCGGTAAGCTTAAAGGTTCTGACCAACAAGTTTCCATCAGGCTTGGGCAGAAATAATCTACAAATTTCAGAAATGAGAGCAAACAATCTAAAAACTAAATAGAGAATTAGCTGTTGCAAACTGCTTACCAACCAACCTAAAGGACCTGTAGTATAAATAAATGCAAAACAGTATAGTTATTGGCCTTACGCTTCGAACCTAGCAGGTTCTTTCTCAAAAGGTTGTTCAAAACGTATAGGTTTGAAACGTAAAGCAAATAACTACTGTTTTGCATAAAAGCTAAAGTGTTGAAACAACCTTTTAAGAGTTTGGTTAATGATAACTCTTTTTTAAATTTAAATTTAACTCAAAGAAAATGTTGATTTAACATGAAGTCAAGTTAAATTTTAACTAAATAAATGTTAATTCAACACTTTTTAAAAGTTATATCCAACTTTATTTTGAGTTGTCACTGACCGAACTCTTCAAATTTTGATTCAACATTTTCATTTTTATCAATCAATCAATCATCAGGCATTTGTAGAGTGCTTATTCCGAGGCGCTTGGAGAAGTGAAGAAAAAAACAAAAAAACGAGAATTCACAGAATTTCATGAAGAGATGAGATGCAACAGACGAACTGTAAGCAGATTTGAAGAGATGTGTCTTAAGTCGGCTTTTGAAGTTTTGCATGGAGTCAAGTGTACGGAGTTGATGGGGGAGATCGAGATCATTCCATAGTTTTGGTGCACAAGAAATGATCTTAGATTAGGACGAGGATGGTATGCACACATCATGTCTCGTATATAAGCTGGGTAAACCGTGAAGTGTTTTCCAAGTCAACAGTAGGATTTTGTAATTAAACGTGGACGTAAATCCCAGGGGGTTGGGGGATATACCCCCACTTTTTGGCCCGGGGATGGTCTGGATGGATAGGATCATCCCCACCCCAGAATTTTTCATGCGGAAAAATAAAAATAAGTGAATAATTCGTACAAAAAAGGGGTTCAAACAGCTCCCACCCATGGGTCATTATTTATTAATTTTTTGTAAAAAATGGTACATAAAGTGATGTTTCAAGCGGTGTTTTGAGGGTGGGGGCATCCCCCGTTGAGCGACCTTCGAGATCCAGTATTTCGTTGTACATTATGCACCCAAATTCCAATATCACCCCCCACCACTTTTTGATACTGAACTCAAATGAACCAACAATCAGAGATACCAACAAGTTTGAGAATTTACCAACATACACTATTTTGCCAACAAGTGGGGTGAGACCGACCTCTGCTCCCCTTGGCTAAGCCACTCCTTCTCGTTAATATCACAACGAAATAACTAAGTAAGACTAATTGCGGTGACACCATGTGGAATCTCAATTGAGTAGTAATTAGTTCTGAAAAGAACTGGGGGTACAACTCGACGTTTCGATCAGTATGCTCTGATCGTCCTCAGGAGAATGCCGGACTCTGGAAAATGCTGCTGCAGCATTTTCCAGAGTCCGGCATTTTCCATTTTCCAGAGTCCGGCATTCTCCTGAGGACGATCAGAGCATACTGATCGAAACGTCGAGTTGTACCCCCAGTTCTTTTCAGAACTAATTACTACTCAATTGAGATGCCACATGGTGTCACCGCAATTAGTCTTACTTATCATCCTCACCATGCAAAGCTACAAGTTTTACGAAATAACTAAGATTAAACCTTCACAAGCTGGTTTTTCAAAATATATTTTCTTCATTATATGCATTTATAGACATTTTGAAAATAGTGTATACACTACCTTAAAAATAACCACGATATAATTTACATTTTCGGCCTGTTGACGTGTGTGTCCGTGCATGGCATACCAGTGGGAGGGGGAGAGGGGTGGTCTCGAGCCCTCGCCTCCATGTTGAGACATGCAACCAGGCCTTAATTTTTTTCATGACATTTGTTTGGTTTGATCATAGAGAAAGGATGTACGTTGTGTTTAGGGGAGGGCATACGCCCCACTGTATGTTTCCTGAATCCGCTATATAGGGTCATGCCTTCCAAGAGTCAATCCTGGGTGCGTTACTGGAGCAACTAGGGACATTTTTCAATTGCAAAATAGTATAGTTACTGGCCTTACGTTTCGAACCTAGCAGGTTCTTTCTCAAAGGCAAAATGACTTTTGAAATTATTAATTGGACAGCATTATGATTGCTTGCTGAAGCCCAGTACAGTAACTCAGTAAGTCCATAGCTGTGTATGTCCCAATCTGATCGGTTGGCATGTTGAGACAAGCAACCAGGTCGACCTCTGGCGCTGCACGCGAACAGTCATTGTTCTGGGGCACATCAAAGGCAGAGGGGACAATGACAACAATAGTGCAATGTGTTGAATTAGCCTTTTTGGATTATGGCGATCATTAGATGGGTGCTTTATTCAGAGTAGGCTAATCTTGATAATAAATAAGTAAGACTAATTGGGGTGACACCATGTGAATGGATTAATGATAATTGTTATTTGAAGTTGGCATGTGTTTATTTGAATAATGTCTTTGCAGGTTGTCACTCTCTTCTATCAGCCTTGGTGGGAGAGAATTACTGATTACAAGGATGGCTGGCCTTCGGGTTATTTGAAGTTCAGTCGTCTTTCTTTGAGTTGTCAAGGTGGCCAAAATGAGACAGGCGTGCCCATACTGTCCAAGTACGGCTGCGCATCAAAGGCAGCCGACAGTAAATTTGGGGGTGGGGGAGGGGAGAATGTGGCGCCAATTTCAAGTTGGTGAGCAAACTACAGGAGTACCCGATTGCCGCACCGTTGCCAGAGATCGCTAGCTCACCCATTGCCTTAAAAATACAAGGAAATGGTTTCGAAGTTTGATAGAATTTTAGGAGCTTTGTTCGGGTATTTTTTGGAGGAGGATTATCCTATTTACAAGATTGTGTTTTGTTTTCACTCAAGGTCTTTTTTAAAATGTGTTCTTTGATTGTTGTTTTGTCCATTTCCAGCTCTCCTCTACGGTCTCCCGCAGAATCAAATATCTCGTCTTCAGCACATACAAAACACAGCAGCTCGTGTTGTGACTTTGTCCAGGAAGTCATGCCATATCACCCCAATCTTGAAAGATCTGCACTGGCTTCCTGTTTCACAGAGAATTGTTTTTAAACTTATGCTAATTGTTCACAAATTTTTAAAATAACATTGCTCTAATTTATATTTCTGAACTGCTTAAAGTCTACACTCCATCACGCAATTTGCGCTCCAGCAACATGTCACTCCTAAAGGAACCAACTTCAAAACGGAACTGGGGTGATAGGTCTTTTTCTGTCGCGGCTCCGAGACTCTGGAATCATCTTCCAACTAAACTCAAATATTGTCATAGTATAACTATAAGTCGATGCTTAAAACTCATCTTATGTCGAAATTCTTCAAACATGGTGTATATTTGTAATTGCATTGTAGGTACATGTATCTCAGTACATAATTTTTTCCCTATGCTATCATTGTATATTGTTTGTATTCATGTTTTTTCTTTGTTTCCGCGCCTTGAGCGCCCAGCAGGATATGTGCGCGCTACAAATCTTTATTATTATTATTATTATTATTATTATTATTATTATTACCTATTATTATTATTATTATTACCTATTATTATTATTATTATTATTATTATTATTATTATTATTATTATTATTATTATTATTATTATTATTATTATTATTATTATTATTATTATTATTATTATTATTATTATTATTATTATTATTATTATTATTATTATTATTATTATTATTATTATTATTATTATTATTATTATTATTATTAGTATTATTAAATGTACAGTGTATTTAGTTTATAATATTTAAAATTATTTTGCACTTTTGGCCGCCCATAGATCCTATGATTTGAGGAACTATACATAACAAACGAATTTGCACAAGATACCTTGACGAGATTCCACATACGATATATACAAATCGGAAAGGGAACCAGTCTATAAATTGTCTCATTATGGTTTGTCGTATCGTCGATCGTGTACGTATGCTACTCAAATGTGTTTATTTGCCTAAAAATAATTTTGCTTCTATAGTTCTAAACTTCTAATGCAGCGCCATGGATGAAGAAAATCTGAAAGCATCAATTTTGACATACAAACAACAGGTAAGCCAGACAAACCATGTGGGAGTTTCTCCATTAGGCCAAGAGAATGAAAGTCATAGATTTGCGTCCGGGAAATTTCGAAAACACATGAGGCTTTTTTTCATTATTCATTATTTCCATTTATTGATCATTAATATTGTGATTGCGCTGTTATTATTAGGTGTTCGGGTATGCACCCGAAACACCTATTGTTTTTGTTCGGTTTTTTTCTTTTCTTCTCCTTCTTCTTCTTCTCCTTCTCCGGATAGATTGTCTACAAAAAACACATACTTGCAAACTTCACATGAACTTGAAACTTGGGATATACTTAGAAGAAGTAGAACTTAACACGTAGATGAAACAGAATTTGTGACAAGAATTTGTGACGTCATGATGAGGTCATCAGATATCGAATTACGATAAATCAAAGTTTAATATTTAAAAAAATCATATCTAAACAACCACAAGGGGTAAATTCACAATTTTTGTACCATTGTACAGATCGTTAATTGTCAAAACATATTTACAAAAAGATGACCCCAATTTGACCTTACTTCCTGTCCAAACCAGAAGTCAAAGTTTAATATTTAAAAAAAATCATATCTCAACAACCACAAGGGGTAAATTCACAATTTTTGTACCATTATACAGACTGTTAATTGTCAAAAAATATTTACAAAAAGATGACCCCAATTTGACCTTACTTCCTGTCCAAACCGGAAGTCAAAGTGTAATATTTAAAAAAATCATATCTCAACAACCACAAGAGGTAAATTCACATTTTTTGCACCATTGTATAGATTGTTAATTGTCAAAAAATATTTACACAAACGTGACCCCAATTTGACCTTACTTCCTGTCCAAACCGGAAGTCAAAGTTTAATATTTAAAAAAAATCATATCTCAACAACCACAACTGGTAAATTCACAGTTTTTGCACCATTGTACAGATTGTTAATTGTCAAAAAATATTTACACAAAGGTTACCCCAATTTGACCTTACTTCCTGTCCAAACCGGAAGTCAAAGTTTAATATTTAAAAAAATCATATCTCAACAACCACAGAGGTAAATTGACATTTGTTGCACCATTGTATAGATTGTTAATTGTCGAAAAATATTTACACAAAGGGGACCCCAATTTGACCTTACTTCCTGTCCAAACAGGAAGTCAAAGTTTAATATTTAAAAAAATCATATCTCAACAACCACAACAGGTAAATTGACATTTTTTGCACCATTGTATAGATTGTTAATTGTCGAAAAATATTTACAAAAACATGACTTCAATTTGACCTTTACTTCCTGTCCAAACCGGAAGTCAAAGTTTAATATTTATGATCGATGTATGTAAAACCATCCGGTGAACAATAAAGATTCCGTGGCCAGTTTTTAAAAAATTCAGAATTTGTTTGAAATTTCAGGGTAATTAACATATGTCAGTCTTGAAATTCCCTTGTAACCTTGTTGAGGATCTTCTAGGTGTATTCTGAAGAGAAGTTTTATTCGATCATTATCATTATTTTATTATACCATTGCATTTGAAATGAAGTTTGAATTTGGTGTAGGGCCTAATGTGATTAAGTTCAAATTATTGTAATGAACTTCAAACAAATCATCGTTGGTAACCACATCATATTTTACAGGGTACTCTTTAATATGAAAAAAAATAATAATGCAAAGTTTCTTTAAAAAAACATTCTGACGTCATCATCACTGCCCTGACAAAACTCGAACACCTATGTGTTTGTAATATAACAAACACTTAAGTCTAGTTATTAGATGTTTCTTCTAATTTGACGTATTCTTAATCACTTTATGTACATGCTTTCTACCTGCGAGAGAGAGAGGGAAGGGTGAAGGGTAAAAGAGGAGTAACAAGGAGAATTTTGGTCATTAAGACTCTTTTTATTGTTTTGCACATCTTTATTGGGAGAGGAGATTGAACATAGGGACTAGCGACCCAATCAACCCCCCTCGCTGGTAATGTCTCTGAGTTATTACAAGCAAGGTGAGATAACACACGCACACACTCAATCATGATAACATAGAATTACTTTGCCGATGGTAAGGAATCGGAAAGCAGCAAACCATTTCATGTTTTTTATCACACCGACCGAAGACACACTAGGGTGACTAGGCCACTACATTGAACAGCATACTGTATATGTATGACTCATCACACTAGTGATATTGGCGGCTAGACGACTACTATGTATACTACATGTGTACAGTCGACGAGAACGCAACCGAATGTGAATCATTCAATCGCCAAATATCGCATTATATGATCGATCTATCATATTCCACCATATGCAAAGATAATTAACCTCTTCATAGTTTGGCTTGATCATTTCAATAATTCCCTTATTAATTATTGATAGTAAAATCGAGATTAAAAGAATACAATACCGTTCATGTCTTATATCTCCGGTCGTTCATATCACTAATTGTATGTAGGTACAGAGGTAAACAGCTAAATAAATTTATGATATGATCGATTAGCCCTATGGCTATTCCTGTGCACGTGCGTGTCACCGTACGTATGGTCGCCTGTGTACATACGTGCATCATTATACGTGCGGGCCGCACACACAGGCATAAGATACAAAGGCTCAACAGCGAACGTGTTGTGCATGTGAAGGCGGTACAGTTGCAGGTGCGGATTGGACGGAGTTTACCATACAGTTTTAGCGCGATGCGACCTTTTTTGTGAACGACGTACGCGGGACTAAGACTGTAAGAGAACATGTGCTAATGATTATAGAGCACATACTGGTGGAAATTTGGTAAAAACTTCGTTTTACTGATGTGGATGATTTGAAACTAAATTTGTTTGGTGGAAATACCTTTTTTGTGCAAATAATGATTTTTTTGGCAAATAATGAAAAATTTAGGCGGTAGCTTTCGGGATATGCGGGCGGTGGATGCAAATCTATGACTTTCATTCTCATGGCCTTAGTTTATGGATGTCCTAGTTTTGCGAGTGGTGTGCATTTATTTTGTTTAGTTTTTGGATTGTGGTACCTATCCAGTCGTTACGCCCCATCGCCATGAGGCATGACGTCCCTCACCATGACGCCCTTCACCATGATGCCCCATCCCATCGCCATTAACCAGTTCGCGTCGGAGGCCGTGTATACACGCAATTTTTGTTTGTACTACGGATCGGAGAGCGTCTAAACACGCCATAGGAAACTCCGGAATATTTGTATGCATGCTCGGTTCAGCCATGTGTGTACGGTGAAATGCTCGGAAGTGCCGGCCATCCGCTGTGGAAGCTTCCATTAACGTGTGTGTGAGAAAAAGAAACCCGCCACAGGGGCCCAGAAAAACATTTTTATTCCCGACGCGAACTGGTTAAGCACCATCGTCATAATATGATAATGTCCCTTATCATAACACCCCATCGTCATAACACCCCATCATCGTTACGCCCCACTATAGCATTTGGAAAGAATATCGTATCTGACCGCCACTTTTTAAGGGTTTTGGGGAATTTATTTGCAACTACTAAGTACTAACCAGTTAAAAAATGATTCTATCGATTTTTGGGGATACAGAAAGCGAAAACTATCTAGTATAAAATCCACTTTTAATTATGATGGTTTTCGGACTTTATTTCCCTTCTAAAAAAAATCCTCCCCTTTAGAAAATAGATCCTATTATAGTTGCCATTGCACATGTACAATCATAACAATGACCGTGTTGGTCATTGATGGTGAGTTGACAAGATCCGACCATGGAGGCCTCCATGATCAGACTGACATGACTGAGGAAGTCATTGTATACCAAAAATGCCTGATTTTTCATGAAATAAATATCCAGGAATAATTTGAAGTGTATGTCCATCATCATCCATACGTTCTCCACCTTACTGGGTAGGTAAGATTACATTATTGGTTATGTTGAATGAGAAAAGTGGTGGTCGGATATGACATTCTACCCTAGAATTTCCCTGCACAAAAACAACAATTATTTAAGTAAATTTGTTTAAAAACAAACAAACAAACACCCAGTCTTAAAAGATTGCGAATTATTATTTGTCAAGCTCATCCATAGCCCCATTCTATGGCCAATACACTGGACTCCCTCCGTATCCTTGGCCCTAACTTTTGATCTGCTAATTACCATCTAAAATTTAGTGATTAGGTAAGCTTGCCCAAGCAGACACTTTTGGCATAAAGTTTGCTATTGTGAGATCAGTAATTTCGGTGAAATTTTAATGTTATTATTATTATTTTTTAAATTTCAAATTTTTTTGAAGATTTCATGAAAGTCATATATCCCAGAATAACAGATTTTATGCCAAAAGTGTCTGCTTGGGCAAGGTTACCTAATCACTAAGTTTTAGGTTGTAATAATTAGCTAATCAAAAGTTGAAAATAAAGAAAAATCGTTCCATTTTTGTACATGTGGTGCTAGGGCCAAGGATACAGAGGGAATCCAGTGTATTCATAAATTATAATAAATTAATTTTATAATTAATGAATGAAGACTTTTATAAGTTAATGAATGATTCACGATGTTACACTGACGTCAGTTTGTTTTTGTACAGGGAAATCCTATAGCAGGGAGTAATGGCAAAGGGGGCGTAACGGCAATGTGGCATTTTTGCAGTGGGACGTAATGGCGATGGATTGGTTCCAAACAAGTTTCACTATATACACACGTGTATGACGCATTACTTGCGAATAGGAGTGTAACAATTCACTGATGCATCAATAATCGCGATACAAAAATGCCGCAACACAGCATCATGATGCAAACTTGTGTATCACATTATTATTTTTATTTCTCGAAATATTGTTGAATATTATCTTGACAACCACAACTTGCTGAAATGTGAATTTTTTTTTTAAAATTTTTTTTCAATATGAATGTTGCAAATCTAATTGTTAATCTGTTTGGTCCTTGGCAGCTACAACAAGTAGAGACGGTTTTACTGAGTGCAGGTACAGATGGACAAACTGAATTATTCCAACTCAAGGAAGATCTACAGGAAGTGATTCAACTTACTGAGGGTAAGCCACAACCTCCTCACATGACAGTAAGGCCAAAAATTCCAGATTCTGGTTGCTTCAGACTCGCGCGTCGGCATTTTTAATTTTCTTTTTTTGTTGTTGCTTTTTTCTTGGTCTATAACATACACTCTCAGGAAGTTCGAAAAACCAGCTGACCTCGTTTTGAGAAATCAAGCTTTTAAGTTCTGAGTAACCAGATCACATAACATTTTCCAGATCACATAACATTTAAGGATTATTCTGTGGCCTGATTTATCCTTTACAAAACTGATTCAACTAAGATATCCAGAATAAAGATAGAATAAACAAACAAACAAACAAACAACTGATAAATGTTATGTCTAGTGAGTTTCAAATAACTAAATTATTAAACACAAACTTACCCTAATTCACGATTGAGGGTGGAAATAAAACCCGGCAGTAAAAACTGTTTTTTTTTAACTGCATTAGTTTCTGGTCTCTGTGCGCGTTGCTTCAGACCCACGCATCGGCATTTTGAATTTCCTTTTTTTTTGCTATGAAACGATGTCCAATTGCAGCCAAAATTGCTGGATCGATTGGAATTCTGCCATGCTGTGCTTTAAACGACTTTTTCACATAGGGGTATGAATGTTTGCCTGATTTGTGAGGCCTCTCTTAGCCACCGTACTTTGTATATATGGGAAATTTGCTCCCTGCATGTACACGTATCATGTATTTCCCTGTTGGCAAAAAAAAGATGGCCGAAAAAAGAAAAAAAAGCATCACCGCATCGATTTTAAAGCCGACCGATGACCAGAAACCGGAGATTTTTTGGGGCCTAGTGCTTGTCACTTTATTTGTCACTGAATGATCGGACAAAACATACAAAACAAAACCAAAAAACAAGCAAAATCACCACATACAACCCCCCCCCCCCACACACACACCCACAATATGACAAGTGGACAAAATGACAGAAAAACAAAACACAGGCCTGAAGGATTGCCTAAAAAGATGAAAGCTTGTCAATAGGCTTTCCAGATTAACCCTCCTACTATAGCTGCACTTTAGTGGCAAGTAGCTATAGAGGTCAAAATCAAATGCCTGTTTTGACTGTTCATCCACACAAGGGCATTTTTGACTGGTTTTTACTGTCATTTTGACCACCCTCAACAATACCAGACAATGCTTTTACCAGTCAAAAATAGCCAACTCATTTTGACCTGTAAATGTACTTACTACACATAAGGTTTGACAATGTTCACATTTTAAGTGCATGAGATATACCTTGGCAAGTATATCAACATTTTGACTGATTTTGACCCTTGCAGCCATAGAAGGTTAATAAATTATTAATTATTTTGTTCATGATGATAAACTTGGATCCACCAATCCTGTATATCACAAGCATGATATTCTTCCTACTTTTGTAGGAAATCCTACCGTTTGATTTTGAAAATATTACCATGAAACCGGGTTCCGACTAACTTCAGACCATGGAAACTTCCTTGTGTATCATTTTATTGTAAATACCAAGATAAAAAACAGTTTCCTTGCTATACATGGCTATAGAGGTAAACCACTATAGGCTAGTATATGCCTAATGATAATGGTAAACATTTTTCCTAATTTTCATTTTCTCACAATATCATCCCTGATATCAATGACATCATGATTTATAGAAACTGGGTTTTGACCCAATAAACACCATTTTATATCTACACCCTTCCTCTTACCTCAGAGAGTCTTTTGTCCCTAACGAAGAGCAAACTCCTGAGCTTGGTTGACACGGCAACAGAGACCAACAGCTTACGTGTGACCATGGGGTCATTAGATGCTTCCTCGAGTGGACCATCCTTGGGCAACGATGCCTTTTCAGATTTTGACAAAGAGTTTGCATTATTTCAGGTATTAAATCCATCTACTGCATGATTACATGTACAGGGCATAAAGTGTCTTGGTAGTGACTGGTTGTAGCTAGATACAACCAGTTTGAGCCAGATACTAAGTGGTTTGGTAGTGACTGGTTGTAACTAGATAAAACCTGTTTGAGCCAGATACCAAGTGGTTTGGTAGTGACTTAGTGCTAGATAAAACCAGTTTGAGCCAGATACCAAGTGTTTTGGTAGTGACTGGTTGTAGCTAGATACAACCAGTTTGAGCCAGATACCAAGTGGTTTGGCAGTGACTGGTTGTAGCTAGATACAACCAGTTTGAGCCAGATACTAAGTGGTTTGGTAGAGACTGGTTGTAGCTAGATAAAACCTGTTTGAGCCAGATACCAAGTGGTTTGGTAGTGACTGGTTGTAGCTAGATACAACCAGTTTGAGCCAGATACCAAGTGCTTTGGTAGTGACTGGTTGTAGCTAGATAAAACCAGTTTGAGCCAGATACCAAGTGGTTTGGCAGTGACTGGTTGTAGCTAGATACAACCAGTTTGAGCCAGATACCAAGTGTTTTGGTAGTGACTGGTTGTAGCTAGATACAACCAGTTTGAGCCAGATACCAAGTGGTTTGGTAGAGACTGGTTGTAGCTAGATAAAACCTGTTTGAGCCAGATACCAAGTGGTTTGGTAGTGACTGGTTGTAGCTAGATACAACCAGTTTGAGCCAGATACCAAGTGCTTTGGTAGTGACTGGTTGTAGCTAGATAAAACCAGTTTGAGCCAGATACCAAGTGGTGTGGCAGTGACTGGTTGAAGCTAGATACAACCAATTGATTTAATTTTGCCCTACACCGACGTGTGTATAGCACTGTATACTCAGTGCTTCCGAGTGTCTGTGAAAAAACTACACAGGCGACTCGGGCGGGATTCGAACCCATGACCTCCTGCTTACTAGTGCAGACGTCTTAACCTCTCGACCACCGAGCTTGCCCAATGACAATTGGCCGGCTAGAATCCCATATCCGATATATATTGGTTGGTGAAACTTTTGCATCGGGAGATAAACAATTGATTTAATTTTGCCCTACACCGACGTGTGTATAGCACTGTATACTCAGTACTTTCCGAGTGTCTGTGAAAAAACTACACAGGCGACTCGGGCGGGATTCGAACCCATGACCTCCTGCTTACTAGTGCAGACGTCTAAACCTCTCAACCACCGAGCTTGCCCGATGCCAGCCAATTGTCATCGAATCCCGCCCGAGTTGCCTGTGTAGTTTTTTCACAGACACTCGGAAAGCACTGAGTATAGAGTGCTATACACACGTCGGTGTAGGGCAAAATTAAATCAATTGTTTATCTCCCGACGCAAGAATTTCACCAACCAATAGATACAACCAATTTGAGCCAGATACCAATATATGGCACAACAGGCGTCTCAGTGCCCTTTAAAATACGAAAACCCTAAAAAGACAAGGGCAAAAAGTTAAAAGTCCAAAAAGCCAATATACATTAACCCTCCTACACATGGAGGCCACTCCGATCCACAAAATTCTGTTCTTGAGCAACCTTCAGTACATACATGTACAAGCCTGCTGTCCTTTCCAAGTAATCTTACAAAATCAACTGTGTGCCACCCAAGGCCATTGTAAATGTTTGAACATATTAGTATGGCCTGCAATGTATCGATGGGAGACCACTTTACCCTGCAATCTCAGTGGTGTGACAGTGCACAGAAGGGTAACCATAGGAGGCCACTGGCAACAGCTAATGGCTTGGAGTAGCCTGAATGGGTTGTTTCAAAAATTGCACTGATTGTAGGAGGGTTAAAGGGGCAGTATCGTCATGATCAGAGCAGACTTTCAACAGGGCATGGAATCAGTGTCCTAGTTTAAGATGAACACGGTGACTGAAAATTACTGGCTCATTTATGCAGCAGCAACGGTAATATGACCTTATCATGTGGGGTATTATTTTCAGTCACTGAGTTAATCTAAAACTAACACTCCGATTCCATGCCCTGTTGATCGTGACGATATTGTCCTTTTAAGTCTCAACTATCGCCAAGTGAGATTGTGATTCTGATACAAACCACAGTCTTTAGTGGTTTTGTATAGGTGTGTTTACAGTCAAAATACATGGTCAGGTTTACAGCTGGTTGTAGCTGGTTGTTTGAACATATTAGTATGGCCTGCAATGTATCAATGGGAGACCACTTTACCCTGCAATCTCAGTGGTGTGACAGTGCACAGAAGGGTAACCATATGAGACCACTGGCAACAACTGCAACAGCTTGGGGTGGCCTGAATGGGTTGTTTCAAAAATTGCACTGATTGTAAGAGGGTTAAGATATATTATTACAAATCTTAAACTGGAACAGAATAGTATCAGAACATACTCATTTAGAATTTGCTTTTGTGAAAAAAAAAACATTACAGGCAGCCATTGCTGATGATGATGCATATTACACAACCCAGTCGGCTGTATCCGCATCAACCTCATCAGGGCCGTCCTCCACCACCTGTCAAGACGTCATGAGGAGAGCGGAGGCAAGGGATGATGCTGAGAACGCGAATGAGGAAGATGATATATCGGGCACCAAATGTAGTGTTTTCCATATGGAGGAATGGGGTCGCAGGCAGAGACACAACGCCGTGGTGATGTCTGTGGAGCCGAGGGCAGATAGTGGAGATGAGGTACAGACTGCAGGGAGCAATATGATGATACTAATACGTCACATCAGTGCAACAAGGTCGTATCATAGTTACGACCTTGTTGCAGACATGGATTTTGCTCAGTGCAACAAGGTCGTATCATAGTTACGACCTTGTTGCAGACATGGATTTTGCTCAGTGCAACAAGGTTGTATCATAGTTACGACCTTGTTGCAGACATGGATTTTGCTCAGTGCAACAAGGTCGTATCATAGTTACGACCTTGTTGCAGACATGGATTTTGCTCAGTGCAACAAGGTTGTATCATAGTTACGACCTTGTTGCAGACATAGATTTTGCTCAGTGCAACACGCAAAACCTATGCAAGAAGATGCAACGTTGTTGCACTCAATTGTTTTAATGTATGCAAATTTATGCACTATTGCACATACGACCTTGTTGCATTTTTTAGATACGACCTTGTTGTTCTGACAGGATGAATAATATTGAGCACAGAAATATACTACTCAAAACAATTTAGGGAACACTGGATTTTTAACACCAAATATGTTTGAAATGTTCCATGAACCGGGATTTTCATTTGCAACCCCCTCTCTCTTTCAGTAGTCATGTCATGAAATGTGTAATCACTACATGCATCCTTTATCATCTCTTTCATTGTGCAGTTGTTTCTTATCAATTCTGTGAAACATTGTGTTTATCTGAAATAAATGATCTTGCTTTAACTGAGATTATTCCGGTGTTCCCTAAATTGTTTTGAGTAGTATAGACCGATCCATTAAGCCCTGCCCCATTAAGCCCGGCCCCAATTAAGCCCTGCCCCATTAAGCCCCGCCCCATTAAGCCCCGCCCCATTAAGCCCCGCCCCATTAAGCTTCCCCCATTAAGCTCCCCCCATTAAGCCCAGACTAATCTCAGCCATGATTACGCATTCAACATGTTAAAACAGCTGTATCGTGTCAATGATAAACACAAACAAGCTGCCATTATGTATGTACGGGACCTGTGTGTGTGTGTGTGTGCACACGCATGGTGCACGTTGGTGGCTCAACCATCGAGGGGCGAGGTGAACATGTTGTACCCATGTGTGCTGTTGCAATCCAGTTGCTATGATGGGCGGGGCTTAATGGATCGGTCTGTTATCGTCTGTACTGATAGAAGGTGCAGTAATTCAAAGGAATCATTCCTCGCCTTTCACCTCTGGTGGCCCTTGTTCAAATCTCACTATGGTAGTTTTGGTATTTCAGTCCGTATATATCATGTTTCGTTTATCCTTAAAAAAAATAACAATAATCTGAGGTTTTTCTCCTACTTCTAAAACTGAATTTCTCTAAAACTGAATAATTTCAAATCGCATTGATTGCTATTAGCTTAAAACAGATTTTTATGAGTAAATATTTTGTGTATGTTGTAAAGGCAGTGTTTATTTGACGTCATTTGTGCTATTCAAAGAAGTGCCCTGATAGAGAACAGTGATAACCCGGGATAAATAAGAAATAAAGAAAGAAATATTCTAAATGTTTGTTCTTTCTCATTTTCTGTCCTGCAGGCGTCTCTCAGGGTGTTATTCTGTAATCCAACCACAACATCCATGAAGCCATGTCCCTATTATCTAGAAGGGTCATGTCGGTTCTCAGTGGAGGATTGTAGGTAGGTGTCAGAGTAATTCCTTCCCATAAATGTCTGTTGGTTTGGGTCAAATGTTGAGATTGGTGGCAGAGTATAAACCAGATTTGGAAATAAGGCACAAGGCAGGCCTGTGATTTCTCATGATTTTTTCTTGATTTCAGGATTTTTTACAAATCTCCCTTTGCCTCCAAATTTTCTTGAAAGAAGAGAAGTAGCCACCAAGGAAAGAAAGAAGTAGCCTGTATTGTGTCCAAACCTCTAGTTTCTTGTTTGTGGGGATGTGGAGAGTCTGTAAATCCTCCAAAGTTAAACATCCTGGAGGTTCAGGGGGCTTTGTCCTCGAGACCAAAAGGAGACCCAGACCCGCTACCGATTTTTCGGGATTTTTTACGTTTGTCAAATCACACCCCAGATCGAGTTTGATTGAGCTCGTTGCGCTACACATTTGGCAGCATGGGCTGCATACTCCCCAGGGAGATGAGATGGTTCTAGGAATGATATAACTGGCCCAATGACAGGGGTAATAATATATATGCGACATGAGTGTCAAACTTGGTGTATAAGTGTCCATTCTTCTTCTTCGTATTAATTGAAAGGAAATTTTGCACAATCTGAGGTTATTAAATTGAATTTAACTCCTTGATTTTCAGGTTTTCACATGGGTATGTTGTGAAGTTATCTGAGTTACATTCCTTCAAAGAGCCTGACTTTAGGTAAGTGTTCAATCCTTAAATAACATATTGAATTTCTTAGAGGTTTTTTAAATAAATTTGTTTTACACTTACCTTCATAAGGCCCCCCAAAAAGTCTCCGTTTTCTGGTCATTGGTCGGCTTCAAAATCGGTGCAGTGATGTGCTTTTTTTGGGGGGTGGGGGGGGAATCTTTTTTTTTCCCCAACAAGGAAATACGTGATACATTGTATACGCAGGGACCAAATTTCCCATATACAAAGTATGGTGGCTAAGAGAGGCCTCACAAATCAGGCAAACGTTCATACCCCTATCTGCGAAAAAGTCATTTAAATCACAGCGCGGCAGAATTCCAATCGATCCAGAAATTTTGGCTGTAATTGGACATCGTTTCATAGAAAAAAAGAGGAAATTAAACATGCTGATGCTTGGGTCTGAGGCGACGCGCGCAGAAAACGGAAACTGGAGACTTTTTTTGGGGGGGGGGGGGGCATAATGCAGATAAAAATAAAGCAGTTTTTACTGCTGGGTTTTACTTTCATCCTCAATCAATTTTAAAGATATATCACCCGTGAATTAAGGGAAGTTTGTGTTTAATAATTTAGTTATTTGAAACTCACTAGACATAACATTTATCAGTTGAATCAGTTTTGTAAAGGATAAATCAGGCCACAGAATAATCTTTAATTGTGATGTGATCTGGAAAAACCCTTCATATGGTGAAATGTTACTCAGAACTTAAAAGCATGATTTCTCAAAACGAGGTCAGCTGGTTTTTCCAACTTCCTGAGAGCGTATGTTATAGACAACCAGGAATCCTGAATAAAACAGTTTTGAAATAAGCACAGTGTCCTCATTAATTTGATGTATTAAAACACAAACGTTACAAATTTCACCATGTGAAATGCTTTGCCACTCTTGTAACAGTTTATTAAAGCTAGAAGCCCCATGCCTGGCTAGATACAGCGACGGGGTCTGGTACCCTGCCACCATTCAACACATCGATGAAGATCAACATCAAGTAACAGTGCAATATGAGTCATACGGTACCACGGCAACACTTGATGTAGAAAGTGTGCTTCCATCAGGTAAACAGAAATGGCCTAAATTATATTGTCTTTAACCCCTGACATCTTGTGGGGCCGGGGAGCACCGGGTCATCCGTGGACATGTGCACAACTCCGCTGTTCAGCCAAGCGTATAGACCGAACAATAAGCGGGCAAGCTAAACCGGGCATACCTGCACGTGAAGTCTCCACATAGCGTAATTGAAAGGCTGGTGTTCAGAAATCTCATGAAAAGGCTGTATTCAGAATGCACTCGAAAGCCCAATCTATTATATAACACTCCCATTCAAGAACAATATGGTTCACCAAACTATCAGCCTTCTTGAAGATTTCTATGCAAGGCAAATTCTCAGCAAATGCAGCTGGAAAATCAATTAATTCACCGGCCGCGGCTATAGCCATCAACCGTACGCAAGGGGTTACGAAACAGGTGGTCAGTCAACCCAGAATACACTTTTGGTAAAATAATATTAATATTGGTTTTTACGTATCCACTAAACTGGTGTTCAAGGGGCTTACATTATTACCCCTGCTCATCAGGCTCATGCATCTCTACTGAAACCATCCCAGCTGCCTGACTTATCAAACATAACCTACCAAAAAAACACCTTTAACCCTTCAGAGACCAGTCTTTTCTTAACCCTCCTACTATAGCTGAACTTGAGTGGCAAATAGCTATAGTGGTCAAAACTGCCTGTTTTGACTGTTGACCCAAATGTGCACACAGGGGCATTTTTGACTGGTTTTTACTGTCATTTTGACCACCCTCAACAATACCAGACAATGCTTTTACCAGTCAAAAATGGTTGACTCATTTTATCCTGTAAATGTACTTACTACACGTAAGGTTTGACAGTGTTAGACTTTTCAGTGCACTAGATATACCTTGGCAAGTGTATCAACATTTTGACTGATTTTGACCCTTGCAGTCACAGAAGGGTTAATAACCAATATCCAATGCCCAGGCTAATGGTAGTTTTGAATGATTTTGATGCTATTTCGTTCAAATGAAAATATGTAAGTCTGCATACACATCATGTATGTTTTTATATCATAACTTGTAACAGTACAGCATCAGGTAAATCTGAAATATCTTGTATGATGCATAGCAATGGCACAGGAGGATGGTGAAATCTGTGGCTGCTCATGGTTGCTGTGGTGTCTGAAAAGTTAAGCTTAAAACGTAATTCCATTTTTGAATTCACCTCAGATCAACAAGATGACCCATCGCCAAATCTCTCATCTTCCAGTGACGATGACGACAATGATGACAATGACGAAAGTAACGAAAGTAACTTTCCTTCAAGTTCCTCCAGACGGGACACGCCCACACCGGAGGAGGAGGAGGATGTACCCTGTGTGGCCTGGAGGCCTTCAGGAGATGGGGTCCCCCTGGGTGAATGGGAAGCTCACACTAGAGGGATCGGTTCCAAACTGATGGCGCTGATGGGTTATGAATTCGGGTGGGTATAAATGAACCCTATCACAGTAATATGCGCCATCATTTTTAATGCTGTGCGTTTTTGGTTATTTCAGGAACTGGATACCCAAAATTAGAAATCTTCAGATACCTGGGTACCTGTAAAATGTTTAAAAACACATCAATATTCCTGAATGTATAAAATAACCAATATGAACACAAGTTTCTCTTGTTTTATTAGAGTCATAATAAATGTGGACTTACTGCAATAATTTCCGCCCTCTATATTAAAAACGACTTGTAGCATCCCTTATTCCCAACGCACATTTTATTAACAAAAAATCAGAGACTTCCCATTTGTGTGGCTTAAATGTTCACTCGAAATTTTAAGAAGTCGTTTACAGGTAATTGGAATCGCTGGGTACCTGAATACCCGGCATCCCAGGACAGCCTTAATCTTTTTCATTGGGCACAATTGTTTTAAAATTAAAACAGCACTGCCAACTGTGACCCAAGGATTGAACTTCACTTGCACTCCTGGGATAGCGCAGAAAATTCTCTCATGGGGTCACTGCTGGCAATGCGTGTTTTTGAAGAAAAATGTTTGCCTCGTACTTGAACTGAGTCTTTGAAGTGTAGTTGTATATTCACATAACCATTTGCCAAGTTCTTGTACTCAAACTCCAGGCGTGAAATTTCACAGAGGCCATGCATTTATACTCCTGGATGGAGAGAAGCAACTGTGGTTGAATATACTTTTACTTAATTTCTATTTTCAGGAAAGGATTAGGCAGATATGGGGAGGGTAGAGTGGAACCAGTAGAGGCTGTTATTGTACCACAGGGTAAGTTGGGCAAGGGGCTGTTATTTTACCATAAGGTGAGACTGACAAGGCTGTTATTGTACTGCAGTGTAAGTTGGGCAAGGGGCTATTATTTTACCATAAGGTGAGACTGACAAGGCTGTTATTGTACCGCAGGGTAAGTTGGGCATGGGGCTGTTATTTTACCATAGGGTGAGACTGACAAGGCTGTTATTGTACCAGAGGGTAAGTTGGGCAAGGGGCTGTTATTTTACCAGAGGGTAAGACTGACAAGGCTGTTATTGTATCACAGGGTAAGATGGGCAATGCTGTTGTTTTACCAGAGGGTATGATTGGTTATGCTAGGCGAGATAAAACTTACTTGACTGAAGAAGATGAACAAGAAGTACAATAGGAGTAAGGCTTGCACGTAACAATCTTATATTTTGAACCTAGCAGGTTCTTTCTCAAAGGTAAAATGGATGATATACAAACATGCACACATACATAAACACAAGAGTGAGCAGAAGTTAGTCAGGTGTGAAACGGGAGTGTGATTGGGCAGTTTGGAAAAATCCATGTAAATTTTGCTAGGGGTATTGGGGCCGCTGTTGTGAACAGCGCTGGGGTGAAATCTTTGCTTTTGCTTTGCTTTCTTTTATTACTTAAATCTTTAAAATCTGGAGGATCACAACATTGTGATTTGTAAAAATCCGGAAAAATCCAGACAAGTCACACCCCTGGTGAAAGGAACACACAGGCATGCAACTTCTCAGCTGATCAGCTGATTTTCTCTTTTTTTCTTTAGTAATAGTGCTATAGAAAACTGAAAAACACTGTACAAAGTTTTGTGTGCAAGGCCATTTCCCCCTTTTTTTTGCAATTACAAAGTTGCATGTCTGAACGCAAAAGGTACAAAAAGCAGGGACCAGACAAAACAGGGATGTTGTAATTAGTTGTAATTAGTCTTGGTTCTGAGAAGAACTGAAGGTGAATACAAAATTGCTTCTGAAAAAGTTTAACTACGATATGTAAAAGCTACAGATGTCTTCTGGAGTATATATACTACTCCAAAACAATTTAGGGAACACCGGAATAATCTCAGTTAAAGCAAGATCATTTATTTAGGGAACACCGGAATAATCTCAGTTAAAGCAAGATCATTTATTTCAGATAAACACAATGTTTCACAGAATTGATGAGAAACAACTGCACAATGAAACAGATGATAAAGGATGCATGTAGTGATTACACATTTCATGACATGACTACTGAAAGAGAGAGGGGGTTGCAAATGAAAATCCCGGTTCATGGAACATTTCAAACCTATTTGATGTTAAAAATCCGGTGTTCCCTAAATTGTTTTGAGTAGTATAGTTTTAATTGTGGAGTTTGTCCAACACCAGTTAAATGGAAATTATGAAGATTTTTAAAATGTTATTTTAAATTATGCACAGGTAAATCCCTTGACAAATGTATGGAGCTGAGAGAAATGAAGAAGCTTGGCATTGTGGGTAAGCAAAAGAAAAAGAAACGAAAGAGCAAAGGTCAGCATCACCATGGCAACGGGTCATCATCTTTAGGTGGCGAGCCAAGAAAGAAAGAAAGCATCTTTGACTTCTTGAACAAGAAATTGGGCGGAAAGAAAAGTGAGTACTTATACTTGGTGTAAGGCTGATGATGGGATCAAAAATCCCCTTGAAATCTTTCTGTTATTTTTGTAAAATTAATGAAAATATTTCATAAACTGAATGTTAGACTTAATGAGATGAAAATTCAGCAGTGCAGTGAATACAAAAAATGTGAATGCATTTTCGCTATTTTCTCATTAATTAAGGCCCCTAAAAATCGTCTCCCGTTTCTGGTCTCTGTGCGCGTCGCCTCAGACCTGCGCATCTGTGTTTTTGTTTATTCATTTTTTGCTATGAAACAATGTACAATTACAGGCAATATTGGAATTGGAATTCTGCCATGCTGTGTTTTAAATGACAATTTTTTCACATAGGGGTATGAACATTTGACTGATTGTAAGAACCTTCTTAGCCACAGTACTGTGTGTATGGGAAATTTGGTCTGGTTCCAATAACCACGAATACATGTTAACATGTTGGAATATCTCTTTTTCTGATTTGAATTTCAGCTAAAATAGCAGAGCTCATTCAGCAAAACATGGACAACCGGATGTTCCTGGAGAAAGAGTCAACTACAATGAATAAAGAGGAGGGAAACACCAGTAGGACGCTCAACATACAGGTGAGGGGAATGAGAGTTATTGTGGGGACAAAATGTCCTGTATTGAAGATAAGGTACAACATTGGTAATGTTGGCAAAACTGCTGCTATGAGTATGCTTACTCTCTTTGAATACATTGAAGGGAAGGTACAACATTGGTAATGTTGACAAAACTGCTTCTATGAGTATGCTTACTCTCTTTGAATCAAGATATACATTGAAGGGAAGGTACAACATTGGTAATGTTGGCAAAACTGCTGCTATGAGTATGCTTACTCTCTTTGAATACATTGAAGGGAAGGTACAACATTGGTAATGTTGACAAAACTGCTTCTATGAGTATGCTTACTTTCTTTGAATCAAGATATACATTGAAGGGAAGGTACAACATTGGTAATGTTGGCAAAACCGCTGCTATGAGTATGCTTACTCTCTTTGAATCAAGATATACATTGAAGGGAAGGTACAACATTGGTGATGTTGGCCAAACTGCTTCTATGAGTATGCTTACCCTCTTTGAATCCAGATATACATTGAAGGGAAGGTACAACATTGGTAATGTTGGCCAAACTGCTTCTATGAGTATGCTTACTCTCTTTGAATGAAGATATACATTGAAGGGAAGGTATAACATTGGTAATGTTGGCCAAACTGCTTCTATGAGTATGCTTACTCTCTTTGAATCAAGATATACATTGAAGGGAAGGTACAACATTGGTGATGTTGGCCAAACTGCTTCTATGAGTATGCTTACTCTCTTTGAATCCAGATATACATTGAAGGGAAGGTACAACATTGGTAATGTTGGCCAAACTGCTTCTGTGAGTATGCTTACTCTCTTTGAATCAAGATATGCATTGAAGGGAAGGTACAGCATTGGTAATGTTGGCCAAACTGCTTCTATGAGTATGCTTACTCTCTTTGAATCAAGATATACATTGAAGGGAAGGTACGACATTGGTAATGTTGGCAAAACTGTTTCTATGAGTATGCTTACTCTCTTTGAATCAAGATATACATTGAAGGGAAGGTACAACATTGGTAATGTTGGCCAAACTGCTTCTATGAGTATGCTTAATCTCTTTGAATCAAGATATACATTGAAGGGAAGGTACAACATTGGTAATGTTGGCCAAACTGCTTCTATGAGTATGCTTACTCTCTTTGAATCAAGATATACATTGAAGGGAAGTTACAGCATTGGTAATGTTGGCCAAACTGCTTCTATGAGTATGCTTACTCTCTTTGAATGAAGATATACATTGAAGGGAAGGTACAACATTGGTAATGTTGGCCAAACTGCTTCTATGAGTATGCTTACTCTCTTTGAATCAAGATATACATTGAAGGGAAGGTACAATATTGGTAATGTTGACCAAACTGCTTCTATGAGTATGGTTACTCTCTTTGAATCAAGATATACATTGAAGGGAAGGTACAATATTGGTAATGTTGACCAAACTGCTTCTATGAGTATGCTTACTCTCTATGAATCAAGATATACATTGAAGGGAAGGTACAATATTGGTAATGTTGACCAAACTGCTTCTATGAGTATGCTTAGGGACTCTCTTTGAATCAAGATATACATTGAAGGGAAGGTACAACATTGGTAATGTTGGCCAAACTGCTTCTATGAGTATGCTTAATCTCTTTGAATCAAGATATGCATTGAAGGGAAGGTACAACATTGGTAATGTTGGCCAAACTGCTTCTATGAGTATGCTTACTCTCTTTGAATCAAGATATACATTGAAGGGAAGTTACAGCATTGGTAATGTTGGCCAAACTGCTTCTATGAGTATGCTTACTCTCTTTGAATGAAGATATACATTGAAGGGAAGGTACAACATTGGTAATGTTGGCCAAACTGCTTCTATGAGTATGCTTACTCTCTTTGAATCAAGATATACATTGAAGGGAAGGTACAATATTGGTAATGTTGACCAAACTGCTTCTATGAGTATGGTTACTCTCTTTGAATCAAGATATACATTGAAGGGAAGGTACAATATTGGTAATGTTGACCAAACTGCTTCTATGAGTATGCTTACTCTCTTTGAATCAAGATATACATTGAAGGGAAGGTACAATATTGGTAATGTTGGCCAAACTGCTTCTATGAGTATGCTTACTCTCTTTGAATGAAGATATACATTGAAGGGAAGGTACAACATTGGTAATGTTGGCCAAACTGCTTCTATGAGTATGCTTACTCTCTTTGAATCAAGATATACATTGAAGGGAAGGTACAATATTGGTAATGTTGACCAAACTGCTTCTATGAGTATGGTTACTCTCTTTGAATCAAGATATACATTGAAGGGAAGGTACAATATTGGTAATGTTGACCAAACTGCTTCTATGAGTATGCTTACTCTCTATGAATCAAGATATACATTGAAGGGAAGGTACAATATTGGTAATGTTGACCAAACTGCTTCTATGAGTATGCTTACTCTCTTTGAATCAAGATATACATTGAAGGGAAGGTACAATATTGGTAATGTTGACCAAACTGCTTCTATGAGTATGCTTACTCTATGAATCAAGATATACATTGAAGGGAAGGTACAATATTGGTAATGTTGACCAAACTGCTTCTATGAGTATGCTTACTCTCTATGAATCAAGATATACATTGAAGGGAAGGTACAATATTGGTAATGTTGACCAAACTGCTTCTATGAGTATGCTTACTCTCTTTGAATCAAGATATACATTGAAGGGAAGGTACAATATTGGTAATGTTGACCAAACTGCTTCTATGAGTATGCTTACTCTCTATGAATCAAGATATACATTGAAGGGAAGGTACAATATTGGTAATGTTGACCAAACTGCTTCTATGAGTATGCTTACTCTCTATGAATCAAGATATACATTGAAGGGAAGGTACAATATTGGTAATGTTGACCAAACTGCTTCTATGAGTATGCTTACTCTCTTTGAATCAAGATATACATTGAAGGGAAGGTACAATATTGGTAATGTTGACCAAACTGCTTCTATGAGTATGCTTACTCTCTTTGAATCAAGATATACATTGAAGAGAAGGTACAACATTAGTAATGTTGGCAAAACCTCCAACACTACAGTACTACAGTTGGGGCTGTCCCAAGTCAAGTTGGACTAATGTTATAGTTGGGGAGTGATATCTTTATCAGACTTTTACAGACCCAAATCGCTCTGGTTCCCAAATCCCCCCCCCCCCCCCAAATCCACATTAACAAGTTGGGTTTTGTCTTTAAAACAGCTTGTCAATACACAGGAAGACATCCGAAATACGGAGAGGCGGCTGATAAGGCTACAAGAATCCCTCCAAAGAAATCAAAGGTATGAATTAAAAATTGAATAAATAGTTCGTTAGTAATAGTTTGTTATCATGTAGCAGACATCTTGGTTTTCTAATACACAAGTCTATAGGATTCAAAATGAGGCTGGTGTCCAAAATAGACGAGTGCTTTTCAAACTGTTTGACCATTTGGTTTTCTAATACACTCCTCTATAGGATTCAAAATGAGGCTGGTGTCCAAAATAGATTGGCGCTTATCAAACTGTTTCAGAGCTGCCAACATATGATTTTGAAAATGAGGAAGATTTAATTTTCTAATCAGAAAGACTCAATCGAAGTGAACGCAGTGAGCGAACCCTTGCGGGTGGGGTCCAGGGGTTTTAGGCTTTTTGGCACCAAAAGGAGAGGCCTCCTTGCATATATTTTAAGTAAGTAAATTACCGTCAAATACGGAAGTCTTCCGCAGAATCCGGAAGAGTTGGCAGCTCTGCTGTTTGACCATTTGGTTTTCTAATACACAAGTCTATAGAATTCAAAATGAGGCTGGTGTCCAAAATAGACGAGTGCTTTTCAAACTGTTTGGCCATATTGTTTTTCTAATACACTCCCATATAGGATTGAAAATGAGGCTTGTATTTAAAATAGTACATATTAGCAGGGTATAGTCATGAACTGCAAAAATCTGAATCTGTTTTCTTACACGTTAATGGCAATGCACAATAAGCATATTTTTTTTAAACAAGCTTTTCCTGGTCTCGATTTTTTTGAGACCAGAAAATCTTCAAGACCTCATTGGTTTGAAGCCAAGTTGAGACTGAGACGTACAAAAAGTGGTGTGGAGACGGACACAAGTCTGGAGTTCTACCTCTTTTCTAAGGCCAACAAAAAAAAGAGAGTCTGGTTTCTGGTCCTAGGTCGGCTTCAAAATTGATGCGGTGACTTCTTTTTTTATTGGAACCAGATTTCTCATTCACAAAGTATGGTTGCTAAGAGAGGCCTCACAAATTGGGCAAACATTCATACCCCGATGTGAACAAGTCATTTAACCAGTTCGCATCGGAGGCCGTGTATACACGCAATTTTTTTTTGCACCACGGATCGGAGAGCGTCTAAACATGCCATAGGAAACTCCGGAATATTTGTATGCATGCTCGCTTGAGCCACGCGTGTACGGTGACATGCTCAGAAGTGCCGGCCACCCGCTGTGGAAGCTTCCATTAACGTGTGTGTGGGAAAAAGAAACCCGCCACAGGGGCCCAGAAAAACTGTTTTATTCCCGACGCGAACTGGTTAAAACACAGCACGGCAGAATTCCAATCGATCTAGCAATTTTGGCTGCAATTGGACATCGTTTCATAGCACCAACAAAAAATAAAAATAAAAATGCTGGCGCGTGGGTCCGAGGCGACCAGAAACCTAATCAATATCCGACCTCTTTCACAGTGACAAGCTAACAGCGTCCCAGATCCAAGCGAAGATCACTGGGGTTGAGCAACAACTTGACAACTTCAAATCGACCGAGAGGAAGATACAAAGACAACAGAACACCAGGCAACAACACAGAAAACTCACCATATTCTAAAAAGATCAAGGGATGACCCTTAACCCTAACCATCCCAACTCCTCCAAGGGGGGCACTGTTGGAAACTGGTACTTTCACCTCTCCAAATGGGGAAAAATTACTACCTGGCAAGAAGTACAGGCCATTAGTGCTGAATATGAAAGATCAACGAAAATGCATGGTGCATTTTGAAGATAAGGGCATGTTTCCAAAGGTGCACTGATGAATTTTGGAGGATTCAGGAAGGTTCCTCGCCAGAATACCTAGGGGGTTAGGGTTAAAGGAACATTATCGTCACAATCAGAGCAGACTTTCAACAGGGCATGGAAATCACTGCCCTAGTTTAAGATGAACATTGTGACTGAAAATCACTGGCTCATTTGTGCAGCAGAAACGGTAATATGACCTTATCATGTGGGATATTATTTTCAGTCACTGAGTTAACTAGCACTCTGATTCCATGCCCTGTTGATCGTGATAAATATTGTCTCTTTAACTTGCACTCAAGAAAAGATGAACACATCAATAGTTTGACATCAGAAAATGTCTTCATTTTAATACAGTTAGCTTTCGCTTCAACTGTTGATGCACTCAAATGGATATTGTATGCAAAAAGAAGACATGATATCAGTATCCTTCAAGCATTGCAACTAGAGGGCGCTTTAGCAAATACCTTTTGGGGTATACTTTGAATATACTTAATAAGGTTAACTGATTAGTCAACACAAACTGAAATGAAGATCTCTCTTTAGTGTCAAAAAGTAAGGCCACTCACTACCTATCAATTTTGGATTCAAACAGCCTTTTTTTTTTTTTTTAAAGCGCATCACTGTCCTAGATGAACAGAGCTACTGAAAATGACTGGCTCATTTATGCAGCAGCAACGGTTATATGACCGTATTATAATATTCAGTCACTGGGTTAATCTAAAACTAGCACTCTGATTTCATGCCCTGTTGATCGTGACGATCTCTTTAAGTTCAAAAATCAACTTATTTGAAAGGTTGGCAAATTGAGTATGTTGTTTACTTTGTTCATTAGCGCTACAAGATCATCGCTACTTTGCCATCTAGTGGTTGAGAATTAGAGCAATGTGGTTTACATTATAACATCCTTGAGTTACCATGTGGCAAAATCCTTGAAACATTTCACAATGCAAAGAGCCTATGAGCAATTCCATGGGTTACTCATATTACATTTTTGAGGTATTGGGCCCACTTTTGATGCCATAAATTCCTTATATATTTCACAGTAGTTGCATTATACCCAGACCTTGCTCGGCACAAAAAAATAATTTCAGCAATTTGTTATATGTACGCTACATAACAGAAAAATACTGGTTACTCACGTTCAGACATGCAACTTTGTAATTGCAAAAAAAAAAAGAGGAAATCAGCTGAAAAGTTGCATACCTGCACTTTACATTTTTCATACATGCATAAAATGTCACTTTTTCCCTTATATAGCGTACATATAACAAATTTCTGAAATTATCATTTTGTGCTGAGTAAGGTCTGGATATAATGCAACTATTGTGAAAAAAACTGATGAGTGAAATGTTTATTATGGCATTAAGAGTTGACTCAAAAATGTAACGCGAGTAACCATGGAATTGCCCCTATTGAGAATTTTCATGGAGACAACTCCTTCCCAGGGCCCTGTGTTCAAGGTTGATAATAATCTATGATGTGTTGATATCTGATAAATGACTAATACTATGAACACTTCCCCTCCCACCCCCCAAATTAAAAAAAAAATAGTTTTAAGTCAAGGCTTGTAGGTTTGCATGGTGAAAAGGATAAGTAAAGACTGTATGTGGTGATACTAAATGTTACCCGCTCTGGTAAAACTTGAAACTTCTCGGCATTTACCATAATGCTTAACAGCCATGAAAAGGTCAAAAACTGACCCCAGTTTTCATGTCACCATTTTCTCTCGATTTTGATGGAAAAAGAAAAATCCAGAAATGTTGTTGGGAACATTGTTAATTTTAAGTAAGACTAATTGCGGTGACACCATGTGAAATTCTCAATTGAGTAGTAATTACTTCTGAATTTTCTCGATAAATTTGGACGGTCATGACGAAAAGTTGGGTCCAAGTTTAGGGTTTTGCCAGAGCCAGTCACATATAAAAATCTGTTACATAAGAAATAGTTGGTTACAACTCGACGTTTTGATCAGTATGCTCTGATCGTCTTCAAAATAATAATTTTAATTTTAAACTTTAGAACTTGAGAGTGTAATTCTCTTCACTGTGTTTATGTTTTGCTGGTTTGCTTTAGCTGAATCTACTAATAATTTTATAGGGGGATCAATAGTTTGTACATCTATGTCCAATGTTTACTTTCACAAGAAAAGGAACAGAAATAATCACCTATAATTATGTCTAAAAAAAATGTCTCTGGTTTCTGGTCTTCGCAAGCGTCGCTTCAGAACCGTACGTCGGCTTTTTAAATTTTCTTTTTGCTTTGAAACGATGTCTGATTGCTTGGAATTCTGCCGTGCTGTGCTTTAAACGACTTTTTCACATAGGGGTATGAATGTTTGTCAGGCCTCTCTTAGCCACCATACTATGTATATGGGAAATTTGGTCCCCACGTATACAATGTATCACATATTTCCGTGCAAAAAAAAAAAAAAGTGTCACCGCACCAATTTGAAGCAAACCGATGACCAGAAACTGATATCAGCTCTTAACTTCTTACAGCAGAAGAGGATGGTTTACTGATTTGTCAGTAGAATTCCCATCATGTGTATCACAGATATTTGATTTTCTAAAATAAAAATTTAGTCAATATGAAAAGTAAACAAATTCATCAAGTTCTTTTATTTATTATCAAGCCATTTTTGTTATGAGTTGAAACATTGTGTCCCACAAACTACATGGGTGTGATTTGATGAAAGTACAAAAATCCTGAAATGGGTAGTGGGCCTGGGTCTCCCTTTGGTCTAGAGGACAAAGCCCTCCTGGATGATTTACAGACTCTCCACTCCCCAAGAAACTAGAGGTTTGGACACAATACAGGCTACATCTTTCTTTCCTTGGTGGCTACTTCTCTTTCAAGAACATTTTTGAGGCAAAGAAAAATTTGTAAAAAATCTCAGGCCTGAAACTATTAAAAAAATATCCATTTTAAAGCCCCAATACACTACTTGTCTTGTCTTCTCATAAAACTTACTTAGTGTCAAGTTGATAATTGTATTCCACATTAGAATAAACACAAATCTGTGTTCTTATAAATTATGGATGCATTTAGGCACAACAAAAAAGTCTTTGGCTTCAAAATCGGTGTGGTGATGCAAATTGCCCATATGACATAAAACACAATAAAGGGGGCCACTTTCCTACCGTCACGTTAGCAGTTTTTCTAATGGTTGTAATTTTTTTTTAATATCTGAAACCACCCAAAAAGACTTTCAACATTTGAATAGACATGCATGCTTATCCTAAAGATAATTTGAGTTGATTATTACTATTATTTTTTTAATTACCCTAAAATTTCCATCAACAAATGGACGGAAAAGTGAGGTAACTTTTTCCTTCCAATTTTTATGGAAATTTGAGGGTGAAAAAATAAATCAACTCAAATTAGTTCTATATAGATTAGTGAAATTCTTGCGTCGGGAGATAAACAATTGATTTAATTTTGCCCTACACCGACGTGTGTATAGCTCTGTATGCTCAGTGCTTTCTGAGTGTCTGTGAAAAAACTACACAGGCGACTCGGGCGGGATTCGAACCCACGACCTCCTGCTTACTAGTGCAGACGTCTTACCTCTCGACCACCGAGCTTGCCCGATGACGATTGGCCGGCTAGAATCCTATATAGCAGCGGGTTCCGCGATATATATAGATTAGTGAAATTCTTGCGTCGGTAGATAAACAATTGATTTAAAATTAGTTCTAGTATAAGCCTGCATGTCCATTCACATGTTGAAACACTTTTTGGTCGGTTTCAGGTACTTAAAAATAAATAACAACCATTGGAAAAACTGCTAACGTGACGGATGCAAAGTGGCCCCCTTTATTGTGTTTTATGTCATATACAAAGTATGGTGGCTAAGCGAGGCCTCACAAATCGTGCAAACATTTACATTAAAATGTATTTAAATGCATCCATACAAAGTTAAGAGAGATGTACAGAAACCAATCTTACAACCCAATGGGTACACTCCCTTTAACCAGTTTGCATCGGAGGCCGTGTATACACGCAATTTTTTTTTGCACCACGGATCGGAGAGCATCTAAACACGCCACAGGAAACTCCGGAATATTTGTATGCATGCTCGGTTCAGCCATGCGTGCACGGTGACATGCTCGGAAGTGCCGGCCACTCGCTGTGGAAGCTTCCATTAACGTGTGTGTGGGAAAAAGAAACCAGCCACAGGGGCCCAGAAAAACTTTTTTTTATTCCCGACGAGAACTGGTTAAAATGACATAATATAATTCCCGCCATTTGACAATTTTTCAGTACGTGATTATAATATATACACATATACATGTACACTTTCATATAAATTGGAATCTAACGCGCTTAAAACTCTAAAACCACCAATATCTGAGATAAATGAGAAAAACTGCGACTAATATGATGATGGCGGCAATCTTGGCATTTCTTGATCTCAGGTTTAGGTACTTGGCGTCTTGTTTGTATTTCTTGGACAGCGAGGAGAGATTGCTGGCTTTGTCGTCCAAAACTGGCGAGGGAAATCAAAAACAAAATCATGCAGAAATGAGTACAACGAGATTAACTGGTACAGGGGCTGAGGGGGGGGGGCGAAAGTCACTCAATTTTATATCCTACAAATAAACTGGGGGGCCTGCTTAGCTCACAGTGTGAGCTGATATCATCGCATCAGTGGAAGAAGATACGATGTTGTTGCACTGAATTAATTTAATGTATGCAAATTTATGCACTATTGCACATACGACATTGTCCTGTCAGAACAACAGCCCCCTCGTTGTCATTGGATGTCATCATAAAATCTGTTTTAATGTCACTTCTACATGTACATACATGTACTTAAACACTTTCACACATTAGGTTTCAATTACTTCTAAGTTATAAAGTAATTTTTTATCACTTTACAGGTTTGAAGCTAATAAGAGAAGAGAGTGTGGCGGAGAGGAAAGAAGACAGGGGAGGAGCGATTATGGGGAGGAGGATGATGATGAACCAATGGACGAAAGTATGGATGATGGGGATGAGGGTGACAGTGATGATCCAGCAACAGGCGATAATCAGACTGATGATGAAGAAGAGTTGGAGCAGGAGAAGGAAAGAGGAGAGAAGACGGTGGTACGGGTGGTGAGAGAGGATAAACAAGCAGGGCAGAGGCGACAGAAAGATAAAAATAAACAAAAGAGGAGAGAGAAACAAAGGGAGGACGAGAAAAAGAAGCAAGTCATGGAAGAAAAGAAAAGACGGCGTGAAGCGAACAGAAAGTTGAAGGCCAGGATGAGGAAGGAGGAAGAACAGAGACAGAAGTGTGAGAAGAGAACAAGAAAGGAGGATGAGGAAAGGGACGAACAGAGACAGGGGACTGCAGAGGATGACATCCCTGGGCCATCATCTGCCCGGCTCTCAATCGAAGATGACAGCGAGGAGGATGTCCTGTACGATTTGTTCCATGGTACAGGATCATCCTCCCCAGAAAGCACCGATGTTTTCTTCAGTGCTTCATCTTCGGAAGAGAGTGGGACAGAGACATCTCAGCCACCCATGCCTGCTCGAAGAAGGAGGCAGGCAACCCCGCAACCCCCAGGGTCAGATGTAGACCCCGACCCCTTTGACCCTGCAACTGGTGTCCGCCACCGCACAGACCGGCATGGGTGGACTAGAGATGTAACAAAAATCAAAACAAAACAGTTCACGGGGCCGACACCATTTGGGCCCAAATTTGACCGGCCCAATGGTGACGACCCCCTGGAGTATTTTCTTTCATTTTTTCCTTTATTTTTATTTTCCAAAATAGCCGACTACACCAACACAAAAGCGAGCTCAAATCCCAGGTTCACGCAAAAGACATCAGCATCCGAAATCAAAGCCTGGTTTGGGATTCGAATGATGCAGGGGGTCCACACCAACACCAATGCTGAGGACGACTGGTCGGTGCACCCAGGCCTCAGAAATAATCTTGTGTCTTCCACCATGACACGAGGGAGATTTTATCTCCTTTCTGAGGTTCTGGCATGCACCAATCCCGCCAAAGGACCCCAGCGCATAGGGGACAGAAAAGACCGCTTCATGTGGATGAAGTCCCACCCTGTGTACCCTTTACAGATCATTTGGGACACGGTCAACGACAACTGCCTCCAAAACTACAATCCTCGGAGAGAGTTGTCATTGGACGAGGCCATGATAAAGTACAAGGGTACAAAGGCAAACATAAAGCGGTTTTTTATGCCCCTTAAGCCGACCAAGATGGGCTTCAAAATCTATGCAGTTTGTGAGGCCAGATCCGGGTATCTTCTTTCTATGAAGGTACATTCGGAATCTGGCCTCAAGATGAAAGATCTCTCACTGCAGATGATGCAGCCCTTCCTTGGTCGGTACCACCGTCTGTTCTGCGACAAGCTGTATACGTCAGCTGCTCTTGCTAAATATCTCCTCGATGAGAAGACTTATCTGTGCGGTGCTGTGAAAAGATCATCGAAGGGTTTACCTGATGATTTTAGCGTTAGCCAATTTGTAAACCCGACCAAGCATCAGCAGATAAGTATGATGCATAAGTCCCCACGGGGCACTATGTATTCAAGACAGCAAGGGCAGCTGACAGTGGTGCTTTGGCGGGACACCAAAGTGGTCAGTCTATTGTCCACTTGCCATCAAGGATATCGAGACCGGGCAACACACCACTTGATCAGAAACATCAAGGACAAGGGGAAAAAAACAACTTCCAATAAGCAAGTCCCCGCTCCTCCCCATGCCATAGACTACACCCAGTTTATGGGCGGCGTAGACAAATCTGATCAGCTCAGGTCCTACCAGTCCTGCAGCCACCAGTCTATGGCATGGTGGATGAAAGTCCTTTATTTTCTGGTGGATGTTGCTCGGGTAAATGCCTGGATCTGCTACAAACAGAACACCAAAGCAGATCCAGACGTTAGCTCGATGTCCCACAGAATGTTTACTGTGGACATTGCCACTCGACTCATCGCTGGGTTTGCGGAGGGCACCCCTGCTCATCAAGCCCATTCCCTACCACCGGTACCTGCAGTCAATGGCCCTAACCACACACTCATCAGGATGCCCGATAAAAACCCCAAGATGTGCATCCAGTGCCGTAGAGATGACAGGACTACAAGATTGGGATACCCAGTAGTCACACGGACTGGATGCGCATCTTGCAACATTCATCTCTGTAAAGATGTATGTTTCCTCAAGTTCCACTCGGCCTAGCGCCATTGACTGCAGTCACTTACCCCCCCCCCCACACACACAAAATTTTCTTAAGTCGTAAACCAAAAGACAACCATTATAAATAAAACAATCCAATATTCTAACTAAACAATACTTGTACTGAATTTACATTTGAATAATTGCAGCAGACAGTTGCATGTATGTGTGAATAAAAACTTTGTGTAAAACTTTTCCTGTTAAATCATATGTGCATACAAATATAATCAATAGGTTGTAAAAAATAAAGAAATAAAAAAGGTGATGATGAAGGATTCGTAACAGACTTGTACTTGTGTACTAAGCTTCTGTGAATCTACTGAGCCAGAAAGAAAACACAAAACAAAACCCCAAGACACAACATTTTTATCTGAATCAACCATCCATAAAGACTCAATATTTTACTAACCAGTATCCAGTGCATTTGAATGATAACCCACTGTGTAGTACATTCACCATTTGAAACCATTCAGCTATGTGAAACACACCAAGGTGTAGTGTATCCACCATTCAAAACTATTTGAATGGATTTGAATGGTAGTAATGCTTGCTACCAACACTGTTCAAATGGTATCACCATGTGTGTACAAAACCAGTGGGCATTTTTGAAAGTGGAAATTTTGAATGGTTTCAAATGGTCTATCAGTAGGAGGGTTAATGACATGTCTGCAGAAATATTCTTTAGTATTGCACTTTTAGGTAAGGCACTATCTCTCATTTGGATATGGATTTTTTGGGGGGATATGGATGTCGATTGATAAAACATAAAAACTGCACATATAAACATGCACACTTTTGCCCGTTGGGTAGTCTTGGTTCAAGACTGTGTTTGCACGTTTTTGATACACGATCTGTCGCCGTACGATGGAGCTACACAAACTGCTATAATCACGAACCGATATCACACACGAACCACTATCAAACAGTCTTGGGAATTTCGTAGAATCTCCCCCCCCCCCCCTCCGAAAGCGGGGGGAAAGCACTACGCATGCGTCAATTTGAAATGCTAGCGCGGCCCACGTTTTTACGAAATTCTCAAGACTGTGTTTGATAGCGGCTCTTGATTGTCGTGTTCGCGTAGTGCCGTCGGATCGTGTATCAAAAATATACAAACACAGTCTTGAACCAAGACTACCCGTTGGGCAATCCATGATATTGTCATGATATCTGTGATATTGGCACTCCAAACATGGTTAGTGTGAACCGACCTTAACAATGCCCACTCTTTTTTCAGGAAATTTCTCCCATTAGCCAGGCTCACCTTTGATCAATAGTTATAATTCCCTAGCCAAGTATCCAGGGGTGGAGGGGGGTGATGTTGTCGTCCCCCCCCCCTCCCCATCACCTGTCTCTATGATTTCAGCCAAAAAACATCCCAGATATCTAAGGAAGGGCGTCTAAGCCAAACACTCTGAACACATACCTGATAAAGCTACCCCTCTCTGCATGACGTCATCGATATTCTGGACCATAATCCTCTGTACATCCTGTAGCTCTGTGTTGATATGACCTATGTTCCTTCTTGTTCTAGTGTCTGTGTATGATTTCTTCAACTTCTGGATAAATGTGTCTGAATTTAAAAACAAAGGGTAGAATGTTGTATCCGACTGCCACTTTTTCTCATTCAATATAACCATATCGTTTCGGTTTGCGGTAACACCATGTGTTTATCTCAACTAACGTGAAGCTGAGGTACAGGTTCTGAAAAGAACCGTATCGTACAACTCGTATCTCAACCTTCGTTAAGTGAGAAAGGTTCAAGGGAGAACCAATTTCGGGCAACTCGTTTTTTCTCTACTGTCGCTAAGTGAGAAATATGGTTCAGGGAGAACCATGGGGACTTCACGGGTTATTCTCAACGTTTCGATTAGCCTGCTTAGAAGAAGATTAGAGCAGGCTAATCGAAATGTTGAGAATAACCCGTGAAGTCCCCATGGTTCTCCCTGAACCATATTAACCCGTGAAGTCCCCATGGTTCTCCCTGAACCATATTTCTCACTTAGCGACAGTAGAGAAGAAACGAGTTGCCCGAAATTGGTTCTCCCTTGAACCTTTCTCACTTAACGAAGGTTGAGATACATGGTGTTACCGCAAACCGAAACGATATCAATATAACCAATAATGAAATCTTACCTACCCAGTAAGGTGGAGAACATATGGATGATGATGGACATATACTTCAATTTATTTCATGTTAATTTGTTTCAAGAAAAATCAGGATTTTTTGGTATACGATGACTTCCTCAGTCATGTCAGTCTGATCTTGTCAAGACAATGCTTTTACCAGTCAAAAATGGTCGACTCATTTTAACCTGTAAATGTACTTACTACACATAAGGTTTGACAGTGTTTGACTTTTAAGTGCACTAGATATAGCTTGGCAAGTATATCAACATTTTGACTGATTTTGGCCCATGTAGTAGTAGGAAGGTTAACTGAGTGTATGATTTGCTTTCATCTGGGCATTTTGTCTTTTGGAATCAAGTCGTGGAGTGTCGTGGCCGAACGGTCTAGCTTACCGGACTCAAGTTCTGGTGTTAGCAGCAGAATGTGGGTTCGAATCCCGGCCGTGACACTTGTGTCCTTGAGCAAGACACTTAACCATAATTGCTTCTCTCCACCCAGGGGTTAAATGGGTACCTGTGAGGGCAGAGTTGGTTGATTAGCCCTATATGCGCTGTAATGGCAGCAATTGAGCTGTATACTCCCCAGGGAGCTGAGATGGTTTCAGGAATGATTTATGAGCCTTATGAGTAGGGGTAATGATATAATGCGCCTTGAGCACCACTTAGTTGGTGGATACGTGCGCTATATAAGTCCACACATTATTATTATTATTAAGTCTATAGTTAGGCAAATGGCATAAAGGAAAACATCTCCCTACGCAGTGAAATAAGGAAAAACAGACACAAGTGACATAAGCTGCCTGTAAACACAATTGAATATTTTCCATGACTTTTTTAAAGGATTTTCCAGAACTCTCCAGGCCTTTCACGTATTTATCAGGACTTCACAGAAGTTTCCCAAGAGATTTCAGGAATTCCTGAAAAGGTTCACAACATTCCAGGAATTTCCAGGATTTTTTGGTTTTGGGCATATCCCTAACTTTTTAAGGATTTCCCAGAACGGTGAATAATAATAATAATAATATTCCATTCTTATATAGCGCATGTCATCTCCCACCGATGATGTATTTTTTTATTATTCGCCTTTGTATGTTTCCCGTACGTTTATGCGTCAATTTATTTGCATAAGGTGAAAGTTCACGTAATCCTCGGCCAATCCCGTGCTGGCATCCTAGGAATGCCTTTTAGGATCGCAGATAGGGTGTGCCGGCCCCTATCTGCACGTACTGGGTGCGGGAATTTCAAGTCATTTTCGTTTATGGTTTTATTGGGTTCAGTTCGCCTTATCTTCCGTGGTCAACCCGTGTTATTTTCCGTTGCCAAACTTGTAAGTAGAATATTTCTTCAATTATGTAAGATTTAAATATAACTTACTTTCATTGTATAAATTTGTTGATTATTGTAAATTTATTACCTTTCTACTCTCCCTAGTAATTTGGGCCTTTTTTGGCTTAGTTATGATTTATTTCTTGTGTGTATTTCCCCACAGTTTTGTTGAATCAGTATGTCGCAGTAAACCCCCGTAAATTCAGTTTATCAGTCATGGCTTCTCTACGTTGTTCCGCTGTGTTGAATGATTTTCCCGGTAACAATTTGTGAGTGTTATTACCTTTCTACTCTCCTGGTAATTTGGGCCTTTTTTGGCTTAGTTATGATTTATTTCTTGTGTGTATTTCCCCACAGTTTTGTTGAATCAGTATGTCGCAGTAAACCCCCGTAAATTCAGTTTATCAGTCATGGCTTCTCTACGTTGTTCCGCTGTGTTGAATGATTTTCCCCGGTAACAATTTGTGAGTGTTATTACCTTTCTACTCTCCCTGGTAATTTGGGCCTTTTTTGGCTTAGTTATGATTTATTTCTTGTGTGTATTTCCCCACAGTTTTGTTGAATCAGTATGTCGCAGTAAACCCCCGTAAATTCAGTTTATCAGTCATGGCTTCTCTACGTTGTTCCGCTGTGTTGAATGATTTTCCCCGGTAACAATTTGTGAGTGTTATTTGGTAGAGTCAATAATTATGATTTGTCGAACATTGTTTACTTTTGAATTGATAACCCAGAGAATTGTTCAAGTCTTAATTCATTTAATCCTTCAATCATTCCGGTCACCATTTGTTGCTTATTTCTTTAAATTGTCCTTTTTGAACCTTCGATTTGATTTGTGAGTAAATTCTGTATTTAAATGTATTTATCTATTTAAAATTTGTAACTATAGTTCACCTGCGTTTCGCCGAGTAATAAAATCAAATTACCGGGTAAACTACACGGCTTAGTCTCCCGACTCGTCATTTGTCAGCAACACAGCGACAGCGCATTTCACATAATGTCCCAATGCGCTTTACATTATTACCCCTGGTCACTGGGCCAATATCATTCCTATAATCTTTCTCAGCTCCCTGGGGAGTATACAGCCCATTATGTGCAACCTTTTGGCGCTACAGGGCTAATCAAACACAATAACCATCTCTACCCTCACAGGTACCCATTTATACACCTGGGTGAAGAGAAGCAATTACAGTAAAGTGTCTTGCTCAAGTACCACGGTCGCTGCCAGGTTTCGAACCCACATTCTGATGACACAGCCATCAGAACTTGAGTCCAATGCACTTAACTACTCGGCCATGGCACCCCACTACGTAGTTTTGCGTATGCTGCTCCCGAACTGTGGAACAACATCTCTGATGTAATTAAGAGTTCAAATTTAAGTCCCAGGTTAAAACATACTTGTTTAATAAGTAAATATGGGTTCAATGTAGTCGGTTATTGTAAAATCTTGTAATATAATTTTGAGAGTCAGTTAGGATGTGTAATTTTAATTAAGCGCTTAGAGACTTTTATTTGAAGGTATTATGTGCTATATAAGAACTGTTCAATAATAATAATAGTAATAACTCTCCAGGATGTTTCACATATTTTTCAGGACTTCACAGAAATATTCCAAGAAATTTCAGTTATATTCCAGGACTTTTCATAAAATACTCCACAATATACTCACCAAACTCAATGAATGAATAAGGTCTGGTTACAGTGCTGACCTTCTTACTGTACTGTGAGTAGAATTCTTGCTGCAGTTCCTCCAGATAGGCGAAAGCTAACCGTTTGGCGTATTGCTTCTCACATAAGACTAAATAGACTACACCAACCTCAATCATATAGCTGCGGACAGAGAACAAAATCAATTTCTCAGGGGTGTGATTGGTCCGAATTTTTCTAGATTTTTGGATTTTTACAAATCGCAATGTTGTGTAAAGATTTAAGCAATAAAGGAAAGCAAAGCAAATGCTCAGAACTATAGATTTCACCCCAGCGCTATTCACAACAGTGGCCACAAAACCCCTAGCAAAATTTACATGCGCATGTAAAAAAAATCAGTTTTGAAAAATGCATGCATGCATTTTTCAAAATTGATTTTTTTTTTGATAGTGAATAATTTCATTTGTATCACATAGCAAAATGATACTCAAAATTAACAATTAACAATTAACTAATCAAAATTTAAAATTTGCTAATCAAAATTTGAAACTGACTGGAAAACCATTGGACCACTTTCTATACTGCATTTTGACGGTGACTGTTGGTTGAGTTTCTTGAAGAGCATCTTGGCTTGGTTCTGGTAATCCATGAAACTCCGGCCAGACTGCATTAAAATAATAACAAAAAATTATTAATAAATAATAGTAGATTTTTTTATATTGCACCAACTCCATTACAATTAGTCCAGAGTTCTGGTCTCTCAAACACATTTTGTTTTTACATTAGGCCAAGTAAAACAAAATACCAGTTGATCGTCCCCGCCCGCATCCTTTTTTGAGGCGGCATCCTTTTTTTAAATTATTTTTTATACTTGTCCACAAAGAGTAAATTTTTCATGTATTTTTACTTGGGGTTTAACATAATACATCAAATATTGTTTAACATGAATATTTTTACTCAACTACTTGTTCGATAGCTATAAAAAAAGTTGGCGGTGATTTCAAACTGAAAAATTGGTGGCCATTTTTAATTTAAATGCTTGGCGGCCATCTTGGAAAAAAATAAAAAATAAAAAATAAAAAGGCCCTCATCCTCCTCTTTTTGAAAAAACCAGGACGATCAACTGGTATTTTTTTTTTACTTGGCCTTAATCGGTCATCATGTCGTTTTGTTTGAGATTTTGATTGTAGTAAGGCCAAACAAAATAAATTTTGTGTTTCTGGTAACAGGTAGGGATTTTTTAAATTTATTTATTAAAAATTTTTTTTTAATGGATTTGATTCATCTACACATATGCAATGCATGCATACGTATGTGTAATGTTTAAAAATACATTTTAAATTAAAACAGATTTGATCATGAAATCAGTTGGTTTGTTTTAATTTTAAATTCTTTTGTATACATACTGTGTTTGTAAAATACACACCTAGAAAAAATAATAAATAAAAAATAACATTGTGTCGGTCAGGTTACCAGAAACACACAGTTTCTTTACTAATTACTAGCCTACAGTGAAAATGTTCTAAACAAAAATGTTGAACGTCTGTTGATTCCATAAATTCTTGACGAAATCAGATCCTATGGGCTCTGGACTCTCAAACCCAACATTACATAACTAACTTTAATAAAAGATCAAGTCCATTATTGCTGTTAACAATATAGCAATTATTGACATATTAAATATCACAACTAGGCCTCCTTGATCCCATATCACAACTGGTTTATACAATTTCAACGAATTTTGCCTATAGTAATTCAGTTCAGGTGTAAACTCGCCTGTTCATCTTCTTGCATGGAAGCAGCTAGCGGAAGACCATCCGCCAACCGAGCAATCATCGTTATCAACACCATTGTAAAGGTTTGACAGTCCTGGTTGCTTTAATTTTGAGGTTAAATATGTTTGTTTCTCGAGAAATAAATTATCAACTTGCTGGTATGCCTATGTAGTCTTCCCGCGACGTACATGTACGTACGTACGTGGCCTATCTTTAACTTGAAGTGGTTCCCGACCGCGTGAAGTTCATATTACACGTTCACTTAAATAAATTTTGTCTGATCGTTGCTGGAAACCAATGAAGTACCTCTCAACTTTGACTTGACCTCTGTACGGGTTGATTAATCGATTAACTAGGTTTAACTATACCGATGAAGGAAGTGGTGGGGTGGGCGGAGTGGGGTGGTAGGGGTTGGGTGGGGGTCCAGTAGCGGGTGTTAAAAAAAGGTTTGACCATGGTTTGATCAGCAAATAGAAACATAATTAAAAAAAAATAATAATAATCCCAGAAAAATGAAAGTGTTTAATATACATCTCATTGACTAAAAATATAACATAATTTTTACACATTAAATTTTAATTATTCTAAAATAATCCATGGACACAAAACACTAAGTGACAAGGGTTATAATCTTCCATAGTCTTATTTCACCTAAAACAACAATAATAATAATTAATAATAATAAAGATGTTTAGCGCGCACATATCCACCTAGTCTTGTGCAAGACCGTTATTATGCGGATCCTAGTTGCACGATCCCGCGCCAGTCCTAAATCACCCACCGTAGCTGGCGCTATACAATTTTTTACGATCAGGGCCGCTAATAACTGGACAAAAGGTGGCGCGCGTGGACAGGAATAAATGGCGCCCGCAGCGGCGATTGGTTTAACAAATCACAGCGGATCGGCGCGTATACGTATAAAATCACGAGTAACGTCTTGCACCAAGACTAATATCCACCCTGCTGGGCGCTCAAGGCGCGGAAACAAAGAAAAAACATGAATACAAACAATAAACAATGATAGCATAGGGGGAAAAAAATTAAAATTTGTGATTTGTATTACGTTAAACTCGGCATGATTTGGAAAATCACTTTGTGAAATATTTCATTTCAAACTGTTTAGTTTCTCTTCCTTTAAGGATTAGCACCTTTCAGATTAAAAAAAAAAAAAACTGTAAATAAAGTTCGGCTGTGTGTGTGTGTGTGTATCCATGGTGTACCCAGCTGCAGGGCTAGATCGTATCTGATGTCCATTCAGGGCCATAAGATCGCGCATTTGGTTTAGTAGGATAGCAATACTGTTCATACATGGAGGAAGGAAAATAGACTCTTTAAACAATCATTTTAATTAATGAATAGTTCACGATTTCCCACAAGGTGTAGGATTTATATCTAAGGTGGGTGAAAAAGGGAAGGGGAATATGTACTGCGAATACTTATGAGGTTGCATAATAAATAACTCGTATGGTAAATCATAGAGCAAGGAGTGGTCCTTGCTCTATGGGTAAATTTACAGGGGATATATAGACGGATCCAGGCCAGCCGAGAGGACACCAAACTTTTTTGTGCTCATCTTTTTTGGCAAAATTCTTCCCTTTTTTGCTATGGATCAGCGCCTGATGGGGGTGGGGAAGGGATTATTGCACCCCTGTATCCGTCAATCTTTAGTTATCAGCGCTTTAGAAGAAGGAAAACCATTTTAGTAACAATTTAGCAGACTTACATTAGAAACAATTTTGTAATTGGCTTTGGATGCGAAAAAGTTTGTACACCTGCTGCGTGCTCTATATCTCAATGCAATCCACACGCATGCAATCCACGCATGCGCAAAGACACGTAGCCGTATGTCCGACAAGCAAACTCCATTATCTTGTTTGAGGAGGTAGTCCATATTTTATCGTTTTTCACAAGTAATTAGATACATATTTTCGAATAGATCTCAACGTATGTCCGTCCATGACAAACATACATTCAATAAAGGTAGGAACTGTTAAGATACATTATGAAATATTATTTAAAATACGTTTAATGTCACTCGTTTTTTAACAGATAATTTTCTTCCGCAATGGATACAGGTATGATATTTATTGTGCATCACCAGTTTCGTGAAAAATATTCATGATTGAAATATGGAATCTAAGAATCTCATAATGGTTGACCAGATATCGCCATTCAGCATCATTTGAGTTACCCTTTTATTTCGAATAAGTTAAAATGCCACAAACTACTTATTTAAAGGAATTACCTTTTTCTGTGTGCAATGGCAATGGCAATGCCAATGGAATGGCAATGCCAATGCAATGGCAATGCCAATTTGACAAATGTTTGATGACAAGTCAATGGCATAACTGTTAGTGTTACTTAGCACCATTCTAACAAGTTAGGGCCAATACTCCGTATCCTTGGCCCTAGCCCCACATGTACAAAAAAGGAGCGATTTTTCAACTTTTGATCTGCTAATTATTACGATTAGGTAAGCTTTCCCAAGCAGACACTTTTGGTAGGCAGTTTCACACAAACCACAGATGGTGGCGCTATTTTTGATGCCCTTTTTTCTGTCGAAGTTGTGACCCGCTGAAAGTTCGTTGACTCGCCCGATAGTACGTGTGAAAATGCACAGGCGCAATATCGCTAGTGCCTGGTTACGTTGATGAGGCTTCAATGTTTTCCTGGACGCTATTTTTATGAGCACTAAATTATGCAGTTGATAAAAAAAATCAGTGACGGGAAACCTTTTGTTATGGAAATACAGGCAACTGAATTTCCGTAAGTTTTCACGATTTTCTTGTCCAACTTTCATGGTAAAATTATGCCTACTTTTGGCATAAAGTTTAATATTGTGAGATCGGTAATTTTGGTGAAATTTAAATATTAGCCTATTATTATTTTTTTTTAATTTTCAAAAATGTTTCAAAAATTTCACGAAAGTGAGATATCCCAGAATAATGGATTTTATGCCAAAAGTATCTGCTTGGGCAAGGTTACCTAATTACCAAGTTTTAGGTTGTAATAACTAGCAGATCAAAAGTTGAAAAAAAATATCGTTCCATTTTTGTACATGTGGTGCTAGGGCCAAGGATACGGAGGGAGTCCATTGCATTGGCCCTAGAATGGGGCTACCAATGGTAATGCTGACAACTGCCAAATCACTGATCTCACAATAGCGAAGTTCATGCCAAAAGCATCTGATTGGGCAAGCTTACCTAATCACAACATAATATTGAATAAAAATGGAGTTGCTTTTTTCTTTTTGAAATAAGAAGTAGGCCTTACTTTAGATAATATAAGCCTATTACAAAACTAAATGATTTATTATTTTTTTTCAATACTTTCCTGATCCGAAATTTTCTTATTATCTGAATCCAGTTCCAGGAAACATCACACCAACCTCTGATTTGGTTAGCGTTATAGTGACACTACATTTATTAACATGTTTAATTCATTTGGAGATCTAAAGAAAAAAATCTTGTTTTTCCTGTCACAAAAAGGACTTGAGATCTAGCCTGGGCTTTAACATCTTGTAAATCTTTACGATTGAGGAAGAAACTACAATTATGTCCGACGGGGATCCAGGCCAGATGGCCAACAAAGAGGGTTACTGCAACCAAGGTGAGTTTCAGGGAAAGAATGCTGTATACAGTCACAACGCTTCCCTCAAAACCGGCAATTCCATCGTGACATACAAACGTACAACAAAAGTTAATTTGAAATTGTTTCATTTCCTACAGTGCCTTAGATAAAATTATATTTTGAGGAAAGATCGATACCATCATCAGTTGCACACAAGGGACCTATTTCATAGAGTTGCTAAGCAGAGCAGAAATATTTGCTTAGCAGATTTTGTTAGTTACCAACCAAATTTCATTCAAAATGTGTGTATTTTGGCTGGTAGGATGTTTTAAAATGCTTAGCGAAAATATTTGCTTAGCAAAATGCTCTGCTTAGCAGCTCTATGAAATAAGTTTCACATTAACCCTCCTATGCCCAGGCTGAAATTTGGCCCAGTAAGCACCGCACCCACAGACAGTCACTTGAGTATTTTTGGTTGCATTGCCAATTGTTCACACATGTGTATAAGAGTGCTGGAGATAGTGGCAAAGTCAAACACACTTATATGTCTTACAAGTTATATGCAGAGTCACACAGAGCTGTGTATGTACTGCATAAGTTACAGTCGAGTGGTTTTGGTTTGACCTCCTACCAGAGCCACATGTACTTGCATTTATTTGAGTGCACTGCACAAAGTCAGTGGGTTGGGAGTGACATACAAATTTTGAGTGTCTTTGATTGTTAAACCTATAGGAGGGTTAACCCTCGTAATCTAGCTGCACTTTAGTGGGAAGTTGCTATAGAGGTCAAAATCAGTCAACTGCCTGTTTTGACTGTTGACCCAAATGTCCACACAGGGGCATTTTTGACTGGTTTTTACTGTTATTTTGAACACCCTGAACAATACCAGACAATGCTTTTACCAGTCACAAAACGGTCGACTCATTTTGACCTGTAAATGTACTTACTACACGTAAGATTTGACAATGTTTGACTTTTGAGTGCACTAGATATACCTTGGCAAGTATATCAACATTTTGACTGTTTTTGACCCTTGTAAAAAAGTTGACCCTTATTAAAATGTTACCACTTGTTTATTTTTTAATAAACAATTCTATGTATACCTTACTTTTAAATGGATAGATTCCTTTTAAATATATATAAATATAGTTTTTGTTAAATTCCTTATAACTCTGTTAATAGTTGTACAATAAGGTAATACATATGTATTGTTTGATTTTTGAACAGGTCCCCCGCAAGATGGTACCCCTTTATTCTACAACCAGGCGCCAGGTGGTGGACAGGAGTGGTTCAATCAACAACCCGGTGGACAGTCTATGTTCTACAAACCCACAGATTGCCAGAAAACTCAACCCACAATGTTCAACCCTTACAACCGTGGAGAGCCCCCACCCCAGGGAAATCTACCCCCAGAGGGTCAGCAAGTCGCCCCTTCTGTGGGCTATACACCCCCACAAGATACTCAGCAAGGATACGCATCGACCTATCACAATGATGGTCAGTATCCCAATAGCCAATGGAACAATGCACAGCTGAATGACAATCACAGTGTTCCACAGCAGGCTTGGGGTCAACATTTGAACGGAATGCATCAAATGGACCCGAATACCGTGAACCCACAGAGCTGGAACCCAGCCCAGATCCAGGGACAGCAACCTGTCACCGACTCGGGCCAGGATCAGCAATCAAGTGGCATTTACCAGCCCTATGAAAACATTCAACAAAACCAGCCAGGACAGCCAAGCCAGACTAACGTTGAATATCCATACAATGATGATAACAATTCCCATAAAGGATTCGGATCCTTCTTTCATGATGATGACTCTGATTTCTTAGGGTCAAGCGGCACACCAAGCTTATCAGCCAGCCAGCGGCAAACCCCGGATAATGTCCTCAATGCCGATGGTGATCCTCATCAACAAGAAACACTGCAACATTCCAGTTTAGATCGGCCCCAAATGAAGGACACCACCTATAATGATTCCCATTTTCAGGGGCAGCCTTACTATGGTCAGCCTAGCGGAGAACCTGACCAATTAACTTTAAAGCAACAGGAAGAGCAAACTCACTTGCCAAACCAACCCGAAGTTCCTCATCTGCTGGTAGAAGCATTCAATCATGGGCAGAGTGGAAATCGAGTTCCCTTTGTAAACCCTGACAGTAAAATTTATTCAGCCCCTAACATGATTCAAACCGATTCTCAGACAATCGACCAAGTGTTTAGCAGCAGTCAAAACCAAGGAGATGGAAAATTAAGTGCCAACGATCAGCCTTCAAATCCCTCAATGCTAGGACAGCCCGAACTGCATATAACTGATATCCCCTTGGACCAACAAGATTCAAACTTTCCAGGTATGAGAAATGACGCAGCCCTTCTACCAAGTTCAACATCATCTCCATCAGAACTGGGTTATGCCCCGGAGGGTTCTGACGGTGCAGCACCTGAGAATACCGTCCAGCCCTCTCTGCAGATTCAAAGAAACCCTTCCATTGGAGATGACCAAATAAGTAATCACAGTCGCAGCAGCTCAGTGCTCGAGGGATCAGCTAACTCTCAATCGCAACCCCCTTCGACATCAAGTCGAAGCAACTCTATGCTGGGGGACAAATCCGGCAGTGGGCATCCTTCTCTGAGCCCAGTACTTCAAGACCCCAGTCCCAAAGGAGAATCGCCAGCTGTTTCACAGGGCAGTCGAAGCTCGGATGTTGTGGCTGCATCTCAAATGGAGCAAAATAAGGGAAATGAAACGGCGAATGTCCAGGGAGGTCTTGATACTGCTTCCATAGAGCAAAACGGTAATGAAGTGACTGTTTCAGACACATATCCACAAGTTTGCGCTGTAGCACCTGCACATTATGCCCAACAAACCCAACCAAATGATGCTCTTCCTGTAGCTGTTGAACACTCACCATTTCAGGTCTCATCACTAAACCCGCATCTTGGACAAGGAGTACAAACTCAGCAGCAACTTCAGTCTGCCGGTCAAGGAATGCAATCTCAAATGCAGCAGACTCCAAATGAGACATACGTTTCCCCAGGCCAACCAACAATTCCAAACACATCAAATGTGATAGTAAGTGGCCAACCAGAGGCATCTATGCAGGGGAAAGAAGAAAGGCAAGCTCTGTCCTCTCATCCTGTCTCTACTGCATTACCTCCTCTGGGTCTTCCAAAGCCTAATGAGCCCCACAGTCAACCAACGATCCCTCAGGGTCCGAAGGAACTGAGTCCCACTGATGAGAAGACCCCAGCCACTCACCCGAGTGCCTTCCGTAGTGTTCAGCGTGGCCAGCACTCTGTGACCTCTGTGAATCCATCACCTCCTCTCTGGTCAGCCGAGGTTCCTGCAATGCCAGCCAATATCCTGTTAGCCCCAGCGGCACCGCCTTCAGCAAGCCTCGTTCTACCTGTAAGGCTCTCCACTCCTCAGGCATCTCCAGGTCCCAGTCTGGCAGCAAGTGTTGCCTCAGTCAGTGTCCCTTCCCTTCCATCAGAGGCTGTCTCCCTACTTGCCCAGCCTGCCGTTAACCCAACACAATCCAATATAGGACAGCTCACGACGCCATCGAATTTAACCCCAAACCAGCCAACCTCTTATTCCCAAACCAATACCTCTGATGCACCAAGTGTTAACCAAGTGACGCAAAACATGAATAATTTGAACTTGGATCCAGCTAAAAAAAAACATCTCACCCAGCCTATCCCACCTCCTTCAATGTCAGTAACCGCACAAGCAATCCTCCAAACCGCCCCTTCCCTACCTCTGGCCAATAGAGCCCCAGAATCAATACAGTTGGCAGCCTCAGCCCCCACTCTGACCGTACCCGCTGCGACAATTGCAGCCCCAGTCACTAGTTCTGCTTCCGTACAAACACCAGCGCATGTATCCAATGCACCAACTCAGTTTCCTTCATCACAAGCACCTGGAGTAGTCATCGGGACTCCTCAACTGACTGCAAATCAGAATCAAGCAACCACTGCACAGCAGCAACAAATTCAACAGCAGCAGCAAGTACCTCAACAGCCGCCGCAGTCAGCAACAAGTGTGGATGCTCAGCAACAGCCATTGCAGCAACAGCAGCCACTGCAGCAACAGCAGCCACTGCAGCAACATCAGCCGCTGCAGCAACAGCAGCCGCTGCAGCAACAGCAGCCGCTGCAGCAACAGCAGCCGCTGCAGCAACAGCAGCCGCTGCAGCAACAGCAGCAACTACCACAACCATTTCAGCAGCATGGCCAATCATTTATTCAACCTCAAGGACCAATGCAACAACAGGTATGGTTCTGTAAAACTTGTAGCTTTGCATGGTGAGGAGGATAAGTCAGACTAATTGCGGTGACACCATGTGAAATTCTCAATTGAGTAGTAATTACTTCTGAAAAGACCTGGAGGTTCTCAATTGAGGATTTCACATGGTGTCACCGCAATTAGTCTTACTTAGGTATGGTTCTGTTTTCACTAATACAATAATACAGGGAGAAAGTCTGCACATTTCAAAACTACTTTATCATAAACACAGTATGTGAAACACTGGGATAAAAAAAAAACATGATTAGGCCAAACAAAAAAAAGTCTCGTTTCTGGTATACGCGCACCATCTCAGATCCCACGCATCAGCATTTTTAGTTTTCTTTTTTATTGGTGCTATGAAACGATGGCCAATTGCAGCCAAAATTGCTGGATCGATTGGAATTCTGCCGTGATGTGCTTTAAATGACTTTTTCACATAGGGGTATGAACGCTTGCGCGATTTGTAAAGCCTCTCTTAGCCACCATACTTTGTGTATGGGAAATTTGGTCTGGATCCAATAATGGTGTTTACATGTTACATGTATCACTTTAAAAAAAAAAAAGGCGCGTCACCGCAACAAAGACGACCTATGACACAGAAACCGGAGACTTTTTTGAATAAAGTAACAACAAATAAAAACCATTTATTTCATTTTGCCCTACACTGATGTGTGTATAGCACTGTATACTCGGTGCTTTCCGAGTGTCTGTGGAAAAAATAAAAACCAATATTTTTTGTTAATTTTTAAAGCAAATTTTGTTGTGGATTTTTTTTGTTCTGTAGCAGGGGCAGCAACCAAGCAGTCAGTGGTACGACCCAAGAAGCGCAGACCCATACTACAGGCAATACTACAGTCGGCAAAACGCTTACAATTACCGTAACCAGCATTATGATTATTATGCAAGACAAGCTGCATATGACAGTCACAGCGGCTATGGGTACAGAGGTACATCGTATGATGCTAACAGGTAAGCCCAATAACAGACGATACTAACAACCATAGTATTAGCCAGGGGGGTGTCTGGGTGTCTTTCAGACACCCTGTTTCAATTGTGGACACCCTATTTTATCTGTCATTTACATGTAAAAGTATTGTAAGTGAAGAATTTGGACACCCTGTTTTGAATTTTCCAGCAAATTTTGGGCACCCTATTTCTAAATCCTTTCTAACAATATATTTTACAATTGCAACTGATATTGAGCCCAAAAATTGGATTCTGGATTTATTTTTACTCTTAAAAAAGGTATACATAGAAATTATTTTTGGGTTTTAAATGGGGCTTTAATTTTCATTCTTATATATTTCCTGTATATAAATGCAGGCCTATGATTTCTCAGGATTTTTCTCTATTTCATGATTTTTTACAAATCTTCCTTCGCCTCATAATTTTCTTGAAAGAAGAGAAGTAGCCACCAAGGAAAGAAAGAAGTAGCCTGTATTGTGTCCAAACCTCTAGTTTCTTGTTTGTGGGAATGTGGACAGTCTGTAAATCCTCCAAAATTAAACATCCAGGAGGTTCAGGGGTTTTGTCCTCTAGAGCAAAGGGAGACCCAGGCCCGCTACCCATTTTTCAGGATTTGTTACTTTTGTCAAATCACACTCCTGTAAATGTTGCCTTTCCTGTTTTACAATCAGGTCATATTCCAGGCCCCGATCGAGGCAGGGTCAAGGATACCCCGATGGGGAGAGGCCAAGGTCCCGACAAGGATATCAAGACTCCTCCAGACAGGGAGTTTACCCTGATCAGGAGAGCAGACAGAGGCCTAATTCAAGGCAAGACGGGGGTGCTGATCAGTATTACAGAGGTTACGACAGGAGGGATGCGAAGAGCCAGGACTATTACAAAGGTCAGAGTTCAGGGGTCATATGATTGATACAAAGGTCAGGGGACATAGGATCAGTATTCAGAAATCATGCCGACATGACCTTGTTGTCATCCATACAAAGAAATATCAAAGGTTTTTAAATTCAGTTTAGTTTCATTTACATTAAATCAATGTACAATAACCCTCCTACACATAGAGGCCACTGTAAACCACTAAATGTCCAATGTGTTGTACACACATTGTTTGTGCATATAAGCCACACTGACCCTTTGAAGTAATCTCCAGTGTACATACATGCATATAAAGACACATGTATACCACAATTGACCTTATTTTCAGCAGGTTATACTGTAAACAAACTCCCAATAATAAATCACCATCAGCCACTGAGACAATAAACCATACCAAGCCTCCATCCATTGGGATTTTCAGCAGTTATTTTGTAAACACAGACTCTCCATAGTAACCTACCACCAGCCACTGAGTCTGGAACCAAGTAATATGCCCTGCAATATGTCAATCACAAACAGACCAACAGACATATGAGGCATTATGTTACTATGCAGTATAGCTATGAGGAGCCACTACCTACCATAGCAATGGCTTGGAGTGGCCTGAATGTGTTGTTTCAAAAATTTCACTGATTGTAGGAGGAATAAGGTGAGAAATATTGGATAGATACATGAAAAAATGGCGAAATGGAGGCATGTTCTGGTAAGCGGTTGCTTGAGTTGGGGATGCCACACAAGACAAGACAAGACGAACTGACAGACAGAGTTGTAGAGCATAAACAACGGTGCAACACACCTTGAATGAACATCACAGAGTCAACTCTAAATGTTCACTCTAGTGATTCATGAGCCAAGGGTCATGTTCAGTTTAACAAAATGTTCATCATAGTGGTGTTCATTACAGTGATTCATGGCTGCAATGCTGATATATAAACTGGGAGCCAAGGATCATGTTAGGTATAACCAAATGTTCGCTATAGTGGTGTTCATTATAGTGATTCATGGCTGCAATGCTGATATATAAACTGGGAGCCAAGGGTCGTGTTAGGTATAACCAAATGTTCGCTATAGTGGTGTTCATTATAGTGATTCATGGCTGCAATGCTGTTACATAAACTGGAAGCCAAGGGTCGTGTTGGGTTTAACCAAATGTTCGCTATAGTGGTGTTCAATATAGTGATTCATGGCTGCAATGCTGATACATAAACTGGAAGCCAAGGATCATGTTGGGTTTAACCAAATGTGCGTTATAGTGGTGTTCATTACAGTGATTCATAGCTGCAATGCTGATACATAAACTGGAAGCCACGGGTCACGTCGTGTGCCCAGAAGAAGGTCGTAAGGCTCTACGATCTTCTTCCGGGCACACAAAGTACAACATTTTGTCCCAGCAGAAGGTCGTAAGCAATCAAATGACTCCTTTGAGAAAAAGTAGAGCATAACTGTTGTATATTTGTTGCTAGAATTACTCCCAAGACGTGTTTTTCCATTCCCATGCGGAATTTAACTTTCCTACAATAACTCAGTTTTCCTAAACACAGTTATGCACATTAATTGCTTACAACCTTTTGCCATCACACTTTCGTCATGTCCTTCTTCCGGGCACACAAAGATATACATATGCACAAGAGTGGGTTGAAAAAAGAAGTACTTGATAAGCATAAACAGTTCCCATAAAAGCTAACAGATGCAGATGTTTTTTTGGATAAACACAGCAATGATCACTCATTATGGGACCTCTGAGGGAACCATCCACGTTGTAGAGCCACTGAGATAAATGAATTTGTCTTGCTTTCTTCTTGAGATAATTTATCATAGGTCAGGCAGACGACATCCTGAGGGAAGAGTGGTCCTTTCCTGAAATAATGCATTAAATGGAAACAACATCCTGTAAGGAGCATGGTATAATTTATCTCAGGAAGATCTCAAGTAGGATGTCCTCTTCCTGAAATAATTTGTCACTAGAAAATGTCTCTCCGAGTAAATTATATTTTCCTCCTTGCTTTCATGTACTCAGACTATGATGTATATGGCAGACCGTATGACAGAAAGACCCAGGAATACTGGGCAAAGCAAGGTTACTATGGCAACCGTAGCTATGACGAACGTTACCAGGAGTGGGAGCGACAAACCAAATGCTACCGTGAGAGGGCAAGCGAGGATCAGAGACTCGATACGTCTGCCCCAGAACAGCAGTGGCCGGCTGGAACCCAGAGTGAAGACTACCAATCAGACTCAAGGTAAAATTGGAATACAAAAAAAAAAAAAATAATAAGGATGGCTTCACATGTAGAAGGCATTTTATTCATCTCATCTTTTCAGTGTTTATACAGCCGAGTTGAACCACAAATTGGCAATCTGATGTTTGGCAAAAAGGATGGTTGTTTTGAATATTCTGAAGATGTATCCTGGCCTGTGATTTCTCAGCATTTTTTTTCTGATTTCAGGATTTTTTTACAAATCTTCTTTTGCCTCAAAATTGTCTTGAAAGAAGAGAAGTATCCACCAAGGAAAGAAGTAGTCTGTATTGTAAAGTTTGATGAAATTCTTGCGTCGGGCGATAAACAATTGATTTAATTTTGCCCTACACAGACGTGTGTATAGCACTGTATACTCAGTGCTTTCCGAGTGTCTGAAAAAACTTCACAGGCGACACGGCCGAGATTCAAACCCACGACCCCCTGGGTTCGAATCCCGCCCGAGTAGGGCAAAATTAAATCAGTAGTCTGTATTGTTGTCCAAACCTCTAGTTTTTTGTTTGTGGGGATGTGGAGAGTCTGTAAATCCTCCAAAATTAAACATCCAGGAGGTTCAGGGGGGCTTTGTCCTCTAGACCAAAGGGAGACCCAGGCCTGCTACCCACAGGAGGTTCAGGGGGCTTTGTCCTCTAGACCAAAGGGAGACCCAGGCCTGCTACCCACAGGAGGTTCAGGGGGGCTTTGTCCTCTAGACCAAAGGGAGACCCAGACCTGCTATATATTTTTCAGGATTTTGTTTTATACTTTTGTCCAATCACAGCCCTCTGTATCGCCCAATGTTTTTACCAGCAATTTCTGATTTGTTTTTGTTTTCATTGAAACATTGATAATTTCCTATTAGAACGGAATGCAAATACTTCAAAACGAGATATTTCAGAAAATAGTTGTCACAAGCTTGGTTTAACAAGAAATTCATTTCAGTACATATTTACTGTGAAACCATGTTTCTCACAATTATTTTCAGAAATGTGTTATTTTTACAGCATTTGTATTTACTTCCTCAATTAAAATAGCACTGTTCCGATGAAAAATGTAATGTCCCAAATCCTCCAAAATCCTCTTTGCTAAAGTGAAGGATTTTGAAGGATTGAGGTTACATGCTACATGCTCTTTGCTAAAGTGAAGGATTTTGGAGGATTGAGGTTATTAGGCATACTTGCCTTTCCATGGTACATGTACATCCATGTTTGTTGTTGTGATTGTAAGGTCAGTGCTTGGGTCATTGGACACTGTTTATTGCTCCATGCATGCAGGGAGGGTCCCTGGCCATGTACATGTATCACAGATTAGAAACACGTGTGCATACATGTCATGTGCTTGCTTTACTACTGAAGGATTTTGGAGGATTCAGGTTATGTCTAACAAATGGGCCTAGGGAGTTTGGGTTAAAATAGTGAAAGTTGCTGTTAAAATCCACGCGGTTAAGTGATCCAGTTGATTAAAATCTTTCATTTTCAAAATTTCGTTGATCATATCAATATTTTTTTCTCAAACTGATGTTCAATTTGTTCCCTCCTCTAGATTTTCTTCAGGCTTCCACCACACGGGAGGGGACACGCCTGAAAAATACAACGCCGATCAGAGCAGTATATACCAAGGGGATTACACCGACCAGAACAACGGCAGCACAGCAGCAACTTACCAGGACCAGTATACTAACAGCTATGAGTACAGTTACGGCACAGAGGGTGCACACAAAGAGATTAAACAAGGTAAACTTCATCTGCCGTCTGTCATTTAAAATCCCTTATTGTGTATTTTTTACAAATCTTCCTTTGCCTCAAAATTGTCTTGAAAGACGAGAAGTAGCCACCGAGGAAAGAAAGTAGCCTGTGTTGTGTCCAAACCTCTAGTTTCTTGTTTGTGGGGGAGTGGAGAGTCTGTAAACCTCCAAAATTAAACATCCAGGAGGTTCAGGGGGCTTTGTCCTCTAGACCACAGGGAGACCCAGGCCCACTACCCATTTTTCAGGATGTTTTGTCAAATCACACCCCTGCAATTATTTCCGACAAACTTGATAAGTATATGTCTTTTGTACATGTTTTATATTTGTGACAGGAAAGAGAATTCGTCTGATTGCAGTGCTGGGAGTTAGTGGTTGGTTCGCTAACTGTTTAACCGAAACTTTCACGGTCGGTTAAAAAGGGTTAACCGAAAGTTAGCACCTGACAGCCACACTAACTAGATAGTCGGCAAATGTTAGCACCTGACAGCCACACTAACTAGATAGTCGGCAAATGTTAGCACCTGACAGCCACACTAACTAGATAGTCGGCAAATGTTAGCACCTGACAGCCACACTAACTAGATAGTCGGCAAATGTTAGCACCTGACAGCCACACTAACTAGATAGTCGGCAAATGTTAGCACCTGACAGCCACACTAACTAGATAGTCGGCAAATGTTAGCACCTGACAGCCACACTAACTAGATAGTCGGCAAATGTGTATACATTTTCAATCAAAAAGCATCAATAAACTTCCCACAATGATTGTTTAATAACCAATACGGCAAAACAAAAAAATTGGGTGGCAAATTCTTCCAAAATTGTTGGATTTTGTTTTTAAATATTTGTTTTGGTTAGCCGGTTAGCACATTTCTAAACGTGCAGTTTCGTTCGGTTAACTGTCTCAGCTTTTCACTTGCACTTAATGCTGTAGTTAGATTCCATTCTCGTGCTATGTCTTTCATTTGTAGTTGTGAGATGAGATCTTTAATAATTTTAGAAAAGTAACACAAATAAATGGCATAAAATTACCATACAGTAAGGTTATTGGTTATTACCATAAATTGGGAAAAAAAACCAACATATTTTTGTCTTGTTTCCCCGTGCACAGTTACACCCCCACCACCAGAACGCCTGACCCCTGACAAGTTCGCCCTCCCCCACGTTGTAGCCCGATTCAGCCCGGGTGGTCACCTCATCAAGGTACTACCTAACATTCCGCAAGATGGGATGGCAGCCACAGTGGAGATACACAGTATTGAGGTATGCTCCATAATAATAATTTCACAGACACTTGGGAAACACTGAGCGTGCAGTGCTTAAGGGCAAAAATCAAATCAATAGTTTATCACCCGACCCAAGATTTTCATCAATCTATAAATATTGCGGTACCTGCTGCTATATAGGATTCTAGCCAGTCAATCGACATCGGGCAAGCTCGGTGGTTGAGAGGTTAAGACGTCTGCACTAGTAAGCAGGAGGTCGTGGGTTCGAATCTTGCCCGAGTTGCCCGTGGTTTTTTTGGTTTTTGTTTTACAGACTCGGGAAGCACTGAGCATGCAGTGCTTGATACATACAATCGGTATAAGGGCAAAATCAAATCAAGAATTATTATTGTAGGGAAAAAATTGCACTTAATTGTTCAGTAGATAGTTCTCAGCACTTTACTTAGCTATGAGCTCTGTCAAGCAATCAGTTTTAAAACTCCTGCATGCTGCATGTGGTGTTCACGCATAACACAGGGGCACGTTTTCGCGACCGTAACCAGAAACATGTTTGGGCTTCGGTCATTGGTTAAGCATTTTCGCGAGTTTGGTTATGCTGTGATGACGTCCTTGTTCTGACCAAACGTGAACCGAAGTTTGTGGTTGGTTACGCTTGGTTTCAAGATGGCGGATTGTAAAAAATAACGAAAGTTTTGTTAATTATTTGTTAAAACGTGATGAATTTATTGTTCGTATACCAGTATATTTTTCAAGTTTATTACTGGCACTCAAGAGTAAGTTCTACTTTGCCAAAATTTGAAATACACCGTATATTTTGAGAAACGTTGATGATTGAACACGTCGCAAACTTAAAACAATTTTCTGGTTACGTTTTCGCATAGCTATGCCATCTTGTTTCTGGTCAAGAATATGGCGTCAGAAACAAGTTTCTGGTTAGGGTCGTGAAAACGCGCCCCAGGTATGGGTTAAAAAATCTTTAGTCATTGCCTGTAAAGATGGCCGATTTTGAATGGTGCGACGTCAAATGAGAAACATTTATTCCCTGATACAAGAATTTAATCTAAGAATTTAAGTAAGAAATAGACTCATGGTTGCCTTCTCCTGCCCACTTCTCCATCCCCAGCCCCTCCCCCCCCCAAAAAAAAATAATAATGGTTTCATTTAAGATCATACAAATAAATAGATAAATCATGGTACATGTGTCAGGCATGATATTCTTCCTACTTTTGAAAATCCTACCATGAAACCAGGTTCCGACTAACTTTAGACCATGGAAACTTTCCTTGTGTATCATTTTATTGTAAATACCAAGATAAAAAACAGTTTCCTTGCTATACATGGCTATAGAGGTAAACCGCTATAGGCTAGTATATGCCTAATGATAATGGCAAACATTTTTCCTACCTTTTCATTTTCTCACAATATCATCCCTGATGTGTACACATCAATGAAACAGTTTTAAAAGGGCCTTCTTAAAAACCAATCTGCTTGGATACACAGGCGATAACCTCACATTATTAAGACTCATATAGAATTGAGATGACTTAAAACTGTAACCATCTATTAAAGAATTCTTGTCACTATTTGCTGTTGAATTGACAGACCATGCTGGAACACACAGAGGAATCCGAGGAACTGAGGGCTTTCCCGGGACCGCTTATAAGGTATTTAGTGTTGAACACTATTAACTTGTTGATAGTGCTTCAACCATTCAGACGTTACAGTGTAATTTAGGTTTAATATCACTTCTGGTTAAACCAAATAGGGAGACTGCCAACATGGGTCGAGCGGTTTAGTGTATCGGACTTGTGGTCTGATGGCCGATTCGTCAGAATGTGGGTTCGAATCCTGGCCGTGACCATGGTGCTTGCGTCCCTGAGCAAGACACTTAACTATAATTGCTTCTCTTCACCCAGGAGTATAAATGGGGACCTGTGAGGGCAGAGATGGTAATTGTGATTGATTAAGCTCGTTGCGCTACACATTTGGCAGCATGGGCTGCATATTCCCCAAGGAGTTAAGATGGTTCTAGGAATGATATAACTGGCCCGATGACAGGGGTAATAATGTTCATGAGCCATGAGCGTCAAACTTGGTGGATACCGGCGCAATATAAGTGTCTATTATTATTATTATTATTATTAATGTTTTTGAGTCATTCCACCAGGAATGTGTGTGCTGACTTTAATAAGATGGCTAATCTCAGTTTTTCGTGTTAATCTTCAGAGGAGAGACTCACAAGGGTGATGTGATCAGCTTCTCTCAGGGGAAGTCGACAGCTTGCAGTCAGAGCACTGAGATGATGGACAGGGAGTCAGCGTCCCTGCTTTGGGATCTTATGGTCTTACTCTGCCGACAGAATGGGGTAAGCGGTTAAAAAAAAACACCAGTTTAGAGTCCTAATATCACCACTCATTTCTTAATTATTAAACTTTGAATTGATTGTGATTGACTTACTGTATGCAGTCACACTGTTACGGCCTATAAGGATCCGTGATCTATTCACTACACTGAACACAAAGGTTCCTACCCAGAATACCTTGGGGGTTCAAATGAAACCTAAAATGAAATCGCCTGAGATAGAAAGATTTGAAGGGATTTTTTATACCACCATCGACTTTACACAGAGTAAGTTTGATCGTAAATCTTTTGGTCATTTATGTTTTTCAACAAAACCAATAGTGTATCAGGGCTTTAAATAATGGTGCGTATGGTATTTCATTTAAATAATTATATTTTATCCATCCCGCCAGACAATCATGGAAACAGACATCTCCGAACTCCTCCTTAAAAACCACCCCATGGTATCCTCATCTTCAGCACCCCAGAGCGAAGGGGATGCAGCAGCAGGAGGAGAAGAGATTAATCCTGAGGGTCAGAGTTCAGAGGTCATACCCCTAAAGAAGCCCCATTTAAGAGATGTTGAAGCTGATACCCGTAGATTCAGAGAGCTACTTCTGTTTGGTCGTAAGAAGGTATGTGTCAGACTGGTTGTTTCTCAGGATTTTTTTACAAATCTGCCTCAAAGTGTATTTGAAAGAAGAGAAGTAGCCATTAAGGAAAAAAAGAAGTAGCCTGTATTGTGTCCAAACCTCTAGTTTCTTGTTTGTGGGGATTTGCCCTACACAGACGTGTGTATAGCACTGTATACTCGGTGCTTTCCGAGTGTCTGAAAAAACTTCACAGGCGACACAGCCGAGATTCAAACCCACGACCTCCTGGGTTCGAATCCCGCCCGAGTAGGGCAAAATTAAATCAATAGTCTGTATTGTTGTCCAAACCTCTAGTTTCTTGTTTGTGGGGATGTGGAGAGAGTCTGTAAATCCTGCATAATTAAACATCCAGGAGGTTCAGGGGCTTTGTCCTCTAGACCAAAGGAAGACCCAGGCCTGCTACCCACAGGAGGTTCTGGGGGCTTTGTCCTCTAGACCAAAGGGAGACCCAGGCCTGCTACCCACAGGAGGTTCAGGGGGCTTTGTCCTCTAGACCAAAGGGAGACCCAGGCCTGCTACCCACAGGAGGTTCAGGGGGCTTTGTCCTCTAGACCAAAGGGAGACCCATGCCTGCTACCCACAGGAGGTTCAGGGGGCTTTGTTCTCTAGACCAAGGAAGACCCAGGCCTGCTACCCATTTATCAGGATTATTATTTTTTTTCTTCAAATTACACCCCAGATGTGTTTCGTCTCTGTGAACATAAATTTGTTAAATATGTAATTAACTTTATTTATTCACAGTAAGACTCATTAAACAGGTTGGTTTTGGAGGGGCCGTGAAAAATTTAAATACATATAACAATAAACATGGTTAGACAAAAATTCTACTGGTGGTGAAAATACAGGCTTAGGGCATTGTGTGTGTACAAAACTCCATAATCTGTAAATGCATTGCACCAATCACAGTCCTCTGAACCATCTGTTCGACTTGATATAGAATATTCACATCACAGCCCTCTTGTGTTTAAAGACACCATGTTTCCCAGACAAGGGCATTGTATGTGTACAAAACTCCATAATCTGTAAATAAACTCATGCATTGCTTGTAGTCATAACAGAAAAAAAATCAATTATAATTATCTACGGGTTGCACCTGTGTTATTCCAATTATACCAAGCACCAATCACAGTCCTCCGAACCATCTGTTAAACGATTTATAGAGTCTGAAAATCATATCATAATATGCACAGCAAGTTATGTCACAAATCATAAATACATTTTTTGAGACGAACCCTTTGCTCGTGACTGCCCCAGCATTAATCATAGCCGTCTGCCACATCTGTTCATGAATATTCAGAGAGCCAGCCATGAGAATTGAATGATGCCATTGTCTCCATTATATACACTTATATAATGCATGGATGAGCGTTGCCGAGCGGACTCAAGTTCTGGTGTTGTCAGAATGTGGGTTCAAATCCCAGCCTGGCCGGTCGCGGCGCTTGTGTCCTTGAGCAAGACACTTAACCATAATTGCTTCGTCCTTTGGATGGGATGTTAAGCCATAGGTCCCGTGTACTCGATTATTAAAGTAATGCACGTAAAAGAACCCAGAACACTTATCGTGGAAGAGTAGGGGTTTACCCCGGTGTTTCTGGTTCACATAGCAAGCTCCCTTGTTTACAGGTTTCCTCAGGCTTCCAAGCTACAGTGCTTAAGTGTGATTTTGAGGCATCCGTGGTTTCATTACCAGAAATGTATAATAATAATAAATCTTAACTGAATTCAATAAGAGATACTCCCCCCCCCCCTCCCCTCCCCCCAAGTCATGCACTTGACCCTCATAGACCCCAATACACCTCAATACACCTTTGGTAAAAAGGCTATTATGTGCATTCATACTTAAAGAAGTACTCTAAGCAAATATCAATAATTGATCTTTCCCCATTTTTAGAGAGGTTATGTCAAAAGCAATCTAAAAAAAAAAACCCCCATGGTTAAAACTGTAAAATGTAATTTTATCTTTTATATAGAAAAGCCTTAGGTCAACTGGGTTGTAGGAAACAGGTTGTACCATACTATTAAGGGACAAGGGCCAAAGTCATGGTACAGCCAAGCCTTTGAGAAGCCCGGCCAGGCCCAGGCTTTTCCCCTGCCTACTGGCCTATATAATGAGCTCTGCTTGCCTGGGCTAGGCCTTCCAGAAGCCCAGGTTATGTTGATTGGCAGATACTGTATTGTTAAAGGATTAGGACTCACAAAAGACAATTAGGAGGCCAGGTAGCCTAGGCCTGGCCAGGTTTCTCAAAGGCTTGGCTGTACCATGACTTTGGCCCTCCTCCCTAAAAAATATACTTATGATACTTCATTCCTCCAGGATGCACTGGAGGCAGCGATAAAGGCGGGGCTGTGGGGCCACGCCCTCCTCCTTGCATGCAAGATGGACAGTAGAACACATACAAGTGTTATGACAAGGTAAGAACCCATCTGTCAAGAAAAGCAAGAGCCTTATCCCAACAATTGATTTAATTTTGCCCAACACCGACGTGTGTATAGCACTGGATACTCAGTGTCTGTGGAAAATACTTCACAGGGAAGCTCGGTGGTTGAGAGGTTAAGACGTCAGCACTAGTAAGCAGGAGGATGTGGGTTCGGATCCCGCCCGAGTTGCCTGTGAAGTTTTTTCACAGACACTCGGAAAGCACTGAGTATACAGTGCTATACACACATTGGTGTAGGGCAAAAATTTAATCACCCGACGCAAGAATTTCATCAACTTATCACAATAGTTTCTCTGTTTATAATTTTCTCAAAGCTTAGAATGTGCATTCCAATTGTACCTTAATAAAAAACAGGGGTGGTCTTGTTTTACAGAGCACAAGGATTTTAAAGATGAATTACCCATGATTTTCATTTTTAACAGCAATTTCCTAAAGTGCTTGTTTTAATCTAAACATTGATTCTATACATTGAGAAAATAAATACTCAAAAGTGAGACAATTCACCAAAAAATTGATTAGGGGCTACAATAAATTCCTTTTGAGACATATTAACTGTTCGACCATATACCCATGTTTATTTTGTTTTCCTCTGAAGTAAAAATGTTTCGGATAAAAACGTCCAGAAATACAAAAAGGTAAGACATATTTTCCGCCTGTATGCTCATTAGATTCACCAACATTTTTATCTGCTCATGCCTGTGTTTAGGTTTGCCAACAGTCTGCCAATGAACGATCCTCTTCAAACCCTGTACCAACTCATGTCAGAGAGACAACCAGCTGCAGTTACAGTGAGTTTAACATTTATAGATAGATAGATACTGTCATTTATTAACTTCACCAACATTCTTATCTGCTCTCCTATAAGGCTTCCTGTCTTACCCCCTCAGAAAATGACTTGAAAAAATAAGAAAGCAATGCAGAGATATAAGATTTGAAGCTTTGTATGATTTGAAGCTAAGTACAGTCTAAGGAAGGTTTGCGGTTGCACCATGTAAATTCTCTAGAATGAGTTTTGAAAATGTGATAACATTTTAAGAACTTAGAGCAACAAATTAGTACCGCAAACCTTAGATTTAACTTAAATTAACCCTCCTAAGGCCACATGTAACATCAGTATACGTGGAATTGCCCATAAATGCTTTATAAATATATTATGTAGGATCACAATTCTGAACATTTTTTCCTTTAGAACACTTTGTTATGTTCAGGCGCACAATATACGTTGCACTCAAACCTGTTTCCAGACATAATGTCAGTGAACAATTTCACTTAGAAAAATGCTTCATAAAATTTACAATTTGCGAATCAAAATTCAAGATTTGCTTTTCAAATTTAGTATGACATACACACAAGAATACTTCTTCCAAAAAAAGTTGCTATGCGCAATTCTTTGAACGAAATAATTCCCGTCATGTTTGGATCAGCTTGTCAGATTTGCAGACCGCATATTGTGATACTCCAGTCGTTTTTTTGGGATGCTAAACCCCTCCCCCCTTGTTCCTTCAGAGTTGCTCTGATGAGAAGTGGGGTGATTGGAGACCCCACCTGGCCATGATCCTCTCCAACCTCAGTGAGGACTCGGAGCTTGACATCAAGAGCATAATCACCCTCGGTGACTCGCTAGGTATGCCCTCATTTGTGGTTAGATGAATCCAGTGTCGTAATTGTTTTGAATTGTTTTAAATCAGTTCTCCAAAATCATGGGCCAATTTCTTACAACTGCGAGGAACACCAATTTGCTGAGCTTAGAATATTTGTGCTTAGCAAAAATAGGTTCCCAATCATATTTTCATGTAATGTATATTTGACATAAAACACAATAAAGGGGGCCACTTTCCTACCGTCACGTTAGCAGTTGTTCTAATGGTTGTAATTTTTTTTTTAATATCTGAAACCACCCAAAAAGACTTTCAACATTTGAATAGACATGCATGCTTATCCTAAAGATAATTTGAGTTGATTATTACTATTATTTTTTTAATTACCTTAAAATTTCCATCAACAAATGGACGGAAAAGTGAGATAACTTTTTCCGTCCAATTTTTATGGAAATTTGAGGGTAAAAAAATAAACAAAAAAATAAAATAAATAACTCAAATTAGTTCTAGTATAAGCCTGCATGTCCATTCACATGTTGAAACACTTTTTGGGCGGTTTCAGGTACTTAAAAATAAATAACAACCATTAGAAAAACTGCTAACGTGACGGATGCAAAGTGGCCCCCTTTATTGTGTTTTATGTCATTTCTAGTAGCTGGTCCTCAGCTTAATTCTGCTGAGCGGATAAATTTGCTAACAATATGAAATTGCCCCACTGTCGTTTGAAAGGAAAACGGGGCAAGACCCATGGATGCTTTTTTCATCAAACATTAAAAGGGACAATATCGTCACGACCTGGGGCCTAATTCATCGAGCTGCTAAGCAGAGAATTTTGCTAAGTAAATATTTTTGCTAAGCATTATAATATACAAATATAACATGGTTTGAGGGTGGACAGTCGTTATTAGCTCCCCGAGATATTGGAAGTTGCCTCGGGAACTAGTTTGTCAACTTCCAATACCGAGGGGAGCTAATATCGACTGTCCACCCGAAATAAACCATGTTATATTTGTTTTATTATACCCCATACATATTCAGTTGCCATTACAATAATAAGGAGCATCATTGAGCTCGGGAAAACGCGAATTGACATTTACGTGTGCCGCCATCTTTTCATGTGTATGTAGCTAGGGCGATGTTCGCGCGTGCATACTACACCCATGCGACTGTTCCCCGATTGCTTCGTAAAGCGCATGCGTAATAGACTGACGCATATGCGACAGTCTACTCCGCATGCGTATTTACCCTGTGCGTGAATACTCACAGGCGCTTGGTAAACAGCCAAAATAGCATCTGGCATGTGATAGTGAATGTGTATGAGGTATAGTAAAACAGATTACCAGCCAAAAAGAGAGCTTTGTACTGGATGATCTTTTAACACTCCTTATAATTGTAGATTAAAATACACAATATGAACTCGTCGTGTGCCTGTAAGAAGGACGTAACAAAAGTGTGACCGGCAAAAAGGTCATAAGCGGTTAATGTGCAAAATTGTGTTTCAAGAAAACTGAGTGTGAAAGTTTGGTCGTTTTTCTGCCGTTTATAAGTCATTGTAGGAAAGTTAAATTCCGCATGGGAATGGAAAAACATGTCTTGGGAGTAATTCTAGCAACAAATATATAACAGTTATGCCCTACTTTTTTTCAAAGGAGCCATTTTATTGCTTACGACCTTCTGCCCGGAAGAAGGTCGTAGAGACTTACGACCTTCTTCTGGGCACACAACGAACTAATTTGAATTGGCAATTTTATTTTACAAAAATTTACGTGAAAAAAAAATGAATACCCAATAAATATGATAATTCCTTGATCCTTTCTTAACCAGCTTCCAGAGGTTTACTGAAAGCATCTCACTTTGTGTATCTGATGGCCCAAGTTGGACTGGGCGTTTACGGCAAGAAATCAACCAAAATGGTGATGGTGGGTGCTAGCCACAGGTATGTTGAGCCCAGGAGAATTATTTTGTGACCCAAGATCCAAGGAAGTGCAGCTGGGGGGGAGGGGGAGGCGGGCAGGGGTCTGTTTCCTTTAGACCTTATGCAAATTTGAGGACAAACACTGACTATAATAATAGACACTTATATTGCACCTGTATCTGCCAAGTTTGACACTCATGGCGCATGAACATTATTACCCCTGTCATCGGGCCAGTTATATCATTCCTAGAACCATCTCAACTCCCTGGGGAGTATGCAGCCCATGCTGCCAAATGTGTAGCACAACGAGCTTAATCAAACACAATTACCATCTCTGCCCTCAAAGGTCCCCATTTATACTCCTGGGTGAAGAGAAGCAATTACAGTTAAGTGTCTTGCTCAAGGACACACGTACCATGGTTGCAGCCAGGAATCGAACCCACATTCTGTCTACTCGGCCATCAGAACACAAGTCTGATGCACTACTCCGCTCGGCTGTGGCACTCCATATCTCTTGTGTGAGATCCACATTAAATTATACAGAAATTGATGGTTTTCACTTGTGATAATTCTATGCAAAATGGACCATCTTTACGGGCAATGACTAACCATTTTTCAAACGCATGCATACACAGGTGTTTGAACAATCATGTGCCTGATTGATCAGTGAAGCACTTTACTGCATTGAGAAATATGAACAATTTATGCAGCAAAGCCAAAATTAGTTTCTGTTTATTCCTAAAAAATTATTTTTTGTATTATTATTATAAGTAAGACTAATTGAGGTGACACCATGTGAAATTCTCTATTGAGTGGTAATTAGTTCTGAAATGAACTGGAGGTTACAACTCGACGTTACAACTTGACAACTCGACGTTATGGAGTGCCATGGTTGAGCGGTTTAGTGCATCAAATTTGTGTTCTGATGGCTGAGTCGTCAGAATGTGGGTTCGAATCCCGACCGCGACCATGGTGCTTGTGTCCTTGAGCAAGACACTTTACCATAATTGCTTCTCTCCACCCAGGGGTAAATGGGTACCTGCGAGGGCAGAGTTGGTTCTTGTTTGATTAGCCCTATATGCGCTGTAATGGCAGCAATTGAGCTGTGTACTCTCCAGGGAGCTGAGATGGTTTCAGGAATGATTTATGAGCCTGATGAGCAGGGGTAATAATGTAATGCACCTTGAGCGCTATGTAAGTCCACATTATTATTATTATTATTATTATTCAGTCGGTATGCTCTGATCGTCATCATTATATCTTTCTGGTAATGAAACAAAGGATTCCTCAAAAGTGCCTATAGTAATTTAACTCAAAAGCCTGAAGTAACTGTAGAAGGGGAACAATTAATTAAAAACTTACAGTAAAATTAACACAATTTCTTACCTTACCTTTTTATCACAAACACCATTGTTGTATTTTGGCCTGACTTAATTTTGGTCATCTTTTGACATAACACTGATTTTTGTTTCAGTCTTCCATTCCCGAACTTTGCCTTGAACGAGTGCATCCAGCAGACAGAAGTATACGAGTACGCCCAACTTCTTGCCAATAAACACTACTCCTTGCCTAACTATCAGCCCTATAAATTCATCTATGCTACCCGACTAGCGGAGCATGGATTCACTAGACAGGTAAATACCCTCTCTAGCCAATTTCAGAGAGCTGCTAAGCAGAGAAAAATGCTCTCCGGAAACATTTTCTCTGAGCAAGTTCTGTCGGTTACCATCTAAAGTCCCATATAAAATGTGTATATTTTGGCTGGTTGACTGTTTCATAATGCTTAGCAAAAATATTTACTCAGCAAAATTCACTGTTTAGCAGCTCGATGAAATATGGCTCAGGTTGGACATCCTAACCCTAGAGTCCAGGGTATTAACCCTCCTACAATCAGTGCAATTTTTGAAACAATCCATCCAGGCCACTCCAAGCCATTAGCTGTTGCCAGTGGCCTCCTATGGTTACCCTTCTGTGCACTGTCACACCTCTCCTACAATCAGTGCAATTTTTGAAACCCATTCAGGCCACTTCAGGCCATTAGCTGTTGCCAGTGGCCTCCTATGGTTACCCTTCTGTGCACTGTCACACCTCTCCTACAATCAGTGCAATTTTTGAAACAACCCATTCAGGCCACTTCAGGCCATTAGCTGTTGCCATTGGCCTTCTATGGTTACCCTTCTGTGCACTGTCACACCACTGAGATTACAGGGTAAGGTGGTCTCCCATTGACACATTGCAGGCCATACTAATATGTTCAAACATTTACAGTGGCCTTGGGTGGCACTGGGTTGATTTTGTAAGATTACTTGGAAAGGACAGCAGGCTTGTATGTACTAAAGGTTGGTGAAGAACATATTGAAAATTTAGTGGATCGGAGTGGCCTCCATGTGTAGGAGGGTTAAGGGGCCTGCGCTGGGCAGAAATCGGGCTTTCCTAAGTCGTTTGAATCAGGTGTATTTTGTAACATTCCGTTTTCTAAAACTAGAAGTTCCAGTTTTCCGTTTTGTTTACTGGGTTCTGCGTTTCCATCCGTGTTAACCATTATGCAGATAATTCTGAAGTCTGTTAAATATGTGTAAAAGTCTATCACAGAAGGTATTCCAACTAAAACAGATTCTTTGTATTTTTTTGTTGTATTCTGGTAGCAAATTTCAATTTTGGTAGGAGTTACTCCTTCCAAAAATAAAAATAAAGTTGATGTTTCTTACCAGCATGTTAATTACAGCCCTGTGATTTCTCAGGATTTTTCCTGATTTCGGTATTTCTTTTTACAAATCTCCCTTATCCTTCAAAATTCTCTTGAAAGAAGAGAAGTAGCCACCAAATTAAAAAAAAACAGTTACAAGGAAATTTATCTAGTGATACATTTCTACTTTTGCACCTGTAGGCAGTCCATAGTTATATATTAACCACTGATAATATTTTGTTTCCCCCTAGGCTCTCCATTACTGTGAGGTTGTAGCTAATGCTGTGTTGTACATGCCTAATTTGTACAGTTCTGCACTGGTCAACCAAATCTGTCAGGTAAAGGAATATAATTTCGCATTCATAAAATCTATATGCAAACATTTATTCCCCTTCAACCTCACCCCCTTCAGTAATTCACTTGACACCCTGTTCAATCCAACAAAATCCATAATTTGTCAAGGGCAAAGCCTGATGTGTAAAAAAAAAACTGTTCAGTGAAATATATATTATGGCCCAAAACCTCAAAAATGTAACGTGAGTAACCATAGATTTGCCCATATGCACTGTGTTGGGCACAGTGCCGCATCACGCATCAGCTAGTTGTAACAACTTGCACACGACTCACGGACACGCCAGTCCGATTCACACGACCGAACATAGTGTGATCAAGTTGAACTGCAGAATGCATATACTTTGCCCAGGGCAACTCATGGTTTGGGAGGTCATTTTATTTATTTTTATTTTTTATTTTTTTAAATTTTTTTTATAGTCTAGCCTTCCTCTATTCCATTCATAGGCCTTCCAGCGAAACCTATAAAACCTATAAAATCTGTAAAACCTATAAAAACCTATATTTCAAAATGGGAACCTTTATTTCCCCCAAAAAACCTATAAAACCTATAAAAACCTATATTTTTAATCTCCTGCAACACATTTTCAACTTCCTCATAAAATCCTCATGGCTTTGAAGAAAAATTACTTCCCAAGTATAAAGAGATGAAGCCAAAACAGTAGCCAAACTGTAACATGTGTACCGCTCTTAGATTTTCTGCCGGACAGGGTATGGGGTAATGTACTTTGTTGCAAAAAGTACTCAGAAGGTAGGCAATTTACCAAAAATCTGTTACTTAACACTGCATAATCACGGGAAATAACCTATAAAAGCCTATGTTTTGGCATTTGGTAAACCTATAATAACCTATATTTTGCTTTAACCAGTTCGCGTCGGAGGCCGTGTATACACGCAATTTTTTTTTGGACAGCGGATCGGAGAGCGTCTAAACACGCCACAGGATTCTCGGGAATATTTGTATAGATTCCTGGTCGACGTGGCAACGAGCCATAAGCATACGGTGGAAGACACAGTCTCCCCGGTCACGCTCTGGTGAGCACCATTGGTCGTGTTTGTGCGGTAAAAATAAACCCGCCACGGGGTTCAGAAAAACTTTTTTATTCCCGGTGCGAACTGGTTAAAAACCTATTTAAAAAACTATATTTGGTAGATTAGGCACTGGGAGCCCTGCATTCATTTAAAATGTCAAATTCCCTTCTGTTATACAGTGGCAGTTCTCTCTTTGATTTGAGTATAGTTTTTCTTCTTCTGATCTCTGATCATGTTTTCTTCCTACAGCTTTCCAATCGACTGGTTTATCATGATGACCAGTATTTTGACGGTCAAGTATTGGTTAGTCCAGAGTGGCTGAACAAGCTAGCGGACATTCTCAACCAGATGAATGTGAGTGTAACAAAGGAGATTACCGGCTCTGTTAAGGAGAAATTCGGTGTGAATACTGTGTCCGTCGAAGGCCTCCCGATCGGGGCCCGAGGAGCTTTATTACCCGACAAAAGGGTCTATTGTGGAGTAGCCCTTTCTGGAAACCAATTAGCCGTTTTGGCCCAGGTGGCCATTAAGGGATCGATATTTACATTCAATACTTTTATGGCATCGTAGGATGCAATTCTTAGGGCCAACTCCCGGTCGGTTTATGGCTCTTCTTCACCGGGGGTGTCACGCCACCTGCGAACCCCGTCGAGCCGGGACTATCTAGTCCCTTAAATTGCCCGACTGACGGTGGGACGTCGCCCGGAAATCGAGTTCAGGGCCGGCTGGGCGTTGGGACTTGCCTCCCCCGCGCCTTACGCAGGGATGGTGGTATTTTTACCTAAATAATAATTGTTCGCCTACATAATTGTTCGCATAATTGTTGGAAAGAAGCAATACCTCCTCGTGGTCCAACTGGTAACACTCAAACTCTGATCTTCATTGTGCGAGTGGCTAAATTTGCTTCATCTTCCTCTGAGAGTGTGTTGCCCTCCGGCAAAACTTACCGTCCCTGCGTCCTGTCATTGTTTTTCAATTGACTCGTACACTCTCAGGGGGTATTTTATTATTTTAGGTTTTATACCATTCCTGTTGTTTTGCTCGGGACGAGTCTTTATGAGACTGTGTTGTGCGTCGCCGACAATTTTTACTATTTGCCAGTGCTTTTTTTTAACCCTAACCCCCTAGTTATTCTCGCTAGGAACCTTCCTGAATCCCAAAAAAATCCATCAGTGCACTTTTGGAAACATGCCCTTGTCTTCAAAATGCACCATGGTTGATCTTTCATATTCAGCACTTATGGCCTATACTTCTTGCCAGGTAGTAATTTTGCCCCATTTGAAGAGGTGAAAGCACCAATTTCTGAAAGTGCTGAATTTTTCCAAAAAAAGTGCCCCCTGGAGGATTTTGATGGATTTGAGGTGGTTAGGGTTACATTTCTACCTGCCCAAAGATGAAAGGGTTAGTTAGCCCCATACTGCATACAGAACATGCTATAATACCGCAACCTCAAGTCTTAATCATTTCATGTTGTTTCTGTTCCCAAGAATCATTTAGCAATCTCACTTTGCGATCGTTGAGATTCAAACCACAAAGTTGTCAACAATTTCAAGGTAGCACAGAGAGTAATACTTTTAGAGACCCCCCCCTCCCCGCAAAGTAGTACTTATCAACATTTTATTTTACGTGAATTAAATTTTTTTCCCTGCTGTTCATAAATATCAACATTATTACTTGGCCGCCGAGCCCCCTCCCTCCCCCGGTTAAGGCTATGTGTTTTCTTTTATTTGGAGAACCAGATACCCGAAATTGGAAATCTTTGGATACCCGGGTACCCGTAAACAATTTTGTAAAAACACATAAATACTCTCAAATGTATAAAATAACCAATATGAACACAAGTTTCTCTTGTTTTATTAGAGTCATAATAAATGTGGACTTACTGTAATAATTTCCTGCCTCTATATTAAAAACGACTTGTAGCATCCCCATTCCACACACACATTTTGTTAACAAAAAAATCGGAAACTTCCATTTGTGTGGCTTAAATGTTCAGTAAAAATTTTCAAAAGTCGTTTGGGTAATTGGAACCGAAAAGTGGAACCAGGTAATGACAGTTTCGGTCGGGTATCCGGATACCGGGATACCCGGCACAGCCTCAGATTGCATGCAGTTGAAAACCGAGCATAAGCCACAATTTGGAAATAGGGCGTCCAAATTTGTTTACGGGTAATTGGAACCGAAAAGTGGAACCAGGTAATGACAGTTTTGGTCGGGTATCTGGGTACCTGGTACAGCTTAATGTTGATAACTTTGGACAGCCCCTTACCGCTAACTGAACCGAAAAACATCTCGTTGTTTTCACCTTACAGGAGGGTTTTATTCAACCCTCTTCCTCGTCCGGTACCCCAATACCTTGGGTGGAATCCTATAGCAATCTGAGCACGATGGCCGAGAGCGTTGGTAGCAGCGGACCAAGCTTTGAGGTGGACCCCCACCAGCCCGCTGAGAATGGGGAACCAGTTACTGCCGGTGAGTTCCCTTTTCCATTTGAGGGAGACCCTTATAATGAAGTGTGGGGCCGAGACGGGTTCCATGGCTTAGCGGACTTGTGTTCTGATGGCCGGGTCGTCAGAGTGTGGGCCGCGACCGTGGTGCTTGTGTCCCTCAGCAAGACACTTAACTATAATTGCTTCTCTTCACCCAGGAGTATAAATGGGGACCTTTGAGGGCAGAGATGGTAATTGTGTTTGATTAAGCTTGTTGCGCTACACATTTGGCAGCATGGGCTGCATACTCCCCAGGGAGTTAAGATGGTTCTAGGAATGATACAACTGGCCTGATGACAGGGGTAATACTGTTCATATGCCATGAGCATCAAACTTGGTGGATACAGGCGCAATATAAGTCCATTATTATTATTGTTATTATTATTATTATTATTATTATTATTATTATTATTATTATTATTATTAATGAGATGAATTTGGTAGAATATTTATTATTATTAAGACGGCCAAATATCATGGAAATAGAAAATTATGTGGGATTCGTTTACACGTTTTGTGAATTTGAAAATGTTTTGTAAACTTCGCTACCCTAATGATAGGTGTAGTCAATGGACATCCTTCCTTCATCGGAGTGATTTGAAAGGAAAAATGGAAGACTCCTTTATAATTGAAAAGGTTGTTATTATCTCCAACAATCACCAAAATCTTCAAACATCTTGCTAAATGTATTACTTATCAAATATCAGTGTTGGAAATATGCAGAAAATAGCACAACAGTAGACTGTCATTGGAGAGAGAGACAATTTGTGACAGGTACGCCAATAATTTGTATTTTTTATTTTTGAAAATTTTATTTTATAATGCCTTGCTGCCGTGAATAAGCCAATAATATTCTACACTTTCTCGTGTTTGTCTCGCAGTTGGCGACTACGCCATGGCTGCAAGTGGCTTCTACCATCCAGCGACATCAACTACAGGTGCCCTCAATGACCTATCACAAAATCAGCAATTAACATACAGTTATGATCAACAACAACAACAACAACAACAACAACAACAACAACAACAACAACAACAAATGGCTCAAGGGGATGCCACAGCCACGCAGCATATGGGCAACTATGCATTATTTGGACAACAATCTCTCTCCACCGTACCACAAAATGTCGACCCCGGTGCCTCGATGAATAGTAATTTTTCCGAGTACAGCACAACGAGCGCCACGTCTGGCGGGGACTCCGGGACGGAACTGGAGCAAAGCGGTGCATCTAAAGCTGCATTTGATTACTACGGTGCAAGCACAACAGCTGTAAGTACATCTGTTTTCATATGCTTCTGTAACTAACCAGGGGTTGGTGGGTCACAGGTTCTGTTGGTAATGGTCATCAGTAGCTATTTTCTCATTAACCCTAACCTTCCCAAATCCTCCAAAATCCTCCAAAATCCTCTTTGCTAAAGTGAAGGATTTTGAAGGATTGAGGTTACATGCTACATGCTCTTTGCTAAAGTGAAGGATTTTGGAGGATTGAGGTTATTAGGCATACTTGCCTTTCCATGGTACATGTACATCCATGTTTGTTGTAGTGATTGCAAGGTCAGTGCTTGGGTCAGTGGACACTGTTTATTGCTCCATGCTTGCAGAGAGGGTCAAACTATACCAAAATCTCACTTTTGAAAATTGGGTCCATATAAAATGACATGCAGTTTTCTTTTCTGTTGGCAGAACAGTAGAACAATAACCCAGAGGTCTCTGGTTCAAATCTAGCAACAGTCATTATTTATAGAACTAATTTGATAATCCAGTGGTCAATAATCTCTTCCACACACAGGGATCTTTCAGTCAATATGGCCAGAAGGCAGTCGGTCCCCCCTCCCCTGCTATGACACTGACACCCCCGAATACACCACTTGCAAGAAACCGTACCTATTCAACGGACTCTATGCAGAGGGAGGAGACAAAGCCAGAGCCCAAACCTGAAGCCAAAGAAAAGCCAAAGGAGAAATCCAAAGCGAAACAGGTAAAACCCCTTTAAGTTATTCACTGATATTTATGTAAATTTCTGCAAGTGCATTCATGCATTATGCATAATTAGCAAAAGTTTTTAACGACATAACTATGAAAGAAATTGTCAAACTGATTGGTCTTAATTGAGCGATCCTCTATTGTCTCACAGGGTGGCGGACGGAGTTGGTTCGGCGGATTATTTAGCAAAGTAACGGGTCGCACCAATCAAGTTCATCTTCCTGACGATAGCAACAAGAAGGTAATTGTCAGAATCGCGCAGCAGACAGCCGTAGTTATTACTGTATTTTCAGTTTTACTGGCGAAATGAATCACCCTCGACAACGGAATAGGTGAATCAAAGTGTTGGCCAGGATTTAGCAATTTCAAAACAGTGTGTCCAAATTGTTGACTTTTACATGAACATGACGGATAAAATAGGGTGTCCAAAATTGAAACAGGGTGTCCTTTGGACACCCACACCCCCGGGGCCTTAGGCTTGCCTCCAAACGAAAACTGGTACCTTTCAAATTGATTTTCTTCATGGTAATCTCAATTTGGCAGTCGGGGAACCAGACCCAATATAGACACAGTGTGTTTAATAACATATTAAAAATAATTCAGTTCATATTAAAAATAATATTTTAATATTTTTTAAATGAAGCCTGCAGCCAACACATGTTGATAACATTTACCTTAAAAATTGATTTTCTTCATGGTAATCTTCATTTGGCAGTCAGGGAACCAGACACAATCATAGACACTGTGATTAAAAACACTTTCCTGGAACTCACCAAATTACGGCATTTTAATAGTTTCAAAATAATTTCACTCCAACAGATCCAATGGGATGCAGAAAAGAAGAGATGGATAAATACTGACGAGGATGAAGATGTAAGTTCCTTTTGATGGAATTCTTGCCTTGAGAAAATTACTAACCATACCTACCCCAAATCCTCCAAAATCCACCCCCTGGTTTTGCCTGATTTTGATGGATTTTGTACTCCACAGTATAGCCCAGCGAATAGAGCATGTAGCCATGTGTACCAAATCCATCAAACTCCACCGGCTGCTTTTGATGGATTCAGTACTCCACATTATAGCCCAGCGAATAGAGCATGTAGCCATGTGTACCAAATCCATCAAACTCCACCGGCTGCTTTTGATGGATTCAGGACTGTGTATAGCCAAGCCATGGATGCTTTGCATTTGCTACTGTACCAATTCCATCAAAGTCCAACAATTGGGGTACCTTTTTACTGCATGTTGATGGATTTTGGCGGATTGGGTTTCTAGCCGAAATGCTTAGGGGGTTAGGGTTAAACAATGATGCAGACTTGTATTCAAGTCCTCGATCATTGAGTTCGATTCTGAGTCCGAATCCGCAGTGTCGAGTCAGAATCTTGAGTCATGAAGGTTGACGTCCGAGTCACAAGTCTTACAAGCCTGCAATGATGAAACTTTGTCCTTCAAATATAACTTTGTCGTTAAGATTATGGGACCCACGGGTATAAAGTGATCAAGCCAGCCGATCATCAAACCCAAAGGTAGAGAGGTTACACACCCACATAGCCCAGGTTGGACTTTCACAATTGTGTGCTACGGTGATGTCCAGGATTTAACGAAAAAATTGTTCAGGGGGCTTTGTCCTCCAGAGTCGAGGGAGACCCAGGCTAATTTTTCAGGGTTTTTTACTTTTGTCAAATCACCACCCTGGACTGCAATTTGGATGTATTGCAGAATCTTATTGAACTTTAGGTTGGTTTTGGTTTGTAGGATGCACCGCCCCCAGCAGCTCCCCCTACAGACAGAGAGCTTGTACCATCAATGCAGTCTGCCGATCCCCAGGGGGGAAGTAGGACCACTGGACCGTCCGCTGCACCACCAGCCTTTGGGGAGAACAAATTCCGAAAGCCAGGTAAGATAAAGACATCATCGGATAGAAGGATAGAAGGGAGAGGACAGGGAATTTGTAATAAATTGTTGGCTCCTTCTTAACGTGTTCGCGTCGGGAATAAAAAAGTTTTTCTGGGCCCCTGTGCGGGTTTATTTTTCCCACACACACCGTGAATGGAAGCTTCCACAGCGGGTGGCCACGTCTTCCGAGCATGTCACCGTACATGGGTGGCTCAACCGAGCATGCATACCAATATTCCGGAGTTTCCTTTGGCGTGTTTAGACGCTCTCCGATCCACGGTGCAAAAAAAAATTGCGTGTATACACGGCCTCCGACGTGAACTGGTTAAAGGAGCTTTAAAATGATGCCATATTTTTTTTTCAACCATTGATATGAGTCACTAGAAAAGAACAAGAATGTAACACAAAAGGCCTTTCGAGTATATTTCAAGTTTATCTTGAAATAAATAGTTAAAAAAAGCAAGCCAAGTTGATAAAAATGTTCATGCTGAATGAAGTACCCAGTAATTTAAAAAAAAAGAAAAAATACAACCTATAGTAGAGAAGATTACTACTACAAGGGTCAAAACCTATAGTAGAGAAGATTACTACTACAAGGGTCAAAACCTATAGTAGAGAAGATTACTACTACAAGGGTCAAAATCAGTCAAAATGTTGATATACTTGCAAAGGTATATCTAGTGCACTTAAAAGTTAAACACTGTCAAACCTTACGTGTAGTAAGTACATTTACAGGTCAAAATGAGTCGACCGTTTTTGACTGGTAAAAGCATTGTCTTGTATTGTTCAGAGTGGTCAAAATGACAGTAAAAACCAGTCAAAAATGCCCCTGTGTGCACATTCGGGTCAATAGCTACTTGCCGCTAAAGTTCAGCTGTAGTAGGAGGGTTAATCATTCAAATTTATTCAAATCAATGTTTTGATGTTCTCTTTGTGTCTTCTGTTTTCTTTGTACGTTTTTTAAAAATCTAAAATAACATTGTTTAAAACTGTTTTCCTCCCTTGCAGCCAGACGGAACTATGTGGATGTTGTAGGACAAAGCAGTGCCGGGCTGGCACCCAAACCCTCCATCCCACCCCCTAGTAATCTGTTCCCGTCCCTACCCACGGGACCACCAAGTACCTCCATGAATTTCTTTGTACCAAGACCAGGTATGTCCATTGGAGATTTATTTATCACATATTTCTTTTATTGTAGTCTGAAATGTGAATGTATTGAATTTCCAGAAATTTGACACTGATTATTACTTTCCAATTGCAATATGTATCTTAAAAGGACAGTATCATATTCAAGGGACAATACCATCACAATCAACAGGGCATGGAATCAGAGTGCTAGTTTTAGATTTACTCTGTGACTGAAAATAATACCCCGCATGATAAGGTCATATTACCGTTGCTGTGCTGCATAATTGAGCCAGTAATTTTCAGTCGCTGTGTTCATCTTAAACTAGGACACCGATTACATGCCCTCTTGAAATTCTGATCTGATTGTGTTGATATTGTCCCTTTAAAAGGAAGGTACATCATCAGGGTTCGTACGGGTCATGGAAAACCTGGAAAGTCAGGGAATTTTGCTTTTGCATTTTCCAGGCCTTGAAAGTCATGGAAAAGGGTAAACTTTTTTAAAAGTCATGGAAAGTCATGGAATTTTAAGACTTATTAAAACCAGTTCGCGTCGGAGGCCGTGTACACACGCAATTTTTGTTCGCACCGCGGATCGGATAGTGTCTAAACACGCCATAGGAAACTCGGGAATATTTGTATGCGTGCTCGGTTGACGTGATAACGAGCCACGTGCGTAAAGTGACGTGCACAGAAGACGTGACCATACGCTGTGGAAGCTTCCATTGTCCTTTCGGGTGACGTGAAATACGCCATTTTGGCAGAGCTCGTGCTTCGGTTGACGTGTTATTGTGCAACACTTGTTCGGCACAAGAGCGGGGGGCCGTGTAAACGCGCTCGCTTCACATGGGTGGTTGTGTGGGGGCACTCGTAATCCTGTTCCACACCTTTGTCTTTGTCTCCATTGAAATCTGTAAAGCTGCGGTATACTAAGATTTCTATAGACCAATTACCGTGCACCATTGTCCCATTGTTACTCGGTACCACGCCACTCGGATAATGGGGAAGGAATCCTTCCTCAATGCTCGGTTGAAGTGTAAATACGACGAAGAATTCTTTGGAGGGCTCGGTGGACTTCTAAAGACGCAACACCAAATACGCCCTCCTGGCTATAATTCCCACGGAAAACTCGCCAATTTATCTGCTAATAAGCTAAATGGGGGTGTCTCGTCTTAGTTTCATTGACGTAACCAAAAATAAATTCACGCAAAAAAACAAACGTGTTTGTGTGTGAAAAAGAAACCCGCACAGGGGCCCAGAAAAACTTTATTCCCGACGCAAACTGGTTTTAAAAGAAAAAGAAACAAGACAACCGGCAACCAAAAAGACACAATTTCTGGGTCACAAGCTCACATCAAAAAAATGTCTGCCGACTTTGGAATGTTGAATGTATCAATTTGGGATTAGAGCCAATACAAGAGTTGGGGCTATTGTTCACTTGACAATGACTGACAGGTTGTGGTTTTACACTCCCAGACCAAGAGACAATAACCTCTGGGACCTGGTTCTTGGCTGGTTTACAAGCTATTATAAACTAAACACGCGTGGGTCCCACTCTGCCTGGTACGCGGGTACTCCGCTCATCTGGTTTTTGCCTAAGCAGAGTGGTAGCGGAACCAGTGTCGTTTAACGTTGAATGCTTATAAATAGATCGCGGCAGGCCGCATAGTTACAAATGCGGTGCATCAAAAACATTCTCTTGAAAAGAAACAAAGTTGCCGGCCAATTAAAATGTATCAATAAAGCTTCCTGCAAGATGAAATAAATTCCTCACTGGCAACAAATTATTGTTGTTCACAATTAGTTCTCGAACTGAACAAAGGAAATTTTGGGGTGTTTTTTTTTTCACCATGGAATAAATTATAGCGTATCGATAGCGTATCGGCCGATTTATAGCGTATCTACTTAGATTAGATTCGCATTGTTAATGTTGGGCGGGAATCTTCGCGCGAATCGAAAAGTCATGGAAAAGTCATGGAATACTTGTTGTAAAGGTCATGGAAAGTCATGGAATTATCTAAGTAAAAAAGTGTACGAACCCTGATCATTGATAATAACCTGATTACAAAATTATTATCTGATAGCTGAAGATCGTAACTTGCAAGCATATATTTCTTTCACTCTGCAAGTGCGCGTTGTGTGTATTCTGATTGGCGCCTAGTGAGTGACTATGGCAGTGTGCAACACGGAATGGCGCCCTCTGCCGATCAGTATTGTCTAGTTTATGAGATGTTCAACTCTATATGCTTCCCTCTAAGTTCCCAAAACTTGGTTTACTTGAATCGTAAATCTATAAATTTGCAATATTTTGGTAACAGTTACAGATGACGCAGCAGACTCTGGTCAGCAGCCGCATATCGGTAATCCGTCATCGCGCTCAGAAACACCAGCGAGTCCAGCAAGTCCAGCATCGCACAGCGATAATTCACCTGCACAGCAACAGCAGCAACAACAACAGCAGCAACAGGTAAAGATACAGCGGTCAGGTTTAGGAAGCATCTCAAATATGTGAGTACGTTCCCAAAGGAATGCTCACTGTTAACCTCAGAAATAATGGTGATCCAGGCGTTTCAAAACTTCCAAATATTTTGTTTTGTTTAGGTTGTGTTACAAAGTAAATGCTAAATACTTAATATAATTTTTTTTTGTCTTCTCCCCAATGCAGTTCTTTAATCCAAACTCATTCACTAATAGCGCAAACAACAGCAATTTTAATGCACCAATAGATCAACAACAACATCAACAACAGAACCAACAACAGTATCAACAGAACCAGTATCAACAACCGCAGCAAGATCCATCATTCCAAGCCAACAACACGCAGCTAGCCCCACTTCAACAGGAGGAAAACGTGAGTGGCAAAAGCTGTTAAGGTTAATACCAGTCGGGAATGCACTGTTACCAGTCATGACAGTTTACAGCAAAATGCTTGCAGTCAAACATGTAAACGAATGGCGACCTAAAGACTTTATTGAAATCAAATTATCGCTGTGTATAGGTGGCCACAATGTGAAGGTTTTGTCGGCGTGATATCAGCTCAGTGGCCTCTTTGTCCAGGTTGCCTTAAAAACTGGTTCATTTATATTGCGAAAGAAATGAGCTTTAATGGTAACACATTGTCCAAACCCCATGGTGTCATTTGCATGTTACATTATGCAAATGACCAATATGCAAATCAGTCGCACTTATGCAAATTAAGGGACACTCACGCAAATCATGGTATCAAAGTCACATGCTCCATTTGCACAGTCCAGCAACCTGCCCCCACACTTGCGCGCACACCATTCATTTTGTACAGCTCATTTGTGCATAATCACCGAATTATAATGAACAGTAGCAATTTTTCTGCGGGGAAATACCTCCCCAAATGTTTGCATGCATCAACAGTTGGAAAGATAAAGACAATTTTGAAGAAAAACAATTTCAGTGAACCCTTTTATCTTAATAATCACTCACTATAAGGGAGGCTTCATAATCTAATTTTCAGTTTTGAAATGGTGACCTCGGGGTGACCTCGTGGTCACCTCGTGGTGACCTCGTGGTGACCTCGTGGTGACCTCGTGGTGACCTCGTGGTGACCTCGTGGTGACCTCGTGGTGACCTCGTGGTAAAACTCGCATTTGAAAATTTAAAACCTCCCCTATTTTTGCTGTGACTAGAATTTTAATTGTGATTTTGTATTATAATCATTTATGTCAACATCTCACAGAATGTGCATGCTCACAGTATTTGGTTGGCATTTGACAAAAACAGATTTGTCCATTTTAGAAGCGTACTTGAAATGACTTGACCGTTGTTTGTAGTGTTCACACCCATTTATTTTTTAAAGTTTTGGACACATTGCTTTTAAGTCATGGACCGGAATTATGAGGTTTTGAAAAAAATTGTGGGTTTATAATTATAAGACCAATATGAATATTGGTGGAGTCAATTTGTACATGTACCCCTCAAAATAATCTGCAGCTATCTTACTGTAGACGGCGCTCTACTAAGACACATTTCAATGCTACAGAGGTTGTACAAGAACCCATGTTGGACAGCAGGGCAGCCATGTATAGATAGCAGCGTCAGCGTTTGACTTTTTTCACCGCAGCAGAGTGGTTCCCTGACCAACGATATTTACCAAAAGCACGCATTCTTGTGTGTACTTGTGCGTGACGCAAAACTTTATGTTCACAGGGGCGTGCACTCACATTGACATGAACTCCACGATGGCAGCTTTTGCATTGTGATGTCACATGAAACCTCTCTAGAGTCCATTGAGGTAGCAAGGGAAAGAGCGCCCTCGGGTGTTAGATTTCAGCTATTCAAGATTTGCAGAATTCACCCCTTTTTTTTATTTTTTTTTATTTTTTTTTAAGTATGCAGCAGTATGGTAATCTAATATTTAGCCATACAAAAACACATGGTGTCATGTTGGGTAACCTTATTGCTTTTGCTAAGTAGCAAGTTAAAGAGACAATATCGTCACGATCAACAGGGCATGGAATCAGAGTGTTAGTTTTAGATTAACTCTGTGACTGAAAATAATACCCCACATGATAAGGTCATATTACCGTTGCTGCTGCATAAATGAGCCAGTAAATTTCAGTCACTGTGTTCATCTTAAACTAGGACACCGATTCCATGCCCTGTTGAAAGTCTGCTCTGATTGTGATGATATTGTCCTTTTAATAGACCGCTGACCTCACCTGTGGCAGCAGTCTTTGATTTAGGACTCTGTAGAAAAGGCGCAAAGAGTTGCAATTTCTGAAGGGCAAGAGAAATACAAAAACTATGTTTTATTTGTGACCCGACCGTACGGAATGAATCGGAAGTAGCAAATGCCTGTATTGAGATATGGACACGTAAACACGAGTGTGGTCGCAAAATTATTTTTTGAAAGAAATAAGTAGAAAAACATGTTAATAAATCTACCTAACTAAAACATCACCCTAACAAAATCGGAAAATGTTCAAAATCCTGATTTTCTTGACCATGTTGAATCAAGAATGTTCCAAAATTACTCAGCAAAGGATCGTTTTGTCCCCTTTTTGGCCCTAGAATGCCCGGTCCTTGCTCTATGTTTGCAGCCACGTTGACTTAAAACACCTGGTTGCTATGGAAGAATGATATAAATAAAACCAGAAATCAAGCCCAGACTTAAACGTGCGATATTCCTGTTTTTTGGTTTTCTGACAGTGCAGGCTGAGATATTGTGTTTTATGGTATAACTTCCGTATTTTGTAACATAATTTTTTTTATCAAATGGAAGAGGAGAATATGCTCTTTCAGGACCACATAAAAACTCAATTTGTGCCGACATCACCTTAAGACTCATTTCGTAGGATCCGGTCACATTTTACCTGTCTCTCCCGATCCATCTCCCTTGAACCCCTTCCCCAATTTAAAAAATAAAAATAAACAAATTTAAAAAAGGGTGACTTTGTGTGCTATTTGCGCATGAAACCCTCCCTGATTATCTTTTATTTTACTGCTTTCTCCTTCCTCCCCCTTGGTTTGTTTTTTTGGTTTTTTTTGGTTTTTCTTTCTTTGGCTTGATTCCCCGCCCGCTCAGTTATCTCGATCTAGTTCCATGAGCTCGTTGTCGTATGAGGTCAGCCACCATATGCAAGAAAAGGTACCTGGATACATCTCATCTCTTTCTTCGCTTCCCTCTCTCTCTCCCACTGACGCCTCCAGCTGTTGCCTCACCATCGCTATCGTCTCATCCTCCCCTCACTTCCATCAGACATTTTGCAGCACATCTGCCTCATCGACTGTTTTTCTATTATCGTTTTTGCATACAGGCAATTCCATGGTTACTCACGCTACATTTTTGAGGTATTGGGCCCACTCTTAATGCCATAATTTCCTTACTTATATATTTCACTCATAATTTTGTTCCTAGTAGTTGCATTATATCCAGACCTTACTCCAAAAAAAATAGTTTCAGAAAATTGTTATATGTACGCTACATAAGAGAAAAATTCTGGTTACTCACGTTACACAAAAAATGTTGCTTTTTCTCTTATATAGCGTACATATATCAAATGTCTGAAATTATTATTTTGTGCCGAGTAAGATCTGGATATAATGCAACTACTGTGAAAAAACTGATGAGTGAAATATATATTATGGCATCAAGAGTGGGCCCAATACCTCAAAAATGTAACGTAACCATGGAATTGCCCATTTACCATGACCAATGTAACCCTTTCCGTCGCTCCATTTCTGACTGATTTCTATGCCCTGTGCATTCTTGCTAAAATCATCGGTGCTATGCTAAAAAAAAATTTTGCCAGAGATAGTATATGTTATTGCATGTGGCTCTAGTTGCAGGGAAAATATAATAACTGTGGTAATTAATACCACAAATACAATAGAATAGAGCTCAGCAACTTAGCTAAGCATAATTTATTTTAAGCATGCATTTTGAATTTCCCATATAGTATGTGGTCTTTGTTTCTGTAAAGTTACAGCAGTTCTTGTCACTATTCTTTTGGTAAGTCGGTACGTAATACGCACACGCATTTTTTCGCTATTTCCGGTTCCAAAGCTGGCATACTGTTGTGTGTAATCTAACCTAAATTCCTTGATTTTAACATTCAAAAGCGATTCTTGAGGCAGAAATTGATGTTTTTAATAACATACTTAGTCTTGAAAACACATCTGTTAAAGGCAAGTCCTGAGCTTTCTAATTTCTTGCGTAAATCCTTAAAGAAAAGGGTGGTCAATGCATTTCCAATGGGCTTCTGATGATCGAAACACGTGTGAAGTGGGCATGGTTTATGTGAGAATTACGTCACACTTACCAACAGGGTTGTGTTTATTCTCAAGTAGATTCAACTTCATGCTGCCTGAGCTTATATGCTTTTCCCCGAGACCCTGTTTAGCTTTCAGTGATGTGATTTATTTTGCTGTTGAAGTTTTGTTCGTTTGCTCTGTTAAGTCTGCCATTAGGACAAACACTTCTTTGTTTCATTTCAAATGAGACAGTCATTTGTAGTTTTCACAGTTTTGTAAATAATCCCAACTTATTCATAAATGCATTAATCCGGTAAATTCAAGACACTTTTTTCAGTGAGAAGTACAGAGACTTTTTCACTTTCACTCATTCAGTGATTGTTTCCACTGGGTATTTTTCACTGATTATTTTCCACTGGTTATTTTCCACTGGTCATTTACCACTGGTCATTTACCACTGGTCATTTACCACTGGTCATTTACCACTGGTCATTTACCACTGGTCATTTACCACTGGTCATTTACCACTTATTTTCACCACTTATTTTCACTGATTATTTGGCTTGCATGTAGCAGCACCAGACATTTTCTCTTATAGTCATATTCTCATGATAGAAATAAATACTTCATGTGCCAAATTGTATGCAAACGGAAATATATATTTTGCAGAAATACATATAAAACGGAAGACTTAGTTTTGCAACATATGAAAAACAGTATCTGAAATGTGCTGAAATGTTGCTCTTGTGAAAATCTTTAATATAATGTCAAAATGTGTGTCTAATGAAATTAAAAGAATAAATAATCAAATTTATTTAAATTTATTTAAATTTATGGTGACAGAGAACATGGAAGGATTATCGTTATGTACGTATGGATATAACATTGGTTATTCTTACATGCATGTTATTCATTTTAACATAGATATAGCAATTTAACATAATTAACAAATGCATAAATGATTCCTATATATGGTTCATCTTTGCAACAATCAGAAGATATTAAAATAATGAGAATTTATTTTTCAAAACATGAATAATATCTTGAAGCTTATGCAAGAATTTATTTTCTTCATTTTTTGGGTATACCTTGTAATAAGTAGTCTTTTCACGTGGGTTTGTGCAGCTTGCTTACAAAGAATTAGCTACTCATTCATAGCAAAGATGTGTAGTGTGACCTTTCTTTTCCATTTTCTCTAGACGTTTAGTTCTGTCTTGGGTTAATTAAGTCATTTTCTTTTTTCCTCGTATTTAATTTGCTGTTTTTGCGTAGTGCGTTAGGCAGAGCACAAACTCCATTAAAAAGTTTGTTCAAAGTTTCTGACATTTTAGAACTGTCTGGAAGTAATCTAGAGAAGTGCTGTTGACCTATCGCCATGCATATGATGACCAATCACAGCACCTATTGCACATCACATGACCACACCATTCATAAATGATGACCAATCAGTGCTTATTACACATCACATGACCACACCATTCATAAACAATGACCAATCACAGTGCCTGTTACACATCACATGACCACGCCATTCATAAACGATGACCAATCACAGGGCCTATTACACATCACATGACCACCCAAATCTAAGTCAAATGAAGGAAAAGTACCAAGCACATTTGCTTGGTAGTAGGACTATGTTTTACCACACGTGTAACTTAAACAAAAGACAACACGCCTTTGTTGAGATTTTCATTGATGAAGACATGCAGGCATTTATTTAAAGTGTAAAAAAGTGTCTTATAAATCTACAACAATCTACATGCATTGATCATGTGCATGCTTTTGTATGAAATGTCCATTGCATAAAATGGGACCGTACTCAAGTTCCCTCAGCCTTATGTTCCCTCAGCCCTATGTTCCCTCAGCCCTATGTTCCCTCAGCCCTATGTTCCCTCATCCCAAAATAGACCCTATGTTCCCTCAGCCCTATGTTCCCTCATCCCAAAATAGACCCTATGTTCCCTATGTTACATAGGGTCTATTTTGGGATGAGGAACATAGGGTTGAGGGAACATAGGGTTGAGGGAACATAGGGCCTAATTTGAATTTAAAAAAATGTTAGGCATTGAGGGAACATAGGGCTGAGGGAACATAGGGCTGAGGGAACATAGGCATGACCCCCATAAAATATGCTCCACTTGTTGTGTGTGTACAAGTCATCTTAGGGGCGTGGCTAAGTTGCAAATGGTGATAGGCTAATTGTGTAACACGGAGGGTGCAAGTATATCTGCATTGAGGGCCTTGCTGTGTCATAGAGTATAGAAGAAAAACAAGATTGTGTGGTATGGGAAAGGTGTTTAGTTTAAATTTAGTTTGCTTCGGCTGGGTGACCAGATCACATGATTGAATTTTCCTGCCTAAATCAGGTGTTTTTGATATTACATAATACACACTGCTTAATCCATTCACAAAAGTTAATATCACTATAAAAACGGCATCCTTAGCAACCAAAAATTAGTTCAGGCCTATCCACGTATCGCTTGGTGTAGAGTATTTGGAATCGAATAGCCTAGTTCATAAAGCAGCCAAGTGCCGGCCCTCTCACATGCTTTATAATAAATATCTGATTCAAAAGTTGTTGTCTCATTGTGTGATCATTAGGTAATCCATTAGAAGTAAACTGTTTCATGCGTGAAAGAGCAGATTCTGTTATTTAGATCTTTTTTGCATTAATTTGTGATCTTGGTGACTGTATGACTTCTGTTCATTCCTCACTTACCTTGGTGTCATTTCACAAGATGTTAGTTGCAAATCGGGCGACTTTAATCAAGATAGATCATTTGTAGGTAGTTATGAATTCATTGCAGAATATGATAAAGCTCTCTGACATTATTGTCTTGTATTGTGTAAAAGACCACATGCCTGGAGGCAGCGTGTTTCATTTTTGTTTCAATCTTGATCTCACACAGACCACTCAGGAGGAAGAGAAATCGACTGTCAAGCAACAACCCCAAGTCAGCCAAGCCCCTCCTACCCAGCAAGCAGGACCAATGTTCTTCAACCCTCAGTCATTTGCTAATCAGCTAGGGGGTCCATCCTTGCCCCCATCTGCCCCATCTGCCCCATCTGGGGGCGGGGCTGCAGTCAGAAGGGGGTATGGGGCACGGAGGCAGTACCCTACTGCAAGGTAAAATTGGCACCCAGTCCTTTGTTTGGACTGAAAACATAAGCTGGTCGACAATTGAAAAAGGGACTTTTACGATTTGTGCAAACTTAAAACTATCGGGGAAAAGAATATACTGCCTGTTTCATGTGTATTTATCATTTTCCCTTTAAAGGCAATATTGTCTCGATCAGAGCAGTATAAAGACATTTTACTATTGATTAAAACGTGTTAGGAATTGAATGGACAAAAATACCAATAACATGGACAAATTAAGCAAACAAAAATATAATTTTTGTCTAAAATTATGTCATTGGTATTATTACTGTTTATAACTGTAATTATCATCTTAATTTCCAAATAATATTATATTATTTTAATTTCAGTAGTTGTTTGAGTTCTTGTACGGAATGTAAGATATACAAAGATAATATGTTATTGTGTTTATTTTATTTGCTCTTTTAAAATATCCAAACTCGAGATATACTAGCACCATTGTGTAAATAACAAAATATGCTAATTTTAATTAGGAAATTTGGGTAAAACCAACCGTGGTCTAGATTTTGAGATTCGACTATATCCTTAAAATAATAGAAGTTGTTATATTATTTGAGTTATTTAAAAAGTAGTTGAAAAAAATAATATATTTAGACACATGTAAATGAAATATTTTCCCAGCCATAGTAGGTTCAATACAGTGCTTTATTTGGGGTTAAAAGGTTTGCAAATTTATTTGAACTTCTTGTTTTTGAAGTGATGACAAAAGTATGTTCCATACAACTGCATAGGGTATCTCAACTTTGTGATGCTTTAAATATTCTTACAAGAGGACAGGGTTAAGGCCCTTTCAGTACAATATTGGTAATGTTGACAAAACTGCTTCTCCAATAAGGTTGTGCCAGGTACCCAGATACCTGGATACCTGACCGAAACTGTAATTTCCTCTTGCGCTATTTTATCAGGCTACTGATCGACAGGGAAAAACAATTATCAGGCATTGATGACAGAAAAAAACATGAAAAGGATTTCTCAAGAGTGGTTGGTCGATTGGCTGTTTTTTTTTTGGTTTTTTTTTCTGTCGTAGTAAAAATCTCCCATCATAGTATAATTTCTGCTTTAATTGGTGCTACCCTGGTATTTTTGCTCTGGAAAATTGAAAATTTTAAATTATTTATGTAACGTTTTGGCATTTCCTCATGTTTTCCCTAAAAAGAATTACTGAATAAAAATAATACCCCTTGTCCTCAATGAGCAGCAAGGCGTCAGGATGAGGATTGCTTGGGGGGGGGGGGGGGAGGGCGGCCTTCCTGTTTCTCAAATGACACAAGGTAGTGCCCCCTTGGATCTGTTACTTTGAAGTGTCATCAGGTTATTTCTTCCGTTTTCTGGTTATATTTGTTTTGCATACTATTACAGCACGGTACATGTATATTGAACTCGTTTAGTGGCTTTATATTAACAATTTATTCATCCGTGCAATGAATATACTCACTGACATTTGTAAATTGAAATCTACTCTTTCTGAAAAAAAAAATAGTTTCAAACTGGGAAAGTTGGACATAGTTTGGATGACACTTTGGTGGATTGGTGTATAGTATGAGTGAGTGATGAGGTTGATAAATTATGGGTGTGTTGGGAAAATGCTTTGATATGTACAGGACCCAATGCCACAGAGCGGCTTAGCAGAAAAAAATTGCTTAGCAGAAATAGTTGTTAAGCAGATTTTCTTGGTTACCAGCCAAAACTTGCACATTCAATGAGTGTATTTTGGCTGGTAGTCTGTTTTTTTTAAATGCTTAGCGAAAATATCTGCTAAGCAAAATTCTGTGCTAAGCAGCTCTGTGAAATTGGCCCCAGATCGATAGCGTGGTGTATTTATCTAAAATATGTTTATTCTGTTAAATTGCTTGGTCTTCTGTGAATTAAATATTGAACAAACTGTCTATTTCAACATCATGGGTTGATTGTGAAACTTTTTTATCATAATTTATTGTAGAATTTCTGCATGAACTCGTTGGTTAATTGTTATGGATTTTTTTTTTTTTTTGATTTGCACTGATAATCTGAATGAATCGGTGGAGATGTGGCAAGCTTTACTTCTTGTAAATAAATGAATATACTGTTGTAATCGTTACTGGAATTTGAATGGAAAAATGTCTTTTTCTGTCATCAATATGATTGTGAATGAAGTTGCAATGAAATTAAAGAAATAACGTTAATGGAATATAATTATGCTGAAGTTCGGTGTTTTATTAACAAAAAAATTATCTTGGTTTGTTTTAATTTATTTAAAAATAATAATATATAGTACCATGGATTGTTATCAAATGAATTTCTTTGATCAGACAGGGAATTTATTTTAAAGGGACATATCGTCACGATCCAAGCTGACAGGGCATTGAATAAGTGTCCTACTTTTAGATGAACTCGGTGACTGAAAATAATACCCCAAGAGCATGCACTGACTTAGATAACGGGGCGCAATAAGATTATATTAACATGGCTGCTGCATAAATAATGAGCCAGTGGCTGCATAATAATGAAATTCCATGCACTGTTGAAAGTCGATCTGCTCAGATCATGATATTGCCCCTTTAACAAATTCTGCTGTAAGTTTCCCCAACCCTTACTTGCTTGTCTTGCATCAAGTGAGTGATAGATATGGGTTTTGAATTTTCTTTTTGTATGATGGAAATGGAAGATGAATTAAACAATTAATTTTTTTCCTAAAAAAGAAAGTAGGTTTGTCGAGTGAGGGCGCTCTTTATCACTCAAATTGATCACTGAAATGAGGACACGAAAACTCTTGTATTTTTTTATCAAAATTGGATCGAAATTGTACTAGAAATATTTATTACATTTTAAAATTGAGAAAATGTTAACAATTTGAGAAAAATTTACAGTCTATGTATTGTTATTTTAATTCCTTTATTAATTATACTTCCACAAATTCATGAACGAGGCCGGATTTAGTTTAATTAAAGATGGCGGAGTCGGACGCAGAAATTTCGTCTGCTTCTAATTCTACTGACGCAGCAGCAGCAGATACACAACAACTTCCTCAGTTTGTTTGTGTCGAATTTCCAGCAAGAGTGCAAAATGTGGATAAAATGCTGAAGACCCTAGGTGGGGAAGAGGCAGTCTCAAAGGTAAGATGAAGTTTGAACGGAATATGGCGAAAATGCAAAGCACTTTTCACTCGGCTCGGGTCTCGGCAGGCAACGTTAGTCGTTAGGGCCTCCCCTAACGTTACGTTAGGCCTAACTAATCTGAGGCCCAGGCAGAGTGAAAGAATGTCACTTTTAACTTAGAATACAACCGCCACTTTTCTATCCAAATATGACAAATATCACAGATTTTCATTTAAAAGATGATAGAGTAGGCTACACACTTGCGAGGAAAATGTAGTCAAGTCAGGAATGGAAACGATATTTTGAGCAAACAAATAAATATGCACATCCACTGTCAGTGAGATGTTGGCCATTTTGTCATCTTCTAATAACAGAATAACACTAACGTTAACATTAGCCATTGTGCACAAGTGGCGGTTGTGTTCGACATTTGACATTCTTTCCAAATGGCAGATGGTTAGACTAGAGGGACAGTGGAGAGAAAGATACTGGCGGGGTCATGCCTATGTTCCCTCAGCCCTATGTTCCCTCAGCCCTATGTTCCCTCAGCCCTATGTTCCCTCAGCCCTATGTTCCCTCAATGCCTAACATTTTTTTAAAATCCAAATTAGGCCCTATGTTCCCTCAACCCTATGTTCCCTCAACCCAAAATAGGGAACATAGGGTCTATTTTGGGATGAGGGAACATAGGGCTGAGGGAACATAGCGTCTATTTTGGGATGAGGGAACATAGGGCTGAGGGAACATAGGGCTGAGGGAACATAAGGCTGAGGGAACTTGAGTACGGTCCCATACTGGCAACTGACACTGCAGACTAATGCATCGGATTGACAAACTATTTATCTATTTTATTTAGAGCAGTAACATTAGGCTCTCGTGTTGTCTGATGAGACTGTAAAATCTAATCTATTTAGGTAATTATTTTCTGCAGACCTTCACTGCCAGTTCAACCAAGAAATTAGAAATGAAGTTCAGACCAGACGACCCTTTCTGTCGCCCCCTCTACGCCGGCAAACACCAAACAACCAGTGTCCTTCTTAAAGTCAAGAAAAGATACAAAAAGAATGCAACAATTGAGATGGAGGTTGGACTAGAGGAGGATGAGGATGAAGAATACACAGAGACAAGACCAGATGAGGAGGAGGTAGAGTACCAGACGGAGCTCCTTGGTGTTGTGGATTCTGTGTACAAATTCAAAGGTGGGTGCCAACTGTCAATTACTGAGCCTCAACCCAGACCCCCCCACTGGTGAGAGCTAATATGCAGCCTGATCTAGACCCAATTTCATGGCACTGCTTAACTCGGAAGTCTACATCACGATAATCATTTTCTGCTTTCAGAGTTAGCACAGATTTAGCTGTGTAAGCAACAATCCTTAGTTATAGTACATGAGCACATACATGTATATACATGTATAGCCCCATTCTAGGGCCAATACACTGGACTCCCTCCCTATCATTGGCTCTAACCCCACATGTACAAAAAATGAGCGATTTTTCTTTATTTTCAACTTTTGATCTGCTAATTATTACAACCTAAAACTTAGTGATTAGGTAACCTTGCCCAAGCAGACACTTTTGGCATAAAATATGTTATTCTGGGATATCTCACTTGAAATGTTCGAAACATTTTTTAAATTAAAAAAAATAATAATAATAACATTAAAATTTAACTAAAATTACTGATCTCACAATAGCAAACTTCATGCCAAAAGTGTGTGCTTGGGCAAGCTTACCTAATAACAAAATTTTAGATTGTAACAATTAGCAAATCAAAAGTTGAAAAATGGCTCCTTTTTAGTACATGTGGGGCTAGGACCATGGATACAGGGGAGTCCACTAGGTGGGAGTCCAGTGTATTGGCCCTAGAATAGGGCTAATACGTGTACATCCATCCTCTTCAGCTTAGGAGGACAGGTAGAGTCCTATAACAGCTGTTCTATGGTAATGCTTCTTTGGAGACTAACTCAGGAATGATGGGTTTGTCAAGGGCACGATAATTGTATATCATTGGGTGTGAATAAATAAAAGGTCTAGGCGAGCTTTGAAACTGTTGATGGATGGGGATGAGACGACAGATTGAGAAAAGGCGTTCCACCAGACTTGGACATGTTGCAGAGCTGCCAACTCTTCCGGATTCTGCGGAAGACTTCCGTATTTGACGGTAATTTACTTACTTAAAATATATGCAAGGAGGCCACTCCTTTTGGTGCCAAAAGGAGAGGCCTCCTTGCATATATTTTAAGTAAGTAAATTACCGTCAAATACGGAAGTCTTCCGCAGAATCCAGAAGAGTTGGCAGCTCTGATGTTGAGACACAAGCAGAAATTCCTTAGTACTAGCCTGTAAAATACGCTTGCATTATTAACCACCCCAAACCATTTAAACTCCAACAGCAAGGTTTGTTGGATTTTGATGGACGCAGTAATGTATAGCCCAGACGGGGATACTTTGCATGGGGCCGGGTGTCCCAATTCCAGCTAAGTCCAACAGTTGAGTGGTAGTGTTTGTGCATGGTGTTGGATTTTGATGGACTCATACCGTATAGCCCAGACAGGGATACTTTACATGGGGCCGGGTGTCCCAATTCCAGCTAAGTCCAACAGTTGAGTGGTAGTGTTTGTGCATGGTGTTGGATTTTGGTGAATTGAGGAAGGTTCTTAGCAAAAATAGCCAGGGGGTTAGGGTTAAGTACAGTGTGGTTACGTTAATCAGAACCATGAAATTGGACCCACTTGTATTTATGTGTATATATAGGAAATGGTACATCTAGGTGTTCAGGAACTATCATTAGACAATAATCTTTGAATACTTCTGATATAAATTTTCATTGCTGGTTGTTTCCATTATATTTAATTAAAATATAGTATAAGGTGGAAACTGTAATTGTCACAATAATTTTGTGGTTGATACACTGGTTTTCGAAATAATGATCATCTATAATACTTAAAAATTCTGATCACAAGATCTTGTGAGAGCCGTTTTTTCCCACATTTGTCTGAACTAGCAGTCTTGGATAGACCGGAAGGTTTAAAGGGACAGTATCATCACAATCGGAACATACTTTCAACCGGGCATGGAATTTGTGGACGACTTTAAGATGAACACAGTGAATGAAAAAAACTGGCTCATTTATGCAGCAGCAATGGTAATATGACCTTATCATGTGGGGTATTATTTTCAGTCACTGAGTTAATCTAAAACTAGCACTCTGATTCCATGCCCTGTTGATCGTGACGATACTGTCATCTTAAGCAAATTATGTGCAATAAGCACAGCTTTGTGGGAAATTATAAACAGATTTCCAGCAATTATTTTGTTGTTCTCTTATACTGAAGGAATGTGCGATTTCCAGTATCTTCCCATCGACAAGAACAAGGAGACAAAGAAAATGGAATCTCTGATAGACAAGATCATCCCAACCAAGCCAGAAGATTTCAGTTTCCTCAAGAGGGACGTCCCATTTTTCATTCTACCCCCGGTGTTCTCTCGCACCGATATGCCCTCTGACTACCACTTCCAGCCAGATGTAGTACCTTCATCTGAAAGCGTTACTTATAAGGTAACTTTGGTCATCAACAACCCCTTGCATATGGTATTATTTTTACCGAGTGAAGGTGGTTGCGGCCAACCAAGAAACATCTGTGGAGCTGGGGAGCACCGGGTCAAACCCAGCCGTGGACATGTGCACAACTCCACTGTTCAGCCAAGCGTATAGACCGAACAATAAGCAGGCAAGCTAAACCGGGCATACCCTATTCATCGCAATTGAAGTCCCCACGTAGCGTAATTGAAAGGCCTGTGTTCAGAAATCTCATGAAAAGGCTGTATTCAGAATACTCCCGAAAGCCCAGTCTATTATATAACACTCCCATTCAAGAACAGTTTGGTTCACCAAACTATCAGCCTTCTTGAAGATTTCTATTCAAGGCGAATTCTCAGCAAATGCAGCTGGAAAATGAATTAATTCACCGGCCGCGGCTATAGCCGTCAACCGTACGCAAGGGGTTAAGTGTTGACCGGGAGCAATCTCGTGAAACTAATGGGCAACGTTAATTTTCTTGTCAAATCAAATACTAGTGCTGGTGTTAGCTAACCGTTTAACCGAAACTTTCACGGTCGGTTAACCGAAAGTCAAAACCTGACAGCTACACAAACGAGATAGTCGGCAAATGGCAGAATGTGTGTACATTTTCAATCAAATAGCATCAATTAACTTCCCGCAATGATTGTTTAAAGGGGCAATATCATCCCGATCAGCAGGGCAATGTACATCATTGGATATGGTGGAAAAACTGATTCTGCGATTGAGTATGCTTACTTTCTTTGAATCAAGATACATTCAACAACCAACCTGTGAAATTGTTAGCGTTATTATCCATTAACGAGAACATGGTTAAAGGGACAATATCATCACGATCAACGGGGCATGGAATCAGAGTGCTAGTTTTAGATGAACTCAGTGACTGAAAATGATACCCCACATGATAAGGTCACACCGTTACTGCATAAATGAGCCAGTAATTTTTCAGTCACTGTGTTCATCTTAAAAAGAGGACACCAATTCCATGTTGAAAGTCTGCTCTGATCAGGACAATACTGCCCTGTTAAGTAGTAATGTTATTAAAGTCATAATTTCATCACAAATGTTTTTGTGTGGTTATTACATACAAGGTGGCAAGCACACTGGACACGAACATAGTTGGCAGTGGGCGCGCCAGACGACCGCACAACACCTACCTTGTGTCATTTGAGGAAGAAGAAGACCCCCCAATCAGTCCTCATCCTGACGCCTTGCTGCTCGTTGAGAAATACATGGAGAGAAACGGTGAAATAGGAAGAATGAGGGATGAGCTCGTACAGGTACAAAAAAACATCTTCTCGATTAACCCTCCTACTACAGCTGAACCCTCCTACTACAGCTGAACTTTAGTGGCAAGTAGCTGTAGTGGTCAAAATCAGTCAACTGCCTGTTTTGACTGTTGACCCAAATGTGCACACAGGGACATTTTTGACTGGTTTTGACTGTCATTTTGACCACCCTCAACAATACCAGACAATGCTTTTACCAGTCAAAAACGGTCGACTCATTTTGAGCTGTAAATGTACTTACTACACGCAAGGTTTGACAGTGTTTGACTTTTAAGTGTGCTAGATATACCTTGGCAAGTGTATCAACATTTTGACTGATTTTGACCCTTGCAGTCACAGAAGAGTTATTATTCTTGCATTTAGTAAACTGTGCCCTGTAATACATCCATCATCATTGATGTTTATTCATAAACAGTTTAGACAATCTGATTGGACAAAACCTAATCACGTGGGGTATATTAACGGATAGTAAAGACATGGCTTATCAAATTAAGAGCAGCGCGTATGTGCCAGCCGTTTGCCAGCTGTTCTATTTAGCCGGTGTGTGATGCGAGATGGGATTTGAACCAATCAAAGTAACGAAGATTCTTGCACATCACGGCCACTTTGGTCTTGGCTGAAGCCAAATTTCAAGGCCAACCAAAGGGGCATTACGGCCAATTCAGAGAGGCACCACGGCAATGACCGCAGTGGCCGTGGTTAAGATCGAGGCCTGCTTTGAAAGTGTTTCATGTGTTCCCAAAATGTTAATGTGCCCATTTCTATATGGCTTTATTCATCTAAAATTACAAACAAACTTTTATTCTGTTATTCATTTCTACATTTAGGTATTTGCCAAACGCCCTATATGGTCTCGTAGTGCCCTCAAATACAACTGTAGCTTGAACAATGTACAACTCAAGGTCCTCCTACCATCTGTAGGCTTCTACTACATGACCGGGCCGTGGAGGGCAACATGGGTTCGCTTCGGCTATGACCCCCGTAAGGAACCCGAGGCTCTCAAGTACCAGCTGTTGGATTTCAGAATACGAAAATGTAAGAAAAAGGGACAAATTGATAACATATAGGTTGATGAAATTCTTGATTCAAATTCTTCAACAATTTCATCAACCTATACATATCGCGGAACCCGCTGCTATATAGGATTCTAGCCAGCCAATCGTCATAGGGCAAGTGCAGTGGTCGAGAGGTTAAGACGTCTGCGCTAGTAAGCAGGAGGTCGTGGGTTTGAATCCCGCCTGAGTCGCCTGTGAAGTTTTTTTTTTTCACAGACACTCGAAAAGCACTGAGTATGCAGTGCTATACACACATCGATGTAGGGCAAATTAAATCAAAAAATGATAACACGATTGTATAATTGACCTCTTTCCAAAAGCACATTCAGGCTTACGAAAATATTAAATCGCTGCTGTCTCACAGCTATAGGTTCTTTATGCCATACACCATTGGCAGGTTGTAATAACCTGGGGCATGCATTCGCGACCCTAACCAGAAACTGATTTCTGACGTCATATTCTTGACCAGAAACAAGAAGGCATAGCTACGCAAACGGAACCAGAAAATTATTTTCAGTTTGCGACGTGTTCAATCATCAACATTTCTCAATATATACGATGTAATTCAAAGTTTGACAAAATAGAACTTACTCATGAGTGCTAGTAATAAACTTGAAAGATATACTGGTATACGAACAATCATTTCATCATGTTTTAACAAATAATTAACAAAACTTTCGTAACTTTTTACAATCCGCCATCTTGAAGCCAAGCGTATCCGATCACAAACTTCGGTTCACGTTTGGTCAGAACAATGACCGTCATCACAGCAAAACTGAACTCGTCAAAACGCTTAACCAATGACCGAAGCCCAAACATGTTTCTGGTTACGGTTGCGAGAATGCGCCCCAAAGGTTTCATTATTTCGTTATAGTGCCCTCAATTTTTTTTGTCTTTCCAGGCAGGTTTCAGTTCTAAAAATGGCTTCCATCCAGTCAGTTATGTCAGAATAAATCCATCGTTTTATTCCCTAAACAAGTTGTGTTCACAGTTATTCCTGTAGTTATAACACGGAACATCAAGGATGTAATGAATGATATGTGATTTTTGTTCTCCATAATAGCAATATTTGTCAACAAAATAACATCATCAGTCAAAAGACATTTCAACCGTTTCAAGAAGAGCTCCTATACCCGCAGTCTGCCGACCTCGATCCAGAAACCAACACGGCGGATGACATCATATGTTAGACACTTACATCACAAGACCTCTGACACAGACATAAGAAAACCATTAGAGAAGGTATCTACTTAAAGGGACACTATCGCCACGATTAGAGCAGATTGTCAACAGGGCATGGAATCAGTATCCTAGTTTAAGATGAGTGACTGAATATTACAATAATATGACCTTTTCATGTGAGGTATTATTTTCAGTCACTGGGTTAATCTAAAACTCTGATTCCATGCCCTGTTGATTTTAACGATATTGTCCCTTTAAAGGAATGGTACAACATTGGTAGTTATCTGGGCCCAATTTCTGCACAGAGCTGCTAAAGCAGAAAATGTTGCTTAGCAAGTTTATCTGCTAAGAAAACTTTAGCTGAGAACCAGTCAGAAGCAATATACATGACATGACAACTTGGCTGATAACCCATTATTGCTAAGCGTTACTTTTCTGTGCTCAGCAAATTATGCTTAACACTAACAGCTCCTGATTACAGTTAGCCCCTGATTACAAAATTACCATATTATTATTCAAAAGCTATTTTAGATGGTATAGTTGGTATAGGTACGAATCCTCATACACAATTATTGTCTAAAATGGTCACATTTCAGAGAAAACTAAAAAAAAATTGAATTGCACATTTACAAAAAGTACAGCAATTTTTTGCTCTGTGTTTCTGTAAAATTTGTAAATGTTTTTCTTATGACTCCAGCTCCAAATTGATCTAAAACTTTCAACTCTGACGGAACTGTTCACCCTCTTTTTACTTTTTCCACCCCCTCTTTCTTCCCCCTCCCCCTCCTTCCCCCAGGAATCTTACTTCATCTTCAAGGAAGGTCTAATCCCGGCCTACAACCAGATGTTCTACCAGTTGTGTGACATAGAACATGAGGAGCTCCAGGCTTTTATTCAAGCCAATAGTAGTGATGCTGGTGGATGGCTTAAGCAAGATGTTCTGTTCAATTTGAGGTCTCTTATGAATGACATCTTGAAGAAGACACTGGAACAGAAGGCATCACAAGGTGGGTACATGTATCACTAAACTCGTCTGTGACTGCAAGGGTCAAAATGTTGATATACTTGCCAAGGTATATCTAATGCACTTAAAAGTCAAACACTGTCAAACCTTACGTGTAGTAAGTACATTTCCAGGTCAAAATGAGTCGACTGTTTTTGACTGGTTAAAGCATTGTCTGGTATTGTTCAGGGTAGTCAAAATGACAGTAAAAACCAGTTTAAAAAAATGCCCCTGTGTGCACATTTGGGTCAACAGTCAAAACAGGCAGTTGACTGATTTTGACCACTGTAGCAACTTGCCACTAAAGTGCAGCTATAGTAGGAGTGTTAAAGGGACAATATTGTTACAATCGGAGCAGACTGTCAACAGGGCATGGAATCGCTTACTGGCACTGGTGAGAAACTCAACATTTCGATCGGTATACTCTGATCATATACAGTCTATGACAAAAATGGGAAATGAGTGTGAAGTAGTCCGATTGTAAATTATTGGTTGTCCTTCCTCCAATGAAAAAGGGCTTTTTCAGATTTTAATACAAATTGCTGATAAAATAGTTTTAAAACCCTCAGGAATAGTGCTTGGAATAGTTACTGGTTAGGTCACTAAGAAGTTAACCAAAACTTTCACAGTCAGTTAAACCGGTTAACTGAAAGTCGGCACCCGACGGTCACACAAACTAAATATAATCGGCAAAAGGAACAATGTGTATACATTTTCAATCAAAAAGCATCAATAAACTTCCTACAATGATTCAAAAAAAGGAAGTCAAGAACAACAAAATGGGCGGCTAATTCTTCCAAAAAAGTTTAAAATTTTGTTTGTTTATTATTGGTTTCGGTTAGCTGGTTAGCAAATATCTAAACAGTTAGTGCAATTTCGGTCGGTCGGTTCCAACCCAGCACTACACAGGAATATAACTAAATATACAATTTCCATTACCCCTTCCCTCCCGTGCTTACCTCCTATTTTTATACTCTCAAAGAAAAAGCAAGGGAGGGAGGTGAAGAAGGTGACGTACCAGGGCCATCGACTTCCCAAGCTGAAGATGCTGAAATAGATGACACTGATGATATAGATGAAGAAGGTGATGATGGTGGTGATGAGGAGGAGGAGGAAGAGGAGGAAGAGGACGATAGCGCTGATGAAGCTGAGAATGATGTAGCGGAGGCGGACGCTGTCAACATTGATGCGGACGATGACGATAGCGAGAACGAGATGGAGACGGAATTATTGGAGTACCTGTCTGGAACGTGACCAAGGGTATGTGACAGAATGCCTCAATGCACAATCCAATTTATGCTGTTTTGGTATTGGGCACAACATCCAGTCAGCACTCATTTGTAGTTGATAAATAACGTGTACAATGACTCAGTGTATGTTAGTGCTGGCAGCTCAACACGTTATTTCATGCAGTCTACAATGTATCTGAATCTTTATCATGATTGGGCAGGCATAAGTAGATCGCCTGATTGGAATTACCGTCTTAATGCTGGGTATTCGCACCAAGCATGAGCTGTTAAGGGCACATGTTGTTAGACCACTGTGGGCAAAAAGGCAGCGATAGTGCATCACGTTTGGCATATTTTGCTGTTGATGTGGGTATGGGCAGAATACCTCCAGCGATTATTGGCTGGCAGAAGTATACGCGAGCTTAGTACCATAACATATGCGCATAAAGTGTATGCACGATGCTCACTTCATGCCAAAGTGGCTATCATCAAGACACTGGATGCAAATTCTCTGATAGAGGGATACACAGAACGAATAGATCAGTTGTGATTTTGAGGAAATAATCAACACGTTGGAAGCCGTTTCAAAGAAAGTTACAATCTGTGGAACTGTGTCGCTGGATCGGGCAAGGGAGGCATTTCATTAGGCCATCTGTAACTGATTTGTGATGAATGCTATTATATTCCCAGGCAGTAACGGCTATAAAGTTGAATTCCAATGGCAAATGCTGCATTCTAAGCATTTTATTGGGTTCATGATTAGTGAGGTGTGTTATTAGCTTTCTTCCAAGTTGTCAACTTGAGGTAGCATTGTAACTTCCCAGTTCATGACTTTTGAACTAGGAAATACAGTATAATAATAATAATAATGATTAATGAAGGCATTTTTAAAGCACTCTCACACGAGGTATCACAGCGCTGTAAATTATTACCCCTACTCATCAGGCACATAAACCATCTCAGCTCCCTGGGGAGTATACAGCTCAATTGCTGCCATTACGGCACGTATGGGCTAATCAAACACAACAACCAACTCTACCCATTTACTCCTGGGTGGAGAGAAGCAATTAAGTGATTTGCTCAAGGACACAAGTACCACGGTCGCGGTCGGGATTGGAAGCCACATTCTGACGACTCAGCTATCAGAACACAAATCCGATGCACTAAACTGCTCGGCCATGGCACTCCACAGTATCATTGGAATATAGCATAACTGTAACACTGAATATATTGTTGTCACATTAAATCAGTGGGGTGGGTGGGGTTGAAAGAGTGTGGTTTAGCACAATCCAGACACCTAGTTTTAATACTGTTTCAGTATCACAGTTGTGTGCAGAATTTGCTTAATTTTGGAACACCTAATATAACTTTTGCAGAATTGAATTCATGGGTTTTTTTTGGTTGCAATATTTGATTTCCAGATGATTTGAACAAATGATATTTCAGAAGATTAAATTTGTATTAGTGTTGGGACGTTTACATGTTTACACAATATTTGGCCGGTCTTTTTTATTTCACAAAGTGTGACCAGTGGGCCTGCTATTATTATATCATGATTTCCAGGAAGTTCAATTGATTTTTTTTTTTTTTTAATTTTAATACAACCAGAAATTTTGGAGGATGTTTTGTGCTATTTTTTTTTCTAAATCTGTATTGCTGTATTTTGGATTACATTCCGTACTTAAATAATCTGCATCATGACATTTATCGGTAATAACAATAATTGTTTACATGTAAACACGGTCTGTGTCAAAACGTGAACACGTTTAGCAAATTAAACGTAAAATGCCAAGCATTAGGCCAAAAAAAAAAAGTCTCTGCGCACGTCAGTATTATTAGTTTTCTAATTTTTTCCCACTATGAATGATGTCCAATTGCAGCCAAAATTGCTGGATTGATTGGAATTCTGCTGTGCTTTATTTCAAACAACTTTTTCACATATGAACGTTTGCCCAAGTTGTGCGGCCTCTCTTAGCCACCATACTTTGTGTATGGGAAATGTATGTATCACATATTTCGTTGGCAAAAAAAAAAGCACATCACGATTTTGAAGCTGACCTATCACCAGAAACTGGACTTTTTTTTTTTACCTTAAGTGCTATACACACGTCGGTGTAGGGCAAAATTAAATCAATTGTTTATGTCCCGACGCAAGAATTTCACCAACCTATATATATCGCGGAACCCACTGCTATATAGGATTCTAGCCGGCCAATCGACATCGGCCTAGCTCGGTGGTCGAATCCCGGCCGAGTCGCCTGTGTAGTTTTTTCACAGACACTCGGAAAGCACTAAGTATACAGTGCTATACACACGTCGGTGTAGGGCGAAATTAAATCAAGTTGACAAGAAAATTTAAAAATAAATATTACTTATTAACACAAAGATAGGCACAGAAAAAGAAACAATTCACGGTTGAATGATGTTTTGTTTTATTGAAAAAGATTCGGTAAAGTCAACTTTATCAAATATAGTATAAATATTGAAATATCAAAAAAGCTGCTCTTGAGTACTAGTTTTTCATCACACTTGATCAAAACTTTTAATAAGTAACACCACTTTATGATCTCAAAACCTGAAAGTCTACAACTAAGAATGGAAATGATGCTTAAAATTGTTGATTGGCTCCGTGTCAGTATCTACATAAACACATGAAAAGACCTTGGTTTACAATTCATGATTAAAAATCTGCTATGTACACCATATACATAGTACGTAAAATATCTTGGAAACAGTAGCCAATCAGCAAATCAAAATCCATAATAAATAGCACATTTTATCTCCAAAGCAGACAACTTTAAAAAAAATTGTTGACCAGTCTTATTTTAAGATAAAACACATTTGTTTATCGTTTATAATTTTAACCAATGTATATTCATACCTCCAATCCTAAAATTGAGTTAATTTACATCGAAAAACAGCTTGCAAATAGTATATATATCTTCATTACCAAATATATTCAAAGATAGAACAATTTTTTTTTAAAACTACACATCAAATAAACTGACTCGTACAAATGCAAGAGACTCTTCTGTTGATCTGATGCCTTTTTCAAAAAGAATGAAAATGTACGGTAAAGATCCCGGATGTGCCGTCATTGTACTGTAACCGCTGGCTTTATCCCAGATCTGATACTCATCCGCCCAGGTCGTTCCATTATCATAACTCCATCTGAGTACAAGGTTGACTCCTACACAGGATGAATTAAAATGAAGGTCCGTTTGTTTCACAAATATCCAGATCCTGTATTTGGTGATCCTGCTCGCGCAGGCATTATCTAACGACTGAGCTACGACATGGATTTGATTCCATTTGTTTTTGCACTCTGCAATATCACACAGGAGTGAAACAAACACTCACAAACAAAAATCTCATTGGCTTGTGTAATTGGCCATAGTATGCATAGCGGGAAAAACCAGGAGCTAAGCAGATTTCTTTGGTTACCAGTCAAAACTTTCATTAAAAAATGTATGCATTTTGGCTGGCAGTCTGTTTTATATTTGCTTAGTTCATATATTAGGCCCAGTTCAGAACCTCATCAACCGGTAAATATTTCATTTGCCCGGCACAGCAAAAGCCAAAACAAAAAGAACAGCCAGTTGTACTTACTCTCTGTAGTACTTTTTGGGTTTGAGAAGAACAACACATTTCTGTGGTATACCATCCCGGCAGCACAAACGGGTTCTATCAAGGTCTCGTCCATGTACAGGTTTTTCATTGGGAAGGTCTCGGCTCCATCGTAGCTTCGCGTGACCATACGGCAGTCGCAGTGGTAACGGTACTGGTTGCGCATGTTGACCAAGATTGAGCCATCGTTAAGTTCAACAAGCTGTGAGTATCAATTGAAATACATAAATTTATACACATTGACAGTTAATTACCTAAAGGACATTGGAAACACAACATGGGACAAAGTTCACAAAGCTGCTGATTAGAAATATATCTACTTGGATTTGGGCCCTATAGCAACAAAGGATACCCTGATGGGGATAGTATAGTAAGGATAGGGTTTCTATCAGGATAAAAGTATCCCCAATTGGGATAGTATAGATGACAACAAGTGTCAAAAGGCCCTACCTGGCATTCATCTGGTGAGAAGTCTCCAATCTTCTTTGGCTTACGGTATGGTATGCCTTTTACCGATCCTCCCCATCGCCATGTCATCCCATGATCATCACTCAGCAGACAAAACAGACCATCTTTATCCAGACTGCCATGACCACAAATAATAAGTCTTCCTTTGTGGGGGGCGTATTTTTTCTGAAAGATAATATTAACATTGTGTAAAGTTCAGCACTGGTGAAAGACACTTCTACACTCATTTTGAAATTGGTATTAAAACAATTTGTTGTTGCCTTTGATGAAAAGCTTGTAATTATTACAGTGCCAGCAAACAAAAATTCCCAGAAACAAGCTTTTAAATATGCTTCCAAAATTAATTTTTGTACTTAATTTCTAATCAATTTGCTGTTCTTGCATTCAAGTTCACATTTTATTTCCAAAACTTCCTTGGTATAACAATCAGTACAAGAAAATCTATAGAATCTCTAAAAGGAACAAAATAATGTAATATACAATTAAATGCAACGAATAACTAAACATGATTATGAAAAACATTGTTATGTACACATATACATTTCTTTAGTTTCGTCCAATATTGTACAAAGATTTACTATTTTTGTTTGTTGCGTTATCCCCAACTCCCTAGGCCCATTTGTTTACACATAACTTGAATCCTCCAAAATCCTTCAGTAGTAAAGCAAGTGCATGCATGGAACAATAAACTGTCCACTGACCCAAGCACTGACCTTGCAATCACTACAACAAACAAATAATAATGTGGACTTATATGGTGCACGTATCCACCAAACTAGTGCTCAAGGTGCATTACATCAGGCTCATAAATTATTCCTGAAAACATCTCAGCTTCCTGGGGGAGTATACAGCTCAATTGCTGCAATTTCAACGCATATGGGCTAATCAAACACAACAACCAACTCTGCCCTCACAGGTACCCATTTACCCCTGGGTGAAGAGAAGCAATTATGGTAAAGTGTCTTGCTCAAGGACACAAGCACCCCGGTCACTGCTGGGATTTGAACCCACATTCTGACGACTCAGCCATCAGAACACAAATCCGATGCACCAAACTGCTCGACCATGGCACTCCAGTAAAATGTTGAACTAAATTATGTTGACTACCTGGATTCCAAAGCCAGGTCCTGGGGAGAATACCCTGGTCCCGACTTGTTCCAAGATGTTTTCTCCCACGGTCCAAGTGAGCCCATCATTGAAGCTCTTCACCAGCATAGTCCACGTGATGCTACATTTATCATGGTGGTTATAGATGGAGTACATGATAATGATAATTCCCTTCTCATCATCCACGACGACTGAACCAAGAGTGACGCCATCGTAGATGATGTAGCCATCGTCGACGACAACTTGCTCAGGTGCCCAGTTGTCACCTGCATGAGATTGTAAATTTTAAATAACAATTTTAATATCTATTAACACTTCTGTGACTGCAAGGGTCAAAATCAGTCAAAATGTTGATATACTTGTCCAGGTATATCTAATGCACTTAAAACTAGTCGAACACTGTCAAACCTTATGTATAGTAAGTACATTTACTGGTAAAAGCATTGTCTGGTATTGTTCAAGGTGGTCAAAATGACAGTAAAAACCAGTCAAAAATACCCCTGTGTGCACATTTGTGTCAACAGTCAATTGACTGATTTTGACCTCTATAGCTACTTACCACTAAAGTTCAGTTAAAGCAGGAGGGTTAAGGCCGATTGATTTTTGTAGCAATTTTACACCAAATAATAACCAATGTTGTACCTTCCTAACGACAAAATGGCCAACGTGTCACTGGATATGCATGCATTCATTGCACAAAATCTCCAAAAATATCATTGCCAATCCTTACATATAAGTGTGTCCTCTATCACCTTTTGAAGGAAAATCTTTGATATTGGATATGTAAGTGGTGGTTGTATTCTACATTCTTTCCAAATCTTACCAAGTTTGTCTAATGATCGGCGGATTACTAGGAACTTGGGACCTGAATCGGACGAAGAATATTTCCTTCCTTCTGCTACTGCCAGGAGGTGTCCTTGTGGTGTGTAGGTAAGTAAAGGAATGCGGTAGGTGTACACATTAGCTTCTTCTTGCCACCACAGAACCTTCTCAGTAGCGATGTAGGGTGTCAACTGTACAAGAAGGGGCCAATATTGAAGCCCTATCAGAGTTACAAGTACGCACAAGCCAATGTATCTGCGATTATAATCTCAAAATGCTACCCACTGTCAATGGGATGGGGGGGGGGGGGAATGTAGGTGAATTTTGTTTAAACATGATGCATATGATTTTCAGATACGCTGTGTATTTTCTTAAGTTTTTTTTTTAAAAGTACCACAAAGGTGGGAAAGTTCATTGACCCAGTTTTCTGTCCATTTCCCTTTAAAATAAAAACATGTTACTATGATTATTTGTCTGTTTTTCATGAATGCAAGAGCAAGAAAACCAGGACTTGGCATTTGACATCTAGTATAATGAAACAATTATTAAATTAAATACATGTACAGGCAAAACATTAAAAAAACATGTGAAGGAGCCAGATATGCCAGAGGGCAATAAGGACAGTTGAGTTAAAATAAAACAAATACAAAAAACAGTCATGAGCAAAATAAATGCTGTTCATTATTTTACAATCTACACGGGTAAAACGAACACAAACAAGAAATCAATGCAATAACTTTTATGTTACGGGATTATCATGTGATCACGATGGTTCAGATTAACAATAACAAATTGCGTTTCCTCCCATCCCCTTTTACAAAAATATTATTTGAATTTGATAGCACGGCACCCGACTTCTTATTTTCCCTTACATTACCTTGGCATTTGACTGTCCCAATGTCTCAGATGCAAAGCATAGGCAAATCAACGCGAGTAGAAGTGCCCCATCTGTGATGCATGAAAATATTAGCGGCATTCTAGAGAATCCATGAGTTTACTGTAAACAGACGAACTGCACAAGAACGCATTGAAGATTGCTTATACCAAATATTGAGGGCGCACTTATATCTGATCACATCTCGACACGTACCTACAACCCATTGAGTTATAGTCTTATAATATTTAATGCTACAAGAACTGCGACAACTCGACCCAAAACAATTCTACTTATAGGTAGGCCTACGAGACAACTCAGAGTTGTGACAACTCGACCCTAAAAAAGCTCGACCCACGAGACAACTCGTCTATGCTGAGATATAGATCTATATCTACGTTTCCTCCGCCCAACGACCGTTTTATGAATGGCCTGCATAAAACCACAGTTCTACCTTCATTTCGGTAAGAAAATATCATGAACGCTAATTTGGTAATCTTATGAAGAAATAAGCTTTTTTTCACTTAGTGTTTTCTCTTGTCTGTGTAAGGGAATTTCTTTTTCTGACCAAGCCCAATCCTACATGTTTGTAAGCATAAGTTGCAATATGATATTTGATCAGTCAGTCATGTCACTTTGACACTTGATCGTTTGTACTGTACGCGTTAGGTACAGTACTTAGGCCTATTGAATATATTGACATATGGTCCTTGCTGTATCATTGAATGAAATTATGTTTAACATTAGTGTTTTAAATGACTTGTTCACATAGGGGTATGAACATTTGCCTAAGTTATGTGGCCTCTCTTTGCCACCATACCCCATACTTTGTGTATGGGAAATTTGTATGAATCACATACTTCATTGGCAAAAAAAAAAAGCACATCACCCCACCGATTTTGAAGCTGACCTATCACCAGAAACTGGAGATTTTTTTTTGACCTTATGTGAAATTGACAAGAAAATTTAAAAATAAATATTACTTAATTAGGAAAGTTTTCGGAAGCACCATGTAACAAATCTCTAAAGTAGAGGTGTTGGTTTTGAGAAGTCAACACCTCTACTTTAGAGATTTGTTACATGGTGCTTCCGAAAACTTTCCTAATTATCATTTCCCACCATGCAAAACCTTAAATCCTATATAAATTACTTACTAACACAAAGATAGGCAAAGAAAAAGAAACAAGTTACGGTTGAATGATGTTTTGTTTTATTGAAAAAGATTCGGTATTCGTTCAAGACAATTTCAAATCAAATAAAAATTCTTGACAAATATTTTTCTTCAGATGAACATTTTATAAATGCACTCATACAATATAGTATAAATTTTGAAATATCAAAAAAGCTGCTCTTGAGTACTAGTTTTACATCATACTTAATCGAAACTTTTAATAAGTAACACCACTTTATGATCTCAAAAAGAAAGGCTCAAAACCTGAAATTTTACAGAATACAAAACTTTGTGAATTAAATGTACTGAACACTGATTATTTTAAGATAAAACACATTTGTTTATCGTTTATAATATTAAAACAAAATTTTAACCAATGTATATTCCTTCCTACCTCCAATTCTAAAATTTAGTTAATTTACTTCAAAAATATTCATATCGAAAAACAATTTAACAGCTTGCAAATAGTATATATATCTTCATAGATAATTTCTTAACTACACATCAAATAAACTGACTCGTACAAATGCAAGAGACTCTTCTGTTGATCTGATACCTTTTTCAAAAAGAATGAAAATGTACGGTAAAGATCCCGGATGTGCCGTCATTGTACTGTAACCGCTGGCTTTATCCCAGATCCGATACTCATCCGCCCAGGTCGTTCCATTATCATAACTCCATCTGAGTACAAGGTTGACTCCTACACAGGATGAATTAAAATGAAGGTCAGTTACAACCCAAAGGGTCCGTTTGTTTCACAAATATCCGGATCCTGTATTTGCTAATCCTGCTCGCGCAGTGGATATGGCGCAAACGAAAATAACAAGATGAAAATCATGAATAATCTTAAAAACTTTTTGAAGGCTATCAAATGATATCTAAAACAGTTTGTCAAAACAAGTCTAAATTTAGCGGATGGATTCTGCCAGCGGGCACAGTTCAGCCGTATACAACAGGCATTATCTAGCGGCTGAGCTACGACATGGATTTGATTCCATTTGTTTTCGCACTATGCAATATCACACAGGAGTGAAACAAACACTCACAAACAAAAATCTCATTGGCTTGTGTAATTGGCCATAGTATGCATAGCGGGAAAAACCAGGAGCTAAGCAGATTTCTTTGGTTACCAGTCAAAACTTTCATTAAAAAATGTATGCATTTTGGCTGGCAGTCTGTTTTATATTTGCTTAGTTCATATATTAGGCCCAGTTCAGAACCTCATCAAGCGGCAAATATTTCATTTGCTCAAAAGTTGTATAGAACAGCAAAAGCCAAAAGAACATCCTGTTGTACTTACTCTCTGTAGTACTTTTTGGGTTTGAGAAGAACAACACATTTCTGTGGTATACCATCCCGGCGGCACAAACGGGTTCTATCAAGGTCTCGTCCATGTACAGATTTTTCATTGGGAAGGTCTCGGCTCCATCGTAGCTTCGCGTGACCATACGGCAGTCGCAGTGGTAATGGTACTGGTTGCGCATGTTGACCAAGATTGAGCCATCGTTAAGTTCAACAAGCTGTGAACATCAATTGAAATACATAAATTTATACACATTGACAGTTAATTACCTAAAGGACATTAGAAACACAACATGGGACTAAGTTCACAAAGCTGCTGATTAGATATATATCTGCTTGGATTTGGGTCCTATAGCAACAAAGGATACCCTGAAGGGGATAGTAAGGATATCCTGATTGGGCCTATTGATCCTCATTGGGAGAATAGGGTTTCTATCAGGATAAAAGTATCCCCAATTGGGATAGTATAGATGACAAGACAACAAGTGTCAAAAGGCCCTACCTGGCATTCATCTGGTAAGAAGTCTCCAGTCTTCTTTGGCTCACCGTATGGTATCCCTTTTACCGATCCTCCCCATCGCCATGTCATCCCATGATCATCACTCAGCAGACAAAACAGACCATCTTTATCCAGACTGCCATGACCACAAATAATAAGTCTTCCTTTGTGGGGGGCGTATTTTTTCTGAAAGATAATATTAACATTGTGTAAAGTTCAGCACTGGTGAAAGACACTTCTACACTCATTTTGAAATTGGTATTAAAACAATTTGTTGTTGCCTTTAATGAAAGCTTGTAATTATTACAGTGCCAGCAAACAAAAATTCCCAGAAACAAGCTTTTAAATATGCTTCCAAAATTTATTTTTGTACTTAATTTCTAATCAATTTGCTGTTCTTGCATTCAAGTTCACATTTTATTTCCAAAACTTCCTTGGTATAACAATCAGTACAAGAAAATCTATAGAATCTCTAAAAGGAACAAAATAATGTAATATAGGCATAACATACAATTAAATGCAACGAATAACTAAACATGATTATGAAAAACATATACATGAAAAACATATACATATACATTTCTTTAGTTTCGTCCAATATTGTACAATAATTTACTATTTTTGTTTGTTGCGTTATCCCCAACTCCCTAGGCCCATTTGTTTACACATAACCTGAATCCTCCAAAATCCTTCAGTAGTAAAGCAAGCACATGACATGTATGCACACATGTGTTTCTAATCTGTGATACATACATGGCCAGGGACCCTCCCTGCATGCATGAAGCAATAAACAGTGTCCACTGACGCAATCACTATGGATGTACATGTACCATGGAAAGGCAAGTATGCCTAATAACCTCAATCCTCCAAAATCCTTCACTTTAGCAAAGAGGATTTTGGAGGATTTGGGAAGGTTAGGGTTATGGAAATAATAATAATAATGTGGACTTATATGGCATACGTATCCACCAAACTGGTGCTCAAGGTGCATTACATTATTACCCCTGCTCATCAGGCTCATAAATTATTCCTGAAACCATCTCAGCTCCCTGGGGGAGTATACAGCTCAATTGCTGCCATTTCAGCACATATGGGCTAATCAAACACAACAACCAACTCTGCTCTCACAGGTACCCATTTACCCCTGGGTGAAGAGAAGCAATTATGGTAAAGTGTCTTGCTCAAGGACACAAGCACCCCGGTCGCAGCTGGGATTCGAACCCACATTCTGACGACTCAGCCATCAGAACACAAATCCGATGCACCAAACCGCTCAACCATGGCACTCCAGTAAAATGTTGAACTGAATTAAAATGAATGGACGACTACCTGGATTCCAAAGCCAGGTCCTGGTGAGAATACCCTGGTCCTGACTTGTTCCAAGATGTTCTCTCCCTCAATCCAAGTGAGTCCATCATCGAAGCTCTTCACCAGCATAGTCCGCGTGAGGGTACATTTATCATGGTGGTTACAGATGGAGTACATGATAATGATAATTCCCTTCTCATCATCCACGACGACTGAACCAAGACTGATGCCATCGAAGATGCTATAGCCATCGTCGACGACAACTTGCTCGGGTGCCCAGTTGTCACCTGCATAAGATTGTAAATTTGAAATAACAATTTCTGTTTTCTCCAAGATGAAAACTCTTCAGAATTTTATGAACACTTCTGTGACTGCAAGGGTAATAATGTTGATATACCTGTCAAGGTATATCTAGTGCACTTAAAAGTCGAACACTGTCAAACCTTATGTGTAGTAAGTACATTTACAGGTCAAAATGAGTCGACCGTTTTTAACTGGTAAAAGCATTGTCTGGTATTGTTCAGGGTGGTCAAAATAACAGTAAAAACGAGTCAAAAATGCCCCTGTGTGCACATTTGTGTCAACAGTCAATTGACTGATTTTGACCTCTATAGCTACTTACCACTAAAGTTCAGTTAAAGCAGGAGGGTTAAGGCCGATTGATTTTTGTAGCAATTTTACACCAAATAATAACCAATGTTGTACCTTCCTAACGACAAAATGGCCAACGTGTCACTGGATATGCATGCATTCATTGCACAAAATCTCCAAAAATGTCATTGCCAATCCTCACTTGACTACACATTCCTCTCCTTACATGTAAGTGTGTCCTCTATCACCTTTTGAAGGAAAATCTTTGATATCGGATAGGTAAGTGGTGGTTGTATTCTACATTCTTTCCAAATCTTACCAAGTTTGTCTAATGATCGGCGGATTACTAGGAACTTGGGACCTGCATCGGACGAAGAATATTTCCTTCCTTCTGCTACTGCCAGGAGGTGTCCTTGTGGTGTGTAGGTAAGTAAAGGAATGCGGTAGGTGCACACATTAGCTTCTTCTTGCCTCCACAGAACCTTCTCACTAGCGATGTAGGGTGTCAACTGTAATGTACAAGAAGGGGCCAATATTGAAGCCCTATCAATCAGAGTTACAAGTACGCACAAGCCAATGTATCTGCGATTATAATCTCAAAATGCTACCCACTGTCAATGGGGGGGGGGGGGTGGATGTAGGTGAATTTTTTTTAAAAACATGATACATGTGATTTTCAGATACGCTGTATTTTCTATAAATTTTTTTTTTTAAAGTACCACAGTGGTGGAAAGTTCATTGACCCAGTTTTCTGTCCGTTTCCCTTTAAAATAAAAAATGTGTTACTACGATTATTTGTCTGTTTTTCATAATGAGTGGGACTGAGTGTTGTTGAATGCGAGAACAAGAATGCCAGGACTTGGCATTTGACATCTATCCAATTAACTCTAACTCCCTAGGCCCATTTGCTTACACATAACCTGAATCCTCCAAAATCCTTCAGTAGTAAAGCAAGCACATGACATGTAATCACACATGTGTTTCTAATCTGTGATACACGTACATGGCCAGGGACCCTCCCTGCATGCATGGAGCAATAAACAGTGTCCATTGACCCAAGCACTGACCTTGCAATCACTACAAACATGTACATGTACCATGGAAAGGCAAGTATGCCTAATAATAGGGTTTTCAGTTTGTACATGCTTGACCGAAGCCCGCCACACATACAGCGCATCGCCCGCAACAAAAAACATCAAAATTTTAATCAAAATTTTGTACTACTTTTACCTGTCAAAATCTTACATGTAATAGCTCATTGGAAAGCTTATAGTTTCAGCTATTCAACAATGTACATAAAATAGCATTCGGAAGTACGTGCGAAAGCCTAGGTTTTTATGAATGAACCACTCTCGTCCCGCCCAGCCTTTCGTGAAGTGTTCCGAGATCAGGCGCATTCGGCGCGTAAAATTTGCCGCGCTCTGCTGAGGGCATCCACTTCGGAGCTGTCTCCGCGCCCGAGTACATTGTGATTGACATGAAAACGGATTTCCCTATTGAGTCAAAGGGCTCCTTTACATACCCATGCTTGCTCAATCTCCATAACTACTCTACAACCGAAGTTACGAAGAGATAAAAAGTAAACACCATTTTTTCGAGGTGAAATCTTCAAGTTGAAAGGTAAGAGCTGTGTCTGAATTAATTTTACACCTCTTTTCTATCATATGTGAAAGTTTTGAGCCATAATTTTGTTTAGTTTTGAGCGGAGAGTGTATTTTTTACACCCTTTCAAAAGCTCTTGAGGGAAACGAGCACGAATGCTGTGTGTGTGTATCACGGTGTGTGTAGGCTGATTCAACGGTTTTGGTGTCATTAGGGATGTACACAGTGCATGGACAGTTGCGCTTCATCGAATGCTGTATATTTGATTAAATAAAACAGGATTCCTCAAAAACTACTCGTCCGATTTTCTTGATTTAAACACCATTGTATTTCTTTCATCAAGACCTTTAATTTGATATATTGAGCACATTGGTTTAGGAAAAAAAATTCACCTGAAAACCCTACTAATAACCTCAATCCTTCAAAATCCTTCAAAATCCTTCGCTTTAGCAAAGAGTATGTAGCCTAGCATATATTACTAGCATGTAGCATGTAACCTCAATCCTTCAAAATCCTTCACTTTGGCAAAGAGAATTTTGGAGGATTTGGGAAGGTTAGGGGTTAATGAAACAATTATTAAATTAAATACAGACGAAACATAAACAAAAACAAGCGAAGGAGTCAGATATGCCAGAGGGCAAAAGGACAGTTGAGTTAAAATAAAATAAATACAAAAAACAGTCATGAGCAAAATAAATACTGTTCATTATTTTACAATCTACACCGGTAAAACGAACACAAACACGAAATCAATGCAATAACTTTTATGTCACGGGATTATCATGTGATCACGATGGTATGGTAGTCAGATTAACAATAACAAATTGTGTTTCCTCCCATCCCCTTTTAGTTTTACAAAAATGTTATTTGAATTTGATAGCACGGCACCCGACTTCTTATTTTCCCTTACATTACCTGATTACCTTGGCATTTGACTGTCCCAAAGTCTCAGATGCAAAGCATAGGCAAATCAACGCGAGTAGAAGTGCCCCATCTGTGATGCATGAAAATATTAGTGGCATTCTAGAGAAGATATCTATCGCAATCCATGAGTTTACTGTATGTGACAACCAGCTCTGGTGATTGTACGTGACGGAAAGATACAGATACAGCTGTTACACTGTAAACAGACTGTGACGTCGTCTGCACATAAGAACGCAATTAGATGAAGCTATTGAGGGCGCACTTCCTGATCTGATCACATTTCGACCCTTGTGAAGTGACCTACAACTCATTGAGTTATATACTTTACAAGAACTGCGACAACTCGACCTAAAAAGAACCCGACCCACGAGATAACTCGACCTAAAACAATTCTACCTACAAGACAACTCAGAGTTGTGACAACTCGACCTTTGTGACAACTCGACCCTCAAAAAGCTCGACCCACGAAAGACAACTCGTCTATGCTCGAGCTCGCGCTCATGCTCTCAGCGCGCGCAGCATATGCAGAGCTCAGATCTACGTTTCCTCGGCCTCCCCCCAACGACCGTTTTATGAATGGCCTGCATAAAACTACAGTTCTACCTTCATTTCGGTAAGAAAATATTATAAACGCTAATTTGGTAATCTTATGAAGAAATAAGCTGTTTTTCACTTAGTGTTTTCTCATGTCTGTGTAAGGGAATTTCTTTTTCTGACCAAGCCCAATCCTACATGTATTGCATAAGTTACAAGTTGCAATTTGTCATTTGATATTTGATCAGTCACGCATCATGTTGTCAGTTGATCGTTTGTTGGTATCCTCAAGTTACCCTAAATGACGCACCTAAGGTTATATAATCAACTGTTGAACTGGACGGTAACTTACAAATGAAATTAGCAGTTTGGTGTTTCAGTTTGTTTCAGTGAAGGATTCTCTTGTAAAATGCTGAATTTCAATGCATGATCATACGCGTGGACGTCTTGAGCACCGTTTTTTGAGACGCACAGAATTGTGGTCATCAGAAAATTGATGTTGGTATAATAATGACTCACCCCAAACAGTAAAGTTGATGGGGGCACAGAAAATGTAGCCAAGAAGAAAAACAGTTGAAATCATGTTTCATCTTATTCCAGATGGTTGTAAAATTGTTTTTAAACTTGAAAATAAAAATATTGTTTTCGATTTTTAAAATAAAATGGTATAATTTGGAGAAGCTCTCAAAACATTTAATCAATATTCTTGAAAGACCAATAAAATGGAAGGTGGTTAAATTTCTTGCAAAAAGTACTTTAAAACTTTGAAATGTGTAAAATTGCTGTTAACATTTTGTCAAATAAAAGATTTCTTTTCATAACCATGATATTAATGTTTCATTTTCTCAATAATTTTCCACTACCGTCGAAATAAACACCAACGAATTAAGTAGTCTTCGTTCGCTTCTTCTATAAGCACCACTTAGTTGGTGGATACGTGCGCTATATAAGTCCACACATTATTATTATTATTAATGTGTCCAATTTGAGGATCAGTATTTCTTTAAAAAATCATTGCAAATGCAAAGCATTCATATATTTTGGTTTCCACAGACAACAGCTTGTTGACGGCATAGAACAATAAAATCACAGATGTTCGTGAAAAAAAAATGAGGTCATGTAAATCTCTTACTATTTGTATCTAGTAAAATCAGTGGTTAAACAACTTTTTCCACTTTCATAAGCACTAACTTTCCAGTAAATCATACAATTTCACTATAATTTTTATTTCTGTAACAAGCACGGCTTAGATAAGTTTATGCAACCAGTAATACGCCATAGTTTTGTACGTTTTCCGAGAAATGCTAAGCCAAAGGTAGGTGCGTCATTTCACGAGTGCGGCGAATTACGTACATGGACAATACTGTACGCGTTAGGTACTTGGGCCTATATTGTAGAATATATTGACATACAAATGTATGATATGGTCCATGCTGTATCATTGAATGAAATTATGTTTAACATTCATTAGTGTTGAGTCATTTCACCTCAACATGGGCGTATTTATTATTCAGGTTATGACCTTAACACAAAGCTGTACTCATAACTTTCCACACAGAATATGTTTTTGTAGGGAAAGAATGTCGTATCCGGCCGCCACTTTTTAATAAGGGCTTTTTAAAAAAAATTGCAACCACTAACCAGTTAAAAAATCATTCTATCGATTTTTGGTGGTACATGTACAGAAAGCGAAAACTATCTTTAAAATCCACTTTTATGATGGTTTTCGGACTTGATTTCCCTTCTAAAAAAATCCTCCCCTTCAGAAAATAGAAGGATCCTATTAATAGTTGCCACTACGCATGTACAATGACTGTATTGGTCACTAATTGTGGAGTTTACAAGATCAGACTGACATGACTGAGGAAGTCATCGTATACCAAAAATGCCCGATTTTTCATGAAATAAATATCTTGGAATAATTTGAAGTATATGTCCATCATCATCCATATGTTCTCCACCTTACCAGGTAGGTAAGATTACATTATTGGTTATATTTAATGAAAAATAGTGGCGGCCAGATACGACATTCTACCCTTTGGTAGGCATGGCTGCTTCCGAGACTGAATCTACTTTTAAGTAAACACAACATTTAAATGAATGTGTTATTTTTTGGACACAGGCGCGTATATTTACGCCGCCGTCAACGATCTCTGAACGCTATATTTACGCCATTTCTCTAGCACATGCGCTAAGCAGTTTTTCCGGTAGTCTGTAATGGCGTGGAAAAATGGCAGTTTTTGCGAAAGTTGGTGAAGAATTTTCTTCTTATGAAGAACTTGAGCGTGCTGTTGCTCAGTATGAAAAAGAGAACTTCTGCAATGTTTATGTAAGAAGCAGCAGAACAGTTTAAGTTGGACAACGTCATGCTCCAAAACGCATTTTTTACGATGAAATGAAGTTTTCTGATATCGACTATGCATGCAAGCACGGTGGTACAAAGGCGGTTTCACATTCAACCCAAGTCCGTCATCCCATGAAGTACGCATGCGCTAGAGAAATGGTGTAAATATAGCGCTCAGAGATCGTTTACGGCGGCGTGAATATAGCCTGTTTGTATTTGTTTTGTAATGAATCCATATGGCATTTGCCATTAGAGTATGTATATACTTCTGTTAAAATGTCTGTAAATGCATCCACATGTACAGAAACTAAACTAATCCTATGTGTAAGTTTCAGCTTAAAGGGAAAATATTGTCACGATCAACAGGGCATGGAATTGGAGTGCCAGTTTTAGATTAACCCCTGAGGTATCATTGGAAAGAATGTCGTATCCGACCGCCACTTTTAAAGGTATTTGGTGGAATTTTTTTGCAGCCACTAACTAGTTAAACAATTATTCTATCAATTTTTTGGGGTACAGAAAGCGAAATCTATCTTTAAAATCCACTTTTATGATGGTTTCGGAACCTTATTTCCCTTCTAAAAACATCCTCCCCTTCAGAAAATAGAAGGATCCTGTTATGGTTGCCACTGCGTATGTACAATGACTGTGTTGGTCACTAACGGGGGGAGTTGACAAGCTACCTCCATGATCAGACTGACATGACTGAGGAAGTCATCGTATACCAAAAATTCCTGATTTTTCATGAAATAAATATCCTGGAATAATTTGAAGTATATGTCCATCGTCATCCATATGTTCTCCACTTTACTGGGTAGGTATGATTACATTATTGGTTATTTTGAATGAGAAAAAGGGGCGGTCGGATATGACATTCTACCCATATCATTACCCGGTTCTATTTTTCGGTTCCAATTACCCGTAAACAACTTTTTAAAATTTTGACTGAATATTTAAGCCACACAAATGGAAGTCTCTGATTTTTTGTGTGTGGGGAATGTGGATGCTACGAGTCGTTTTTAATATAGAGGCAGGAGATTATAAAAGTAAGTCCACATTTATTTATGACTTTAATTAAACAAGAGAAACTTGTGTTCATATTGGTTATTTTATATATTTTATACAGGAGTATTTATGTGTTTTTACAAATTGTTTGAAGATTTCCAATTTCGGATATCCGGTTTCCGAAATAACCGAAAACGCACAGCTTTAATGTAATAGTTGGTGGTTCTGAGAAGAACCGTTGGTGTGAAACAAGTTTTGATCAGTATACTCGGATCGTCCAGATTCTCCCGAAGAGATTAATTACATTGTGCTTCCCTAAACCTTACTTCAACAATATTTTTCAAGGTAGGACAAAGAGAATCAGAGATTACTTTTCATGCCCCAGTGGAATAAAATGTATGTAATGCTTGCCAAATGGTACTGTATGGTGAATGGATCTAATTTGTACATGGTACTGTTTTATCTACACAGCTTATCCACCATTCACAAACAGACATTTGTCTAGTTTGGTCAGACAACTCACTGGAAAATTGTACTGAGTGTAAGAGGGTTAATCATTATTACTTATTTATCTTTGCAGGTTTAATGAATATGAAGCTTATTCTATGATCCTACGTCTTAATTCATCCTGGATATCTGAGAAAAACCTGCCTATGGTATCGAGGTAATATCTACACTCACACTGAAGTAGACGAGAAACCAAGATGGCGGATGACTCCCAGCCAATCACAGGAGTCTGTGTGGTCGCTGACAAGTCTAGATGCCCCAAGCATTTTGAAGTTGTAAGTTGTTGGCACGGAATAACCAAAAAGCATGCTGAACCGGGAAAATGATTGAGGGCGCTTGTCGGCCAATCAGGGTTTGCATACTGTCAAGAGTACAACTACAAGGAATCACAATTTGACATTATTCATACTGTAAAAAAATTGTTACACATGGTCTGACCCCCTCTCCGCACCCCCTTTTGTGTTTTCTTTGTTCACTTTTGAAAAAAATATATGAAATTTGTAACCCCCTGAACCTCCCCACCCCAAAGCCTCCGGTCCTGTATTATACCTACCCTTTATTTAGAGAGATTAAATCTATAAACTGCCAATTAAATTCTTTCACTGTTTTCCACACGGTAAATATGGGTAAATAATGTTCACGTCTTTCCTCATGATAGTCGGTCAATATTATTCGGCCTATTCTCTGTCAAAATGTAGAGAAAAATAACAAGTTCAATACTAAGTTTGCAGTGACACCATGTGAACATTCTCATTTGAGTAGTAATTAGTTCTGTAAAGAACTGGAGGTTACAACTCGACATTTCGATCAGTATGCTCTGATCGTCTTCAGGAGAATTGCCGGACTCTGGGAAATGCTGCTGCTTCTCAAGTAGTCTGCTGGATGCTGGAGGCCCAGACTGAGGGATCTCCTACATTCTAAGTCACCTAGCATCCAGTCTTCGCATCCAGTCTTCGCATCCAGTCTTCGCATCCAGTCTTCGCATCCAGTCTTCGCATCCAGTCTTCGCATCCAGTCTTTGCATCCAGTCTTTGCATCCAGTCTTTGCATCCAGTCTTCGCATCCAGTCTTCGCATCCAGTCTTTGCATCCAGTCTTTGCATCCAGTCTTCGCATCCAGTCTTTGCATCCAGTCTTCGCATCTAGTCTCCGCACGATTTCTACAGCAGCATCTCCGAGAGTCCGGCATTCTCCTGAAGACGATCAGAGCATACTGATTGAAATGTCGAGTTGTAACTAACATCTCTTTTCAGACTAATTACTACTCAATTGAGAATTTTCACATGGTGTCACCACAAACAGTCTTTACTTTTCCTTTTCACCATGCAAAGCTACAAATCTTACTACATTGTGTCACCGCAAACAGTCTTTACTTATCATTTTCACCGTGCAAAGCTACAAATCTTACTACATTGTGTCACCGCAAACAGTCTTTACTTATTCTTTTCACCATGCAAAGCTACAAATATTACTACATTGTGTCACCGCAAACAGTGTTTACTTATCCTTTTCACCGTGCAAAGCTACAAATATTACTACCGTAATTTCCAGAATATAAGCTGCGCGGTGTATAAGCCGCACTACCCCAAAATCACCAAAACAAGATTCATGCGTCAACATATAAGCCGCACCGCGTATAAGCCGCACACACAGAGGCCCGCCGGACGCCACTCACTGTCGGTACATCGCCACAAAGTAACGCCTTTCTGATGGGTCTGGGAAAGGGAATCAGTTTCCTAAGTGAATCGTTGTATAAATATGGCGGCAATACGCGATAACTGAGTATAGTATAGCCCGCCTGAGCCGCATATATGGCTCATGGGTTTTCTGTGGACCACTAAAACTGTGACAATGACGAGACCGTTTTCGCTACGAACAATAAAGGTTTTTAAGTTTCTGTTTCTGTCTGTTTACCAATGATTTTTGCTTAATTGTGCATTGTGTTTTGTTCTTCAAGATTCATACCTCGGCGTATAATCCGCAGGCAACTTTTACCGGGTCAAAATCAACGTATAAGCCATGGCTTATATTCCGGAAATTACGGTACATGGTGTCACCGCAAACAGTCTTTACTTATCCTTTTCACCATGCAAAGCTACAAATCTTACTACATGGTGTCACCGCAAACAGTCTTTACTTATTCTTTTCACCGTGCAAAGCTACAAATCTTACTACATTGTGTCACCGCAAACATTCTACTTATTCTTTTCACCATGCAAAACTACAAATATTACTTAACCCATATCTGCCGATCTACGTGATAAACCGTAGATATGTAAAACGCTACAAACGCTGACCTACGTGATTTTCCGTACCGTGTTTTTGTCCAATTCCAATTTACTACGTTTTTCCGATGACTGTATTTCATGATTATAGATATGAAATTAGACAAGTCTGACATCATAATAAAGTGCATGTTCTCCTCTTTCCATCAGTATTTAATGTGTCTGTGTCAGTGATTGTAATATTCTCTAAATAAGGAATCTTTCTGATTGTGTGCAAAAACAATGTATCTCTGTGCGGGGGCTTAGGCACATACAGTCTTTTGTGTGTTTACATGGTTAGGCGGATATGGGTTAAGTTCAGTACTTTTTAGTCACTTGCAAGTCACGGTCCACCAAGGTTAAGTAATATGCACTTCTGCCCTCATAGTCAGTCAGTATTATTATTATATACATTTGTGGTCACTTGTGAGTAACTACTGCCCTCATAGTCAGTCAATATTTTTCCTATTCTCACTCAAATAGTATTTTGTTGTGTGTGGTTTCCATTTTAGATTGAGAACACAACAGATAATCAAGACGCTGACCTATATAAGGATGGTTTCTTCAGGAAGGTGACTAGATACCTATGTTTTACACGTCAGCCTGCACAGGTAAGAGTAAGTGATGGCTGTTAAGTGTTAGTGAATGGTTTCACTTATATTGAATAGCAAAATGCTACAGGGTCATTCCATCCCACTGGGTCAAGTGTCGTGGGAGGAGTGTCGTGGCCGAGCGGTCTAGCTTACCGGACTCAAGTTCTGGTGTTAGCAGCAGAATGTGGGTTCGAATCCCGGCCGTGACACTTGTGTCCTTGAGCAAGACACTTAACCATAATTGCTTCTCTCCACCCAGGGGTTAAATGGGTACCTGCGAGGGCAGAGTTGGTTGATTAGCCCTATATGCGCTGTAATGGCAGCAATTGAGCTGTATACTCCCCAGGGAGCTGAGATGGTTTCAGGAATGATTTATGAGCCTTATGAGCAGGGGTAATGATATAATGCACCTTGAGCACCACTTAGTTGGTGGATACGTGCGCTATATAAGTCCACACATTATTATTATTATTATTAAGTTTCCCTAAATGTACCATTTATTATGACTCCTAAACATTATTGTAACTTCCTATTCAAGGCACAGAGATCGATTTCTGTGTAATTTGAAGAACAACTGAGAATGTGCAGTCATAATAAGGATAATGAATGGTACATCTACCTACGTAACAAGGACACCATGTCACAAAGCTTGCCCCAACCTGCTGGAATGACCCAAGAATGTGCACTCATAATAAGGATAATTGAATGGTACATCTACCTACGTAACAAGGACACCATGTCACAAAGCTTGCCCCAACCTGCTGGAATGACCCAAGAATGTGCACTCATAATAAGGATAATGAATGGTACATCTACCTACGTAACAAGGACACCATGTCACAAAGCTTGCCCCAACCTGGTGGAATGACCCAAGAATGCGCACTCATAATAAGGGTAATGAATGGTACATCTACCTACGTAACAAGGACACCATGTCACAAAGCTTGGCCCAACCTGCTGGAATGACCCAAGAATGTGCACTCATAATAAGGATAATTGAATGGTACATCTACCTACGTAACAAGGACACCATGTCACAAAGCTTTCCCCAACCTGGTGGAATGACACATATATTGATTGAGTTTGTTGAACTATAGAATTGTTTTCACAATTTGCAACACAAAATTCAAAAATTGCCATTCACAGTTAGCTTTACATACATACAAATTCTATTTTGCCTAAAAAAAATTTGCTTTGTACAAAACTCTTGAAAAAAATCATTTCCTGTGTTTAGGGGTGCCATGAAAATATGATAAAACTTCAGGCTTGCTTTGTTACACTGTTTATATTCATTGTGGCCGTATCTTTAAAAAAAAGACTTGTTTCCACCCTGTTCCACCATGATTGTAGTACCAGCAGAAACATTTACAGAGTTTATTTCTAAAATGAGATAAATACTTTCCTTTTACCATACCACCTGCATTTATTTTTCATGTAGTTTTATTTATTTTCATTGATGTTGGTAAAAAAAAACAGATAAGTTTGCCGTGTAGATTTCCTTGTTAACCCATATCCGCCTAACCATTTAAACACACAAAAGACTGTATGTGCCTAAGCCCCTGCACAGAGATACCTAACCATGTAAACACACAAAAGACTGTATGTGCCTAAGCCCCCGCACAGAGATACCTAACCATGTAAACACACAAAAGACTGTATGTGCCTAAGCCCCCGCACAGAGATACATTGTTTTTGCACACAATCGGAAAGATTCCTTATTTAGAGAATATTACAATCACTGACACAGATACATTATATACTGATGGAAAGAGGAGAACATGCACTTTATTATGATGTCAGACTTGTCTAATTTCATATCTATAATCATGAAATACAGTCATCGGAAAAACGTAGTAAATTGGTATTGGACAAAAACACAGTACGGAAAATCACGTAGGTCGGCGTTTGTAGCGTTTTACATATCTACGGTTTATCACGTAGATCGGCGGATATGGGTTAAAAGGAAAGTTTGTAATCTGTCTATTGAATTTACAAATAAACAAGTGTCTTTCTCAAATTCCGGAAAATGGAAAGTAAACTCTTGATTTGTGTTTGCCATAATCCTGTTGTTACCACAGTGGTTTTGAGGTGATGGTCTTGAGTGCCTGCAACAGCTATATATGTCATTCCTTAAGCACTACAAAGGTCAACAATAGACAAATTACATTTTAGGCAAATCACCAGACAGCTCAACACCAGTCAACTTCACAAAATATTACCACCAGAGGCGAAGTTGCTATAGCAGTCAACTGGCAGTTGCCCAGTGTGGCAAATTGATGGACAATTGCTTCTAAAGTAACTGGGTCAAATCCAGGCATAGCTAATGCTTTGCTCATGAAGTTTGACTTGGTGACATCAAAGAAATAATAAATAAACATCATTCTTTTAACAGGGTAATGTGGTTGTGGCAGATCTTACAGTCATCAAAGAAAATGACCAAGTACCCCAGGGCTATACTTCCATTCTAACCACATCAGATACAAGTAAGATGTTATTCATTTTTAACCCTAACCACCCCAAATCCTCCAAAATCCTCCAAGGGGCACTTTTTGAGAAACATTCAGCACTGTTGGAAACTGGTACTTTTCACCTCTTCAAATGGGACAAAATTACTACCTGGCAAGAAGTACAGGCCATAAGTGCTGAATATGAAAGATCAACAATATAAATGCATGGTGCATTTTGAAGATAAGGGCATGTTTCCAAAAGTGCACTGATAGATTTGGGAGGATTCAGGAAGGTTCCTAGCCAGAATACCTATAGGGAGTTAGGGTTAAAGGTTCACAGATGCCCATTTTATTGGTATTTTACTGGGAATTTCTTTTGTAATCAGGAAAAATTACATTAAAAATTTGAAATTTTTTTAAATTCATTATTCCTCCTGTGACTGCAAGGGTTAAAATCAGTCAAAATGCTGATATACTTGCTGAGGTATATCTAGTGCACTTAAAAGTCAAACACTGTCAAACCTTATGTGCAGTAAGTACATTTACATGTCAAAATGAGTCAACCGTTTTTGACTAGTAAAAGCATTGTCTGGTATTGTTGAGGGTGGTCAAAATGACAGTAAAAACCAGGCCAAAATGCCCCTGTGTGCACATTTGGTTCAACAGTTAAAACAGTCAGTCGACTGGTTTTGATCACTATAGCTACTTGCCATTAAATTTCAGCTAAAGCAGGAGGGTTAAAAGAAATTATTTACTGTAAAACCATGCTTCTGACAGTTATTTGGGAAATATCTTATTTGAAAAGTAATGAACTGTCGTGCAAACAATTTTCCCACAAAGTTTCACTTTCTGAATTACTTTTCTTTTGTAAAATGGCAAATATTTCTACTTTCCAAATATTGAAAACATTGACCATGTGCCAAGCTGTATTGCATATCAATCATAAAAACCTACTTCATATGTTGGCCACTCCCATCCATTAAAATCCCAGTATGTTCTACACCAACCTTTACACAATATCTGTATCTGCATATATATACAAGACACAATGGCCTGCAATATATCAATGGGAGACCACCTTACCCTGCAATGTTAAGTGGTGTGACAAACTGACAGATCACAGAAGGGTAACCATATGAGGTCACTGTCAACAACTGCATTAGCTTGGAGTGGCCTTCACATAATAATAATAATAATAATAATAATAATAATAATAATAATAATGTGTGGACTTATATAGCGCACGTATCCACCAACTGAGTGGTGCTCAAGGCGCATTATATTATTACCCCTGCTCATAAGGCTCATAAGGCTCATAAGGCTCATAAATCATTCCTGAAACCATCTCAGCTCCCTGGGGAGTATACAGCTCAATTGCTGCCATTACAGCACATATAGGGCTAATCAACCAACTCTGCCCTCACAGGTACCCAATTAACCACTGGGTGGAGAGAAGCAATTATGGTTAAGTGTCTTGCTCAAGGACACAAGTGTCACGGCCGGAATTCGAACCCACATTCTGCTGCTAACACCAGAACTTGAGTCCGGTAAGCTAGACCGCTCGGCCACGACACTCCACATAATAATAATAATAATAATAATAATAATAATAATAATAATAATAATGTGTGGATTTATATAGCGCACGTATCCACCAACTAAGTGGTGCTCAAGGTCACTCCCATCCAATAAATTTCCAATACGTTCTACACCATCCTTTACTGCATACAAGCCACACTGTCCTTTCCAAGTAATCTTATAAGTTCAACTGAGTGCCACCCAAGGCCACTGTAAATAAGTCCGATTACTTACTCAACACACACTGATGGCCATTACAAACCACAGTCTTTAGTGGTTTTGTATCTAGGTGTGTTTACAGTCAAAATAAATGGTCAGGTTTACAGCTTGTTGTAGCTGGTTGTTTGAACATATTAGTATGGCCTGCAATGTATCAATGGGAGACCACCTTACCCTGCAATGTTAAGTGGTGTGACAGTGCACAGAAGGGTAACCATATGAGGCCACTGGCAGCAACTCCAGTAGCTTGGAGTGGCCTCGGAGGATTGTTTTAAAAATGGTACTGATAAAAGGAGGGATTTAACAGCAAATAAGTGTCCAAAAGAACACATAAAATGACCAATCATAAATTCTGCACACATCCACTGCAAACTTGTGTTTCCCACGATCGCTCTAGAAATATCCTTTCAAAATACCCGGCATCCCCTCCCCAAGATTCAATTTCTCCTTCTCTCAAAGAATACATATTTGTCAAATGTAAACATACGTTGTTGTTTTTTTATCCTACCTTGTATTTCCCCACAGAGGAGCCGATTCTCAAGAAGAAGATTTTAATTGCACATTTTGTCGTCAGAGGAACAACATCTAGTGCTCTGTACAATATATACTTGATATCATCAAAGACTAAGACACGACCTATTGATGCGACACATCGAGGGTTAGTACAGGGCAGTGGATCTGCGGCCAAAGCAAAATAATTGATTTAATTTTTGCCCTACACCGACGTGTGTACAGTAAAGCTGTGCCGGGTATCCAGGTATTTCTGTTATATGAAGACCAAAAAAAATCCGCATTGCAGGCCTTGACCTTTAGGATTTGAGAGGGCACGGTCACTTTGGCCTTGGCTACATCAAAATTTCAAGGCCAACCAAAGGGGCGTTATGGCCAACTCGGAGGGGCACCATGGCAATGGTAGCAGTGGCCGTGGTTAAGATTGATGCTTGATGTTGGACTGAATACAAATAATCAATGCATTTTCACTATTTTTGTGTTAATGACACAATGAAATAAGCTGAAACTTTCACAGTTTGGTTGTTATACCAGGTCGGTTGTTATACCAGGTTGGTTGTTATACCAGGATGGTTGTTATACCAGGTTGGTTGTTATACCAGGTTGGTTGTTATACCAGGTTGGTTGTTATACCAGGTTGGTTGTTATACCAGGTTGGTTGTTATACCAGGTTGGTTGTTATACCAGGTTGGTTGTTATACCAGGATGGTTGTTATACCAGGATGGTTGTTATACCAGGATGGTTGTTATACCAGGATGGTTGTTATACCAGGATGGTTGTTATACCAGGATGGTTGTTATACCAGGTTGGTTGTTATACCAGGATGGTTGTTATACCAGGATGGTTGTTATACCAGGTTGGTTGTTATACCAGGATGGTTGTTATACCAGGATGGTTGTTATACCAGGTTGGTTGTTATACCAGGTTGGTTGTTATACCAGGTTGGTTGTTATACCAGGTTGGTTGTTATACCAGGTTGGTTGTTATACCAGGTTGGTTGTTATACCAGGTTGGTTGTTATACCAGGTTGGTTGTTATACCAGGTTGGTTGTTATACCAGGTTGGTTGTTATACCAGGTTGGTTGTTATACCAGGTTGGTTGTTATACCAGGATGGTTGTTATACCAGGTTGGTTGTTATACCAGGTTGGTTGTTATACCAGGTTGGTTGTTATACCAGGTTGGTTGTTATACCAGGTTGGTTGTTATACCAGGATGGTTGTTATACCAGGATGGTTGTTATACCAGGTTGGTTGTTATACCAGGTTGGTTGTTATACCAGGTTGGTTGTTATACCAGGTTGGTTGTTATACCAGGTTGGTTGTTATACCAGGTTGGTTGTTATACCAGGTTGGTTGTTATACCAGGTTGGTTGTTATACCAGGTTGGTTGTTATACCAGGTTGGTTGTTATACCAGGTTGGTTGTTATACCAGGTTGGTTGTTATACCAGGTTGGTTGTTATACCAGGTTGGTTGTTATACCAGGTTGGTTGTTATACCAGGTTGGTTGTTATACCAGGTTGGTTGTTATACCAGGTTGGTTGTTATACCAGGTTGGTTGTTATACCAGGTTGGTTGTTATACCAGGTTGGTTGTTATACCAGGTTGGTTGTTATACCAGGATGGTTGTTATACCAGGTTGGTTGTTATACCAGGTTGGTTGTTATACCAGGTTGGTTGTTATACCAGGTTGGTTGTTATACCAGGTTGGTTGTTATACCAGGTTGGTTGTTATACCAGGTTGTTTGTTATACCAGGTTGTTTGTTATACCAGGTCGGTTGTTATACCAGGTTGGTTGTTATACCAGGTTGGTTGTTATACCAGGTTGTTTGTTATACCAGGTCGGTTGTTCAGTAATATATCTTAACCCTCCTACTATTACAAGGGTCAAAATCAGTCAAAATGTTGATATACTTGCCAAGGTATATCTAGTGCACTTAAGAGTCGAACACTGTCAAACCTTACGTGTAGTAAGTACATTTACAGGTCAAAATGAGTTGACCGTTTTTGACTGGTAAAATCATTGTCTGGTATTGTTCAAGGTGGCCAAAATGACAGTAAAAGCCAGTCAAATATGCCCCTGTGTGCACATTTGGGTCAACAGTCAAAACAGGCAGTTGACTGATTTTGACCTCTACAGCAACTTCCCACTAAAGTGCAGCTATAGTAGGAGGGTTAAAGGGACAATATTGTTACAATCAGAGCAGACTGTCAACAGGGCATGGAATCGGTGTCCTAGTTTAAGATGAACACAGTGACTGAAAATTACTGGCTCATTTATGCAGCAGCAACAGTAATATGACCTTATCGTGTGGGTATTATTGAGTTAATCTAAAACAAGCACTCCGATTCCATGCCCTGTTGAGCGTGACGATATTGTCCCTTTAAATATTCTATAGTATACGATACTAAAAGTGAATACTGGCTTTTTTTAATATTATATTCATGTCAAAATGTGAATTTAAGTGATTTTGTTCTCTTTCTTTCATAATGCAGAGAGATTAATGGAATCATCTTATATCTGAAGATGGGCCTATTTCCTAGTCAGGCAACAGAGCCAGCCCAATATGGTGCACAGTATTCGGCCAATAATCCCCAGCCATACACCAACAGCACACCTACTTATTCCTATGGGTAAGTCACTATACAGAAGTTGGGTATAAGTCTCTGTTGACTCTTATCAACATGGACACACTTAGTCTTGCATCCAGACGTCTATGAGAAATCTGTTCGCACTGCACAGTGCGTAGATACAGTGCATAGATACAGTGCATAGATACAGTGCAATGTTAACATACCAGCACAAATGTCTTGTCTCAAAACTAAGTCATGATTGAGTTTATTCTAACGTTAATAGACTGTCGATGTTGTTATGTAGTGTCCAACGAACAAGGACTGCAACAGCAGCGATTCACCATAGAGAGAGGGCTTCATCTTAAACTGGCAAAGTTGGGCTGTATTCACCTCAATTTCATCCATATAACTCAAATATCAAATATAAATGGTGGAAAGCAACTCTTGGTTTGAAAGTAACCCTATTGGTTAATTCATGTTTTTTGATTGACTGGTCAAATTGGCTGTAGCAAAACAAAAAAGTTTAGGTCTAAAAGTATCGAACAGTTTGGAGTAACGATTATTTTCAGAGGTACAAAAAAGTATCCAAGTTTTAATGGTCCTATTTTCCCTGTTATATTATGAGTATAGTAATTTTTACATTTAAGCATGTAAACATGTATTGGGCCCTATCATTTTTGTATATTTTTTTAAATGGTTAGGGTTAGGGTTAGGGTTAGGGGTGTATTAACAGATGGTAAAGACAGGGCTTATCAAAATCAGAGCAGCACGTATGTGCCAGCTGTTCGCCAGCTGTTCTGTTCTATTCATGCGCGATGCACATTTGAAGAATTTAACTTTCCCACAATGACTTATAAATGGCAGAAAAACGACCAAATTTTCACACTCAGTTTTCTTGAAACACAATTTTGCACATTAATTGCTTACGACCTTTTGCCGGTCACGCTTTCGTTACGTCCTTCTTCCGGGCACACGCCAATTTATTCTCTTATTATTATACTTGAATTCTTGCATTTGGCATTTGACCAGATCTCAAGGACAACCAAGTGCCGCTCCAGCCAAGCAAATGCAGTACCAGTACCCACCTAGAGGGGGTACCCTGACCAGACAGCCGTCAATGATACAAACGAATGCAGCAACAGAACGGATCCAATCAGGTTAGTTTTTATTGGCTGATTACCATTGTGGGTGGCCATAGTGCTTGATTAACCCTCCTACTACTACAAGGGTCAAAATGTTGATATACTTACCAAGGTATATCTGGTGCACTTAACCCTCCTGTGACTACAAGGGTCAAAATCAGTCAAAATGTTGATATACTAGCCAAGGTGTATCTGGTGCACTGAAAAGTTGAACACTGTCAAACCTTATGTGTATACAGGCATGCAACTTTTCAGCTGATCAGCTGATTTCCTCTTTTTTCTTTAGTAATAGTGCTATAGAAAACTGAAAAACACTGTACAAAGTTTTGTGTGCTCAGCCATTTCCTCTTTTTTTGCAATTACAAAGTCTGTGTATAGTAAGTACATTTTATAGTAAGTGCACTTGCCAAGGTATATCTAGTGCACTTAAAAGTCAAACACTGTCAAACCTTACGTGTATAGTAAGTACATTTACAGGTCAAAATGAGTTGACCGTTTTTGATAGGTAAAAGCATTGTCTTGTATTGTTCAGGGTGGTCAAAATGACAGTCAAAACCAGTCAAAAATGCCCCTGTGTGCACATTTGGGTCAACAGCCAAAACAGGCAGTTGACTGATTTTGACCACAATAGCTACTTGCCACTGAAGCTCAGCTATAGTAGGAGGGCTAATGGGTAATTTGATGGTATGGAAACAATCAGTGGTTTATTCATGGAAAAAGGCTATGGAAAAAGTTGGAAGTGGCCATGGCCCATCAAATACTTTTTCACTGTTTTCTCATTGACGACACAATGTTATAAGTTAAATTTTCACTGGTCGGTTGTTCAATGTAAATTTTGATTCAAAGAGAGTAAGCATACTTCTAGAAGCCTTTTTGCCTTCTCTTTGAAATGTCACTGTCTCTTTAACCCTCCTATAGGTTTAACAATCAAAGACACTCAAAATTTGTATGTCACTCCCAACCCATTGACTTTGTGCAGTGCACTCAAGTACATGTGGCTATGGTAGGAGGTCAAACCAAAACCACTCGAGTGTATACGAGTCTGCTGCTAACTTATGCAGTACATACACAGCTCTGTGTGACTCTGCATATAACTTGTGTAGTACATACACAAGTGTGTTTGACTTTGCCACTAACTCCAGCACAAAAATACACATGTGTGAACAATTGGCAATGCAACCAAAAATACTCAAGTGACTGTCTGTGGGTTCGGTGCTTACTGGGCCAAATTTCAGCCTGGGCATAGGAGGGTTAAATCAACAATCAACAGGGCATGGAATCAGAGTGTCAGTTTTAGATTAACTCGGTGTCTGAAAATAATACCCCACATGATAAGGTCATATTACCGTTGCAGCTCCATAAATAAGCCAGTAATTTTTAGTCACTGTGTTCATTTTAAAATAGGACACCGATTCCATGCCCTGTTGAAAGTCTGCTCTGACAATATTGTCCCTTGAAATAAATACATTTTAATTGTTTTCTTGTTATACAGCCATTGAGGGTGTGCCATTTGAAGTCCATGCCTCGCTACAACAAATAGACCAATCATTAGTAAGTAACTGTATAAGATGTAATGCTTTAACCCTCCTACTTCTGGTACCTTTTTCATACAAGTTGATGCACCATTTGAAATCATTCGCTTTTGTGGTTTTGAATGGTGAAATAACTGTGTACAGTATTGATTCCCCCAAATGGTTTTGGATGGTAGGTCAGCTAATACAAAACCTTGTTTGGATCTTTCCAAATGGTAGTACAGCTAATACAAAACCTTGTTTGGATACTTCTAAGTGGTGAATCAATGGACCCTCTATGCATTTGAATGGATTTGAATGGTAATAAAGCTTGCTACCAACACTGTTCAAATGGTATCACCATGTGTGTACAAAACCAATGGGCATTTTGGTAAGTGGAAATTTTGAATGGTTTCAAATGGTCAAACAGTCGGAGGGTTAAATGGTGGAATATTAATATTGTTTCAGTTTGCGGTAACATTGCTAAGTGAGGTACAGGGTTCTGAAAAGAACCTTTTTCGGACAACTTGTATCTCAACTGTCGCTAAGTGATATTTTTATTAAATGGAGTGCCATGGTCGAGTGGTTTAGTGCATCGGACTTGTGTTCTGATTGCTGAGTCGTCAGAATGTGGGTTCGAATCCCAGCCATGACCGGAGTGCTTGTGTCCTTGAGCAAGACACTTTGCCACAATTGCTTCTCTCCACACAGAAGTAAATGGGTACCTGTGAGGGCAGAGTTGGTTGTTGTGTTTGATTAGCCCATATGCGCCGAAACGGCAGCAATTGAGCTGTATACTCCCCAGGGAGCTGAGATGGTTTCAGAAATGATTTATGAGCCTGATGAGCAGGGATAATAATGTACAGTGGCTTGATTTAGTGGTGGTGGTGGTGGTGGTGGTTGTTCAGGGGTGAACCAATATCGGGCAACTCGTTTCTCAACTATCTCTAAGTGAGAGCGTAGTTCAGGGAGAACCATGGGGACTTCTCTGGGTTTTCTCGTAATTGTACTATTCTTAACTACAGATGACAATGCACTAGGCGAAACGTTAAACCCAATGCCTCTTTGCAGAGCCACACATGAATATTAAGTATAATTGAGTGGGTGTTTTCTGTGTTTGTTTCTTGTCAGGATATACCAATATTACAGTTTCCGACAGAGCAGGACGTATTTTTCAAGTACTGCTACGATTTCAGCACAGAGCAGCAGTCAAAACAGAGGGTTTGCACGACACCTTGAGGGCGCTGTTCATTGCATGTAGTCAATCTCCTGAATAATATTTGTATACAAAATATTTTAATATATCCAAATAGCATTCATAAATGCCCAAGACAGTTAAGACATTCGGATTGGATAAAACGTTATCTAGTGGGGGTGTATTAATTGATGGTAAAGACATGGCAAAATCAGAGCAGCGCATATGTACCTCATGCGCTAGCTGTTCTATTCAGGCGACGCGGGATGCGTATTTGAACCAATCCCAAAATGTGAATTTGCCCATTTCTATTATTTTTTATTCAAAATTATTTTTTTTCAAAATTTGTTTTTGTTTGAATTCATTTTGAAAACAAAATTGTTACGGGCATTATGAATGGGAATAAAAGATTGACGCTTGGTCTTTACCGCTTGGACTTAACCGCATAAATGCCCAAAACCAGTGATTATCCTGTGGTAAAGAATGCACGACAACCTTTTCTTCCGTTATTAGACAAAAAGATAATTCTTCCAGGCCTGTGATTTCTCAGGATTTTTCCTGATTTCAAGATTTTTTGCAAATCTCCCTTTGCCTCAGAATTTTCCAAGGAAAGAAAGAAGTAGCCTGTATTGTGTACAAACCTCTAGTTTCTTGTTTTATGAGGATGTGGAGAGTCTGTAAATCCTCAAAAATTAAACATCCAGGAGGTTGAGGGGGCTTTGTCCTCTAGAACAAAGGGAGACCCAGACCTGCTACCCATTTTTTCAGGATTTTTTACTTTTGTCAAATCACACACCTGTTCTTCGCAAATTCGTTCAGATTGTTTCACAGTGAGTTACATTTCAGAACTTACAAATCCTACATGAAAGTAAGAACTTGATCATTGTGATTGGAAACATTAACCCTCTTACTCTAGCTGCACTTTAGTGGCAAGTAGCTATAGAGATCAAAACCAGTCAACTGCCTGTTTTGACTGTTGACCCAAATGTGCACACAGGGGCTTTTTTGACTGGTTTTAACTCTCATTTTGACTACCCTGAACAATACAAGACAATGCTTTTACCAGTCAAAAACGGTCGACTCATTTTAAGCTGTAAATGTACTTACTACACGTAAGGTTTGACAGTGTTCAACTTTTAAGTGCACTAGATATACCTTGGCAAGTATTAAAAAAAATTGAAAGTATAATAATAATAATAAAAATAATAATAAGTGGTGTTATATAGCACCAATTCCATCTAGATAAAGGAATATTAGTATTATCCCTAACATTGGGCTACTTCTTAAATCATTCCTGGATCATTCTCAACTTCCTGAGAAGTATACAGCCTCAGCAGCCTGTAAGGTGCTCATCAAAACACAAATATACCATTTCTGCCCTCACAGGTACCCAATTATACTCCTGGGTGAAGAGAAGCAGCTCATAGTTAAGTGTCTTGCTCAAGGACACAAGTGCAGAAACTGGCATGGCTAAGATTCGAACCCACATTCTTACAACTTGGCCACCAGAGTTTGAGTCCATTGCGCTAGAAATAAACTGGATGCTCTTTGCCCGAAATACTTTGCTGGGATCACTGGTGTAAATCACATTCCTCATCCCCTCCCTCCATCCCCTCCCTCCATCCCCTCCCTCCATCTCCATCCCCTCCCTCCATCCCCTTCCCTCCATCCCCTTCCCTCCATCCCCTTCCCTCCATCCCCTTCCCTCCATCCCCTCCCTCCATCCCCTCCCTCCATCCCCTCCCTCCATCCCCTCCCTCCATCCCCTTCCCTCCATCCCCTTCCCTCCATCCCTCCCTCCATCCCTCCTCCATCCTCCCTCCATCCCTCCTCTCATCCCTCCTCCATCCACTCCCTCCATCCCCTCCCTCCATCCCCTCCCTCCATCCCCTCCCTCCATCGCCTCCCTCCATCCCCTCCCTCCATCGCCTCCCTCCATCGCCTCCCTCCATCCCCTCCACCCTCAAGCCACAACAGGTATGAGCAACAGGGTAAATCGGTTTGTTGAATATTTGTATAATAGTTATTCATATCATTGTAATAAACACATGTATATATAAACTTCTGCTGAATTTGTATGAAATATAAACAATTTGTCTTGTCAGAACAAGGTCATATCTAAAAAAAAATGCAACAATGTCTTATGTGCAAGTGCGAAACTTTGCATAGGCCTACATTAAAACAATTGAGTGCAACAACGTCGTATCTTGTTCCATAGGTTTTGCGTGTTCATCCTGGAACTCTGTAAAAAAGATACGACCTTGTTGCACTGAGCAAAATCCATGTCTGCAACAAGGTCGTAACTATGATACAACCTTGTTGCACTGAGCAAAATCCATGTCTGCAACAAGGTCGTAACTATGATGCGACCTAGTTGCACTGAGCAAAATCCATGTCTGCAACAAGGTCGTAACTATGATGCGACCTTGTTGCACTGAGCAAAATCCATGTCTGCAACTAGGTCGTAACTATGATACAACCTTGTTGCACTGAGCAAAATCCATGTCTGCAACAAGGTCGTAACTATGATGCGACCTTGTTGCACTGAGCAAAATCCATGTCTGCAACAAGGTCGTAACTATGATACGACCTTGTTGCACTGATGCGATGAATTATTGGTTTCTGTTTTGTTTTCCTTGGGCCAGTTTCATTATTCTTCTTAAGCAGGATATGAAATACCCAAATGGACCGCATGACAAAGTCCAGTGATTTAAAGGGACAGTATCGTCACAATCAACAGGGCATGGAATCAGAGTGCTAATTTTTGATTAACTCAGTGACTTAAAATAATACCCCACATGATAAGGTCATATTACCGTTGCTGCTGCATAAATGAGCCAGTAATGTTCAGTCCCTGTGTTCATCTTAAACTAGGACACCGATTCAATGCCCTGTTGAAAGTCTGCTCAGGTGGCATATTGTGGCTCAAATTGGCAAAATCGAGCCGAAGTCGGCAAATAAACAACAAAATCAAGCCATAAAAGCAGGCTTGTAGTTGTTTGTCTGTATTTGAAAATGATGAATTTAACATTTATTAACACAAAACCATATCTATAGTCAATAGAGGGCAGTATTCTTCATAGTGTTTAAAATGGACATATATATAAATATATATATATATTTAAATAAAAGTGTAAAATGCCACATAAGTTTGTTTTGAGGTTGCATTTTAAAATCTGTCATCAGTCAGTTTTCTTGGTTCTGTTTGTTATGGCTGAAGGGGTAGTGTCACCTAGGGTACTCCCCAATGGTACACAGACAATCTGAATCCTAGGTACATTAGAGGACTTATATGTACATGATTGCCTGGGTACCATTGGGAGTACCCTGGGTGACAATGATCTCTTCTGCAAATGTACATTATAGGATTGAGATTGCCTGGGTACCGTTGGGGTGTACCTTGGGTGATAACGACCACTTCAGCTTTATTGTGTATTATGTTAGGCTTGTTCAAATATCTTTTTGGCAGACCTTAGGAAATTACTGTTTCAAAATAATTAATTTCAAACTGTTGTATTGTTTAACTTATTTTTCATTTCTCATATTTATAAATATAGATTAGATTACAGTTCATAGAAACAGGTATATGAAAAAGATTCCTATATATTTTTAAAGATTATAATTAAATAAACATGAAATCACTGATTCGGGAATTCTGCAAGGGTCAAAATTTCTATGTACATGCCAAGGTATATCTAGTGCACTTAATAGCTGAACACTATCAAACCTAATGTGTAGTAAGTACATTTACAGGTCAAAATGAGTTGACTGTTTTTGATTGGTAAAAGCACTATCTTGTAATGTTGAGGGTAGTCAACTGTTTTAACAGTCAAAACCAGTCAACAATGCCCCTGTGTGACAGTCAAAAATAGTCAGTTGACTGATTTTGACCACTATAGCTACTTGCCACAAAAGTTCAGCTTCAGAGCAGTAGGAGGGCAAGTGGTCCCCCCCCCCCTTTTAACCTGCCACAGCCTAGATACAACTAGTTTGCAGTATCTTTAAAGATATTAGATGCCTTCAGATAAAGAGGCAGAGGGAGAGGATCCTAAATTAGTAAACACAGTCTATGTTTCATTTGATTCCATTGTATTTTGTTTTTGTATTACACTGTAAAATATGAACTTTCTTTGAAATAATGACATAAATTACCTTTGCTTTAAATGGTAACTCGGTATGCATAAGAGGACTCTCATTTTTATTATAATTTTTTTTTTTTTTCAATATTTAGATTTTCAAATTCAAGTAATCTGTAAGTAGATTGAGTTATTACTTATTAATGCATTGCCCATCAGGAAGCCCGGGGTATTGCTATTCTACAGCTCATTAGGTTTGAAATATTTTTTACATTATACATTAATTTTTGGTTCTCTGTTGTCAATAAAACATAATTCATTGTTACAATGAGTGTTACAATTAACTGTTACAATTTTGTTTTGACAAGTCCCCCTGGTTTATGAACAAGAAGGCCCCTCCCTTGACACGATTTGCATATTGACGTATAATTTATTGCCTTGTTTCTATGGAGACTAGAAATTGGGAGGGGAAACTGAAGAACAAAAAGCAAACATGTTTTTCCAGACTTTTATTTTGGCATTACCCATTTTTTCATTCGACATCCCCAATAATTTTTCTCAGTCTGCATTTAGAGCCTCAGTCGGCAAATGAAGCATCAAAGGTACTAGAACAAGGGTTGGTCCAGAGTAAATTTTCAGTCGGCAAACCTGAGCACTGAAGATTTGGCGAGTTGCTTGTTATCAGTTGAATACATTGTGTTACACCCCCCCCCCCCCCCCCCTCGTCGACCGACCAGAGATTGTCCATTTTGGGGGAAATAAAGTAAATTGTTCCGGTCATATTAGTGGTGTGTCAGTACATTTACCAAAAAAAAATCCCCCCCCCCCCCCCCCCAACTCTGAAAATCCTGACTACGTCACTAATGTCAGTCAGCAAATTGGCTTCCACACCCCTCCAAAGAAAATGCCTTCGCTACGCCCCTGGTCAGAAGCTTGGTTTCACAGTGAAAAAGTGCCATAATTAAATTTATGATGGGCCCGCCTTAAATTAATTTCGGTATATATTTACTATAAAATCATGTCTCTCATGATTAAGTGTGTCATTTTACAGCATTTTGTATTCACTTCCTCAAATAAAACAATCATGACAAAATTATTGTCCGTTAAAATAGCGAAAGCTGCCGTTAAAATAGCAAAAAGAAAACCGCGATACATCTGTAAAAACTTCGTTGAAACGATACTTAACCCACGGTATGCATTTTCCTAGAATTTAAATAATTTTTTATTTCAAATATTCAACGAGAAAGTTGCATTGAAAGAGCCTCATAAGCATTTAGTCGGGTGCTCAGCCGAACCATTTCTCTGTACATTGTCATTGATGCTTACCATTGTAACGAGCTGGTGAAAAGGGAACCGTGACTGAGAAAAACCCGGTAAATTTAAATGTAGTGTCGTCTGCATAACAAGACAGACGATTTGTTCCAGAAGATCGACGAAAACGCTATCACTTCGGGCCAACTGAGAGTTGAAAACGGATGTTTTAGTGATGGTAATTGTCATGTCAGCTTATCATGTTCAACCACCATGGAGGAAGGAAAATATTTGAACAGAGTGTCCACGAATCCAGGAACGGACGGAGTCTTTTCCAATGAAGCATCGCTGTCATGTCAACATACCATGATACCCGGCGGGTGGCAACATATTGCGGGCCTTCAGGCGAGTGAGGTACGGACTTCAGTTTTAGCAAACTTAATAACACGGACCGAAGGTAAATTCCATGTAATTGTCTGCACTTACTCATAACCTACTTTTGTTGCTCGGGTTCAATCAATATTGGTAAACATTCATTAACGTTAGCCTGCTGCACTCTCCCGAAATAGGCGAAAAAAAGCCGAAAGCATTTTCCCCCTTCGCACTCTCCCGAAAGCATTTTCCCCCAAAAATTAAGAAGAGCATTCTTTCAACAACAGCAACACGGTTTTTGGCCATGTATGATATACTTTTATGATGTCAGATTGATATAATTATTTCAAAACTTGATTGATTGGTGGGTCCGTGGGGGGGGGGGGGGATAGGCAAAGGGAGCATGTACCCCCTTTTCGCCTTGCACTCTAATTTACCATACGTTTTTTACTTTAGTGTGCCACCTATTTTTGGCAATGTCCCCTTCCTTTCCCCCTTCCCGGTATCCCCAGCCCACCATACACCTATGTTTGAGATAAGAACAGTATCTGGGCCGGGAGAAGTCGGTATGTGACTGTATCGGCCAGCACCACTACATCATGTATGCTGAACCCACCCACTCCTGAACTTAGGTGAATGCAATTATACGACCAGAGCAGCATACACACATGAGTGCCCTTTTGGAAAGAAAGTAATAGTTCCTTGACATGTGTAACAAGTTAATTATGTTATGCCATTTCTCATTATAAATGTTTTTTGTATATATTCATCATTATTGACCACAAATAGATTTCACCACTAGAGGGCGTTGTTTACGGCTATATTAGTTAGAACTTTAAATGTATAAAGATATAAATAATAGTAATAACATTTATTGTTATAAAGCGCGTTTCACATAATGTATCAATGCGCTTTAATTACATATAACCCCTGGTCATTGGACTAAGATCTGCATGCAACATTTTCGTTCCTTAGGATGCAATGGATGATTATTTATTTATTAATTAAAAATGTAAACTTACATTACTATCTTAGAAACCAATTCAAAGACACAAATGGCCCAAACCGTATGCAACCATGGAAATGAAAATAGGCAGCTGTCTTTGTTCTGATTTGATGTGGCAAACTAAAGAAATGAAGATAAAAGGGGGAAAACGTCTTTACGTCACGCAACGAAATGTAAAACCAATCTTTCAAAGAGTTAATACAAAACCATTTATTTTAATTTCACGGATAGCTGGCTTTGAAATGGGTCTGACGTAGGTCTGCACAGTATTATAAAGCACTAGCTGTTGATGCCAACTGCTGAGCTACCAACCAAAAGACCGGTTGGTAACTGTGACGTTCTTTTTCAACATCAGCCACACCTCCATCACATTGAGTGGTTCCAAACTAATTTTGCTTACGTACAGAAACACAATGCCCATTTTTTCTGTTGAGTTTTTGCAGCAAAAAATCGTTAGGTGTTATTTTTCATCGTGATGTCTGTTTTGCAAAAGATTTGAATCATACCAATGGCTACCATTTCAGCAGTAGAATCTGACTGAAATTGTGAAATCGTGTTAATACACACAGTTAATTATTCTTACTCGTTGAAAACGAGTACGCATACTGTCAAAGCGTGCGCTTATGACGCATCTACTAACGGGAATGATATTCAATGTAAACAAGTATTGAGTTACCTCACGGTTCGACCCTAGCGGGTTATTTTTCAAAAGCTGTTATTTTGAAGAAAGCGTCAGCCAAATACCAATTACACGTAGATATATTTTATCAACTTTCGCGAATTATGTTCACATTTTTGGTAGGCCTACTTTCTATCCTTGGGGCAACCACGAAGACTTTTCAGACGGGGAATTCAGCATATTGCTCCTTGCCCTCAATCACCAAATTCTGATTCTGTACCATTTCTTGTTTTGTGTTTGGGTTTTCGTTGACGCCAGCGCTTAGTTGATAAATTATTCCAGGCCCCGCCTTTAACGTTGATGATAAAATGCATAATATTGTAATGGTCGTACTTTACCCAACATGTCGTTAAGTAATCTGTACAACGATCTTTGATATCGGTTTTTCTCAGAAAAGGGACACTTTTTGTGTGATTTTATCTGATAGAGGATACCTGTGAGGGCAGAGTTGGTTGTTGTGTTTGATTAGCCCATGCGCTGAAATGGCAGCAATGGAGCTGTATACTCCCCAGGGAGCTGAGATGTTTTCAGGAATGATTTATGAGCCTGATGAGCAGGGGTAATAATATAATGCGCCTTGAGCACCAGTTTGGTGGATACGTGCGTTATATAAGTCCATATTATTATTATTATTATTATTATTATTATTATTATTATTATTATTATTATTATTATTATTATTATTATTATTATTATTATTATTATTATTATTATTATTATTATTATTATTATTATTATTATTATTATTATTATTATTATTATTATTATTATTATTATTATTATTATTATTATTATTATTATTATTTTTATTATTATTATTATTATTATTTTTTTTTTTCTTTCCCCCCCCCCTTTTTTTTTCGCAGTAGCACAGCATGAAAAGAAAGATCTTGTTTTCCTTTCTGCCGGTTACACCTCGAGTCAAGCTACGTCCCGTAGCCTTAGATCTCGAGTGTCTTTTGCAGAATCCTTGCTGTCCCTAAGAGTGCCGCCTTCTGTAGTAATTCTTCTCTAACAGATGTTCCTATCTCCTTGAGATGTTTCTCCAACGCCTTCGGAATTGTACCCAGTGCTCCCACTACCACAGGAATTACCTTCACCTTGACTTGCCACAGCTTGCGGAGTTCTCTCGATAAATCCTGACATTTCTGTACCTTCTCCTTCTCCTTCGAAGCTACTCTACTATCACCTGGCACAGCTATATCAGACCTCTATGGTCAGACGGAGTCATGTCTTTCCGGTTGTTTGGTATCATCCCCAACTTCACATCAAATAATTGTTTAGATAATTCACTAATTTTGCTATCGAGCAATTACCAAAGGTGTCACTCATTTTAAATCCCCTCAATATTTATGGTGAACAACAGACATACCGTACGCCGTTACTTTACGAAAAACAACGGTGTCTCACAGCAGAGCAAGCTGTCAACAAGATATTTCCGCCCGTGTTAATTTAAATGTTCAAAATAATAATTTGTGTGGAAAAACTTGTATGATCTTTCTGGTAATGAAGCCAATGATTCCTCAATAGCGTCTTTGTATCACTGTGGCTTGTTAGCTTCAAGAAAGCTGTGAAAAGAACATACTGAGGGAATGTTCAGATTTAGACGTGGGAGGAAAACCTCAGACGAAATTGTTTTTAGCGGTGCTGTTCTCTGACGAAGGCACGGTCATTGACCTTAGATAGTGACGTCTCACAAAACGCTCTTAGTGAATAAGTAACCCTTCGGCATAACAAGTGTTTTTGAAACAAATTTGTCAAGTGAGCGTCAATTGAGTTAATTTCTCTGTGACAATCACATCTTAAATTGGCTTGTAAGTTTAATAACAGCGCAGCAGGTTGCCCCGATACTAATTGCAGTATTGTTGTACCAAACATGATTTCTGTTGCTGTCGTGATGTACGCTAAGATATTTTCGTACAAGCGTGTCCTTGGTATCAATTCTGCATTATTCTGGTGGCGCCAAGAAGCTTTTGATGTTTTGTCACTAAATAAACAGTAACTAAAGTCTATGTTTCCGTTAACCTCATCCTCAGTGATAACAAACATTAATAAATGACTGTTGCTACGTTTATTTTATTGAGATTCATGCTCAATCAGTCAATGGCATTTATTTACACATATCACTGTATTTAAATGGAAAGTCAGTTCCATGCCAAATCATCTAACTTTTTGAAAATTTGTCAGTGACCGACTCAGATTTTGCTGATTTTTTTCAACATACCTCTATGGGAGTAATGAACACACAACAATTTTTTGCTCCCAATTCCAAATCGTTTCTGAGATAAATTATGACCCCCTGAAAAAATATAGCCACGCCCCCTTTTCTCCCTCCAAGTTGCGTCGGTGATTTTTTGCATTTTCAGAGGCCTATATCTCAAAATCGGGTGAAGATATTTTGCTTCAACTTGGTACACACGAAATGAATGGCACCCAATATGCTATATGCTGTCAAAAGTAGTATATAACATTACCTTGTTAAGTTAGGGGTCCTTTAAAACCCATACGGTCACTGACAACTTCTAGGTGAGTTGGCATGGGATGACCCATTGATAATTGGAAACGTACGCACCTTTCAACCCTCTCATTTTCAATACCGGTATATACCGGTATGTTATACAAATAACTGGTGAAGATTTAATCGCAATAGGCACTCACGTTTGAGATAACGAAACAATGAAAATGTTAATTATTATGTTTAACAAAAAGTAGCCGGTCGACAACTTCATAAGGCTGTGTCGGGGATCCGGGTATCCGGATACCCGATCGAAACTGTCATTACTCGGTTCCAATTACCCGTAAACAACTTTTTTTTAAATTGACTGAAGATTTAAGCCACACAAATGGAAGTCTCCTATTTTTTGTTGCCACGAGTCGGTTTTTAATGTAGAGGCAGTAAGTCCACATTTATTATGACTCTAATTAAACAAGAGAAACTTGTGTTCATATTGGTTATTTTATACATTCGGGAGTATTTATGTGTTTTTACAAATTGTTTGCGGGTAACCGGGTATCCGAAGATTTCCAATTTCGGGTATCCGGTTCCTGAAGTAACCGAAAACGCACAGCCTTACAACTTTAAGTAAATTCGACAAAACTACTTCTGTTTTCTCTGAGTTGAAAGAACTTTAAGACGAAATAATTTATAAAAATGTTTGATACTTTACCAACTTTACATCAATTATACAAATATAGGGACAATATCGTCACGATCAACAGGGCATGGAATCGGAGTGCTACTTTTAGATTAACTCAGTGACTGAAAATAATACCCCATATGATAATATCATAATATTACCGTTGCTGCTGCATAAATGAGCCAATAATTTTCAGCCACTGTGTTCATTTTAAACTATGACACCGATTCCATGCCCTGTTGAAAAACTGCTCAGATCATGACAATATTGACCCTTAGGCCTATAATATAGGCCTACGTTAATTTGGCAAGTGGTAATAACTAATGTTGTACCGTACAAATACCTGTCCTGCAAAAACTGTGGAGTTTAAATAAAACCAGTGGTGTAAACATTATTATACCCCAATTATGAACATGACTAGTGTAGTTTTCATCAACCCAGTTTTTGCATTTATGTACATTCGAATTTTATAGATAACATAATATATAATACTATTGCAACGACCGTGTTGCGAAAATGAACTTGAGGTTTGTACAAAAGCCTGGTGATAATTCTTCTACAATTAAAATCAAGGAACATTCCTTGCCTGACAAATCAACTCATATTCCATCCTAAACCGATCCTGTTTTTGAAATACAGGTATTAAAATTACCACACCAAAATAGAATTTCGTTCTCTTACAGTATTGGTCATTTTCATTGTTCTAAAAACAGAAAGCAAAGAGCCATCTAGGTGTAACAAATGGCTGAGGTGCTCTCATTTAGAAGGTCAATTGACAACACTTGTCTTATTCATGTCGATAGATAACAACAGTGTTAACTTTAATGAATTAATGTCTTATTTAGGAAAGAACGCCGCCCTCTGTTGACGAGTGTAACCATTTTAGATTCGAGCTGAAACTTTCACAGATTGGTTTCTATTTCAATACATTGATTTTCACAAAATTTGAATACACATCATTATTATTTTCCAAAGTACATTGGGAATTTTTAAGTTTAAAGCCACGATGCACTATTGTTAATCTCAAAAAATATAACTGATCACATTTTTGTATCACACGTACTTTGTGATGGCAGTTTCAAATATCCTTTGAAATGTTTTTGTCTGAGGTGAAATCATTTTACTCTAATAAGCAGAATCATCTGCAAACTGAATTTTCGACTTAATGAGACGAGCATTCCACGGTACAATGAATACATCAAAATGTTAATGTATGTTCACCACTGTCGCGTTCACGACATAGTGAAATAAGCTGAAACATTCACAAGTTGGTCTTTGTACATTTCCTTTGATTCTTACAAAGTGTGGACCGATGCATTTACAGACATTTTATTTAAAGGGGCAGTATCGTCATGATCAAAATGGAATTGGAGTGCTAGTTTTAGATTAACTCGGTGACTGCCATAATACCCCACATGATAAGGTCATTACCGTTGCTGCTGCATAAATGAGCTATTAATTTTCAGTCACTGTGTTCATCTTAAACTAGGACATCGATTATTTGAAGTCTGCTCTGATCGTGACGATACTGCCCCTATAACGTGTAAACTGGTTTTAAAAACAACTTGAAAAAACATGCACAGGATGGATGTACGGTTGTATACAACTGCACTATATTAAACACAAGACCCTTCAAAATCAAAATCAAAATGATAGCATGCTTTTTGACACTTTTTTGTGGATAGTGATTGACGAATATGTATATAGCAACCGGTAATCAAAGCTCTCATGAAAAAAACAAACATATTTTGTAAACCATTTGATACTGAGACAAAGGGTGTGGCACATGCGCCGTGACCCTTTGTGACCTGTTTCCATAAAATGTCTGCACGCTCTAAAAACTGAATGATATTCATAAGTTCACTGTACTTTGGAATTTGATTTGATTATTTTTAGGGTCGCAAGAGTTATGATCTACACAATATAACATTTATAAACAGGTTCGTGTAATAGCAGATGTATTATCCTACAATAACTGATGTGCTTAAATTACATATATGTGGTGTCAACTTTTTTCTTCCATGGTGTTCACATGGGGCGAGTAGCCCCATATGAACACCACTGGGCCCATGTCAGCCAAAGAGCATACATTTTGTATGAATGTTTTGCTGGTAACTAAAGAAATCCGCTGAGCAATTTTTTTTTCTGGTAAGCATTGTGTTCTGCTTAGTAGCTCTATGGCATTTGTCCCTGGTGTTGTTTGTGAAACCCTAGTTTTTTGCAGTGTAAAACAAACACGATGCAGAACGTCATTTATATGTGTTTGCTAGATATTTTTAGATTGATCCCTCAGTCACTTAAAGATACTGGTATATGATTTGTAAGTCAAACTGGTTCTCCCATGATTTTGAAATTGTGATAATTATGCCCATGCAACTAAACACCATCAGCCATAAGACATAAAAAATAGTATATGAAATCAAGAAATTATAAATACAAAATCATCAAAATATTTCCCAAACTAACAAGACTGGGCAGTGTGTTGGCCTTTCACGTGACATTGTCTTCAGTCCACTACAAAATTAAATGTATTAGCCCATTGGATGAAAACACCATCACGGCCACTTGGTGTGTAACATCTTTGTTCTGACATGTTTTTCTTAGTTCTTAGTGTTTTTCTTAGTGCTCATTTTGTTCTGAATTTGTCCTGGTTCCATCCAGTAGGGATGTTGTACTCTCCTTTCGGCTAAGCACGGCGTCATTTTTACCAAATATCTGATTCACCGTGAGCTCTACGTCGTCATCGATGGGTCCTCTCCATCGGATGTACCGAGCCTTCTTAGCCTCCTCAAAACTTTCCTCAGGATCTGGTAGCATATGTATTGTACGTAAGCTACCATCCGGCGCATACGTCTCCTGATCAAATACCATGTCAATATTCAATGGCATCCCTTTTGGTCGAGGCTCATTCCCAACGGATACTTTTTTCTTGCGGAGTTTGGCGTTTGCGCCCATGGAGGAGGTGGTCGAGATGGTACGTCCTAGTTTGGGGTTTTCGGTGGGTGCGTCGACTGGTTCGCCCTGTACCTTCTCCTCGCCTACGAGCCTCTTAGTGATAGAATTCTTGACAGATTTCATATTATATTCCGTGTAGGAGTCACTCTTCCTCCTTGAGCTACCGATAGCCAGAGCGTCACTGACATTCGAGCGCGCAGGTGGAAAGCTGGCGCTTGGGTCCGAACTAACGGTTATGTCGTCGTCGCTTTTCGTCTCGCTGCGCTCGGATGGCGACTGTCTCAACTCGCCACTGCCGTCGCGGTGTTTCTGTCCCATGTCCTCGCCGAACTTCTCCACTCTTGCTAGCAGTTCCTCCTGTTTTTTATTCATGTTCCGTTTATGTTCCAGCATCTGTTGCTCGCGAATGTAATCCTCCCCAATCTCTGGCCGGTTTTGGTAACCGTTTCGTGGACTACGGCTGCCGGACCGTGGACTACGACCAGTGGAGTTTATAGCGGGCAGCTCAACGGTGTGCCGATCGCGACCGCGACCAATCGCCTCCAATGGTACTCTGGTCACGTTGAGCTCACCGTTCAAACCAGGCACCAGTGACTTAGATCTTCCCGGGGTTTTAAGTGATCGGTTCCCTCCATTCATGGACTGGGATAATCCATTTCCTTTGTATATCCCACTGGGTTCCCGGTTCAATCGTAGCTGCGACAGTCTGGCCGTGTTGTTGCTCATCACGGCCGTTTGTCTCCTACCAAGTATCCTCTGATGTCCTCTTGTCCGCATCTTATCCAACTCTTTCTGCAATCTCATCTTCTCATTGCGGATAGTCTGGAGGTGGATTCTCTCCAGACCTTGCTGAGCCTCCAAGCTGGCATCCAGATGGCGACGGGCGAAGGAATTCCTCTGCAAGGCCTTGTCTTCTTTGACAGTTATCCCCATGTCCACACGAGAGTATCGTTGACTCATCGTGATGATAATATCCAAGACACAAAATGGGTGGGCTCAATCAGACAGTAAATATAGCATGGAATGACAACGTTGTACAGTAGCTTATCTCACTCAGTACACAGTTTTCATTGGTATAAACCAAGTGTCTTGACAACTGCATGTACACTCTGCAATGAACGAGTTCTCTCGTCGCTATTACTGCAGTATTCCAAGCTTTCACACAAAGTGGACATCACTGACAAACATATAAATAATGAGTGTTGCCAAAATCTAGAAATGTATTTGTCTCAACTTCAAAATGAAAAGTTATAAATCATTAGTCGGTTACCGTACATCATAACTCTAACCGTGATCTTACTGACTGACGGTTGACTGCACAAACGAGCTAGTACGCTGCCACCAAAATGTGAAGTAGATACGTGTGGCTGATTAAAGAGGCTTAGCAAACAACCGACCACAGACCTCTAGCTGCTAGGTAGCGGGTGACGAAACACTCATGAAAGAGTGTTAAAGTTCGGTCACAGAAAATGGGTCCACAGATTAAACATATCAGTTTAAAAATTGTTCATATCATAACTGTTGTTTAACCTTTCATGTCGCAAGTGGTGTGTTCATCACACGATGTATTTTTATGGTAACACCGGCCTGTGCGTTGGGAACACTTAACTCATGTAGTAACGTTGGGTAAAATAATTTCAGTTGACTGTTGGTATTCAGTTCACCATCTCGATTAATTCCGAATTTTCCTCATTTCAGCTTCAATACACACCTTCCTTCCCAAAGACCGTCTTTCCAAACAAACAGTCGGCAAAGTTCAGTCGCACCTCACAGCTCGCATTTGCCGACCACCGGTAGGCCTACTAATAGACACATGTAGCTGCGTTGCTAATCAATAATCCCGTTGACAGGCGAGTAGTTTTACCGCAGAAACACCTTTTCCCCTAGAGCAAAAAAGTAAAAAATAATAAGTTCATATCACTTGAATTGAACCATTGTCACTATAGATCTGTACTCAATCAAATGAGTCATTTTAACAGACGATTACTGAACATCCATTACAAATATGTGACATAAGTTTGTTGTTAATTCTTACACAGGCAGATGGATCTTCCCTAGACAGAATAACATCAATTGTATCCTCTGCAAAGCCAACAAAAAGAAGTATCATAAATACTTGCTTTTCTCGGATTCTGCGGCAGCTTGTTTGATAGGATTTGTTACGCGTCATTTGTTCCTTTGTGCGCAGTGCCAAATCGTACCGAAACCGAACGTAGCTGGCGGGCCTATGCGCCATCTTTGCGGGTACTACAATCCAAAAACGACGTTCACAAAACCATAAACCGTGTAAATAGTCACGTACATGCAATCACACACATACTATTTTGGTAAACCACCCATGACAGCAAACGTTGACCGGGAAACGAACTTAGCCTATTTTGAAAACAAAAATGATCATACATATATATATCTGCGATAAAACCATAATGCTTCGCAAAAGGGCCCTTCTGTGCATAGTGGTTGATTAGAGGGGTGCAACATTGGTATTTGGTAACTTAGTTAATTTCAACACTTAAGATGTGAAGATTATATATCACAAAACTAACTTGTGAAAGTTTCATCACAATTGGCGCTCGCTGATTCTCATACATTAAAGGGACCAGACTATTTTCCTGCTAGCCTCGGTTTGGTCACGTGCATGTATATGGGGAAAAAACAATTATTACGGCTGCAGCGCGGAAAAGATCTTTACTTTCGAGTCAAATTTCAACACGGAAACTCAACTGAAAACTGCCGTTATTTATGTCGTAGACGAAAATATTTGGTAACGTACACACTTTTGCCCAGAGGGAAATCATCCTGGTACTCTAAAGGTTACACAAAGTGTAAACAAGTCACATGGTCTATATAGATACACAGCACACTTCAGAATTAGGTTTATTAAAAAGGCCAATTACGTGAATTGTAAAGAACTGCATTGGTATAAAGAATAACCAACCCACGCAACCGGATCTTATGACTGGTAATCCGACTTGGAAATTCACCTGTATTTATAAGCTAAAGGCTCTGCGCATCTTAACCAATCAAACGAAAGCCGACAACAAAGCCTCAATGAAAACAGCGCGCACTCTAGGGGCGACCTGATTCATATCGGTATAATTGTCAACTGCAATAAAACCAGAATCACATGTACGGAACATGTTTAAAGTGCGTTTTAATTACCATGTGTAACAGGCTCATTAAGTTCAGTACGTCCACCATTTAAAACCAATTTGGACAACACATCCAGCAATTAAGTTCCGGTGATAAGTCTACCAAAACAAAACACTATTAAAAATTATAAATATCGACTATTTATATTCCTTTTTTTTTACCGCCCAAGCGTGTATTGATTTAAAATAATATTATCAAATAAACCACAGTGGAAACAGACTATACCATCTTTGAATCGAAATATACATGTACATTGAACAACGTATCGGTACCTTTGAAAGTTTCAGATTATTAAGTTGTGTCGTTCACGTGAAAATAGTGAAAATGCATTCACGGATTTGTTGAGTGAAAAATGATGGTGCAGTCCCATTCAGTGGCACTTCATCTCTGTTGACTTGATTTTTCAAATTGTATTTTTTGTACACGATGATGTGAGTCCGTAGCTGATTATTTCCGTTGTTTGTCAGTGTGACAAAAAAACTGCAATATTGTTTATACGGGAATAGTTGACATTTTGTTTAATTTTAAAGGTACCAAAAGTGACCGATTGGTCAGATTTGGGAAATGTTTTGAGAGACAGGATATTCTTTTGAGATCCTAATGTGCGGGAATTAAGGACAGAGTTATCTTTCCTGAATTCAGTACTTTCCCAAACTTTTACAAACGACTGCACCTAAATGTTTTCTAGTGAAGAATATTAATACCATCATCCGTTTATAGCACTGATTAAGTTTACTTTAAAAGTTGACCATTTGCTTATTTTTACCAATCCAATACCTTAAATTGAATGATTATAATGATCGGTGAAATCGTATATGAATTATTTATACAGAATAATGATTCTAGGCCTAATGATTTCTGTATTTTCCCACGCAGAACCATAACAAGGCCTTTTTTTAAATTAATATCCTCGAGAAACGACTGATTGCTACTAATCATAGTAACTAATTACGATTTAATAAGTTCATACTATCCAGATATTAAAAGCCATAAACCTTAAACATAATAATAACAACTTTAATTCCAGTCCAAGATTATTTCAAAATGCATGGCACTTTATTCATAGCAACCGATAACGCAGTGCGGGTCAATTAACTTCTCTATATATTACTTTTTAAGGTCATTGACTGAAACGTCATATACTGTATAAATTAATAAAGATTCTTGTCTAAATATTTACAAATGCCTGTTCTTTTATTGGTGTCCCCTCAAGCAAAGACAATTAATTTGATGAAGGACAAGGTTAAACAAAATGCCAAATGGTCAAGGTAACGCGTCCAAAATTTGACCCTGCTGCTGACCCTTTAAACATGCATTTCAATTGTTTTCTCTCCATTTGTGACTCAGAAAACTGGTGCAGTAATGTTTAACTCAAACTATTCGTCCTGAAATTTGTTGTTGTTGTAAATTCGACTTAACAATTACTCAGATGTAAGTACTTGAGACGAAATCATTTCTCAAGATGATTGATATGTGTACAGACTTTACTCCAAGTAAGTTTTTAGATAATAATGTCTGGATAAGAACCAAAGTAAATATCGATGATAACAGTGAAGTTGCTATAATATAATAATGATTGTTATAGACTGTTTGAGTTGATGGCCTCAAATAGCGTAATGATCAAACATGATATATTATCGACTAAAATATTATCTCGTTAAGTGGCTTATGATCGCCTATGGTTTGCTCCACTGATCTCTATTATACTAACTATAACAGAGATCAGTGGTTTGTTCACAGGTGTGGAAACCCATATCAGTCTGTGATTTTTGCTGAAGTGATGACATGAAGATTACCAGGTAATCGGAACCAGTATCCAGGGTTTTTGTTTGATCAGGGAATGTTTGGACTTACTTCATGAACTGGGTTGGCGATCAGTGGTGCCAACACGCTAAGCAAATATTTCTGCTAAGACATTTGAAGCAGAACCAGCCATGGTCTGTATACATTTTGTATGAAAAATATTACTGGTATTACCAAAACATGGGGCCAATTTCATACAGCTGCTTAATAGCAGAAAATTATGCTAAGCAAATATGTTTGCTAAGCAATATAAAAAAGACTACCAGCCAAAAAAATGCTTACATTTTGTATGAAAGTTTGGGTGGTAACCAATGAAATCCACTAAGCCAATTTGTCTGGTAAGCAATTGTTTTCTGCTTATAGCATCTCTATGAATTTGACCCCTGTTGAGCAACTGTGAAAATGGCTCAGGAGTATCAGCGCCATGCCATCGAGAGGTCCCCGCTCGAACACACCCTTTGGTTCCCTGTTCTCAATTAACAAGCTATACAGTCCCTATTAAAACACAAATTATATTATGGATAAAATTATCATTGATGTAGAATCTATAGGAATGTATAGAATAAACACATCTCAAGGACGACCCTTCGGTCGACAGGTTGGTGTGGAGGTTAATGTCATACGATGACGCCAGCGAACCAATTAAATATTGATTAATTTTTCTCTGATCGTTCATCATCAGTCTTCAACTTGTCATAATTTTTAGGTGTTCGGCTTTTCAGCCGAACAACTATTGTAATTGTTCCGTTTTTTTTTTTTTTTTTACTTCTCCTTCTTCTTCTCCTTAACTCTTCTCTACATCGAAAGTGCAAGTTAACAATTTCACACAACCTTGAAACTTCACACATATAAAGACCTTATCATGTAGATGAATCTAGAAGTTGTTACGTCATGATCACGTCATCAGGTATCAAATTACAAGCCATTTAAAAATGACCATTTGCTATCGACTGTATATCAAAATATACTAAAGCTATGATGTTCATAATCTGGGATCTGATAGATCAAGGCTTAGGCAACATTTGAAAAGTTAACGTCAAAATCGTCTGACATTTGCTTCCGGTCGTACCGGAAGGTCAAAGTTTTGATTTGTTTTTTTTCTTCAAAATTCCTTTTCTGGGCCAAAATCCCATTGACTTAACACACACCAGACACTCGTGGTTCTGGGGCCCATTGTTTACAAACCGCAGAGACTGAGATCGTTATCTACTGGAAAACAGCTGGCGGTCTTCACGGGGACGTTTGCGGTTTCACAGGCTAAAGCTCTTGCAGGATAAAATATATTTTATAGATGTGTGGTTGGGCGTTTAAGCCAATAACGGATGCGCTACAATATTTCTAAAACCATAGATCGTATTAACTTAATACTGCAAGTACTCATTTGACGCATCTTAAGTCACATTTTAACAATGATCCCAATTGATGAGGACATCAATTACCGTCACTTCCGAACACCTTGAGTTTGTTCACAAACTCTGAACTTCTAGTTTAATATTTGTTTTCTTACCTATTTTATCATACAGTGTGCCCGGTGTGTGGCCTTTAAAAGGATCGTCACGATCAGAGCAGACTTTCAACAGGGCATGGAATTGGTATCCCAGTTTAAGATTGAAAATTACTGGCTGATTTATGCACTGAGTTAATCTAAAACTAGCACTCCGATTCCATGCCCTGTTAATCGTGACGATATTGACCTTTTAAAGGAAGTATATACTTTTTGGGAAATGTCTGTAAACTGATAAATAGTTTAGGCCTATAGTTGTATCTTAGAGCGGGTATACAACATTGATAATGATGTCGAAACTGCTTCTAAGCGTATGCTTACTTTCTTTGGACCAACATTGGTAATGTTGGCTAAACTGCTTCTATGAGTATGCTTACTCTCTTTGAATCAAGATATTAATTAAAGGGAAGGTACAGCATTGGTAATGTTGGCCAAACTGCTTCTATGCTATACTCTCTTTGAATCAAGATAGGCCTATACATTGAAGGGAAAGTACAACATTGGTAATGTTGGCAAAACTGCTTCTGTGAGTATGCTTACTCTCTTTGAATCAAGATATACATTGAAGGGAAAGTACAACATTGGTAATGTTGGCCAAACTGCTTCTGTGAGTATGCTTACTCTCTTTGAATCAAGATATTAATTGAAGGGAAGGTACAACATTGGTAATGTTGGCCAAACTGCTTCTGTGAGTATGCTTACTCTCTTTGAATCAAGATATTAATTGAAGGGAAGGTACAACATTGGTAATGTTGGCCAAACTGCTTTTACAAGTATACTTAGGCCTACTCTTTTTGAATCAAGGTATACATTCAACAACCAACCTGTAAAAATGTCATTGTGCCGTTAAGGAGAGAATAGTTTGATTCAGTCACACTATTTGTATTCATAAATGTGGAAATCGATAATTAGCCGATGATTCATGTCTTATTTTGTATTCACGTTTTCGTGAAAATTACAACAAGTGCCAGACTAAATAACTTCGCAGGATGTTTGGTATAATCATAGAGCAAGCTCTAAGGTATCATTACCATCTCTAAACCAAGCTTTTAGAGAAGATTTGTCTCCGTCTTTTCGGTTAATTACAGCTAGTACATATTCCATTTAATAAATCGCTACCAACAAGCAGAGTGTGTGTGTACATGTATATATATGAGGTGATGCACATGTACATACATGTACATAGGCCTAACTGATAATTATCAGGTATAGATAGCCTAGTTGTATTAGAAGTAGGTCGCCGTGGAGCCATCAATGGGTTCAAAGTTGATCTTCAAGTGTGCCGCCCTCACCTATAACAGGCAATTATACATCAGTACATATTTCATGTCCCTAGGATAAATGATGTCAATGATCGATTTGCCATTGTTAGATTTCCCAACATGTCAAGCCTGGGAAAATAATAACTTTAATAAACCCACTCTTTACTAAAGAAAATAGTTTAACCTCCATGATGGATATCCTCAAGGATGTAAAACGACTTTGCATTAGCACTACTCCAGATACAATCTACTAAAAAATCAAACAATAAACCTGTATTATCATAGGCCTGGATATATATATATTTATCTAGCCTGTCTCGTCCAATTGGCCCTATATATCCGGTTCTGAATTTTAAAAACTGTTTGACACTTTTATGATGCAAGTATTGAGATGGCACACCATCAATCGCCGCTCAATGAGACGGTTGACAAATAGTAAAAGATAAAGAAGTCAATCCGATATATTATTTTGAATCCAGTTCACACTATTGGTAAAATGACTGTAAATGCCGACATCCATACTACATAAATATATTTATCTAGCCTGTCTCGTCCAATTGGCCCTATCCGGTTCTGAATTTTAAAAACTGTTTGACACTTTTATTGAGAGGGCATACCATCAATCGCTGGTCAATGAGATGATTGCCAAATAGTAAAAGATAAAGAAGTCAATCCGATAGATTATTTTGAATCCATGCAGTTCACACTATTGGTAAAATGACTGTAAATGCCGACATCCATACTTTATAAGAACCATAGGGCCTATAGGTATATGACTACATGTATATGAAAACAAAACAACCTATGAACGTTTCAGATTATTTCATTGTGTCGTGAACTAGAAAATAGTTCAGCATTCAGATTGTTCGTGGAATTTCTGTCTTTGTATGACAGATATTCAGTCTGAATATTTCTTTTAATTTTATTAAAATGATGGCGCACGCGTCATCAACTTTAGGCATTATAACCAACATGCGGTCCTACTAAAAGCCGACAACTGACGACAACTTTGTAGAACACAACTGAACACAACTGACGACAACATGTTCTAAATGCACTCAAAACCGACGATCAAATTAAAATAAAGCTATATGTTTATATGTGGTAGGGGCATATGTGAATGGTTTTTTTTTTAATGTGGTTTTAATTCGCAAAAATATAGATTTTCATGTAAAACTGTGAGTATTTATGTTTTTAAAGAAAACCAATTGTGTGGAAGTGGCTTTAAGTGAAGATTATTTTCATTAAGCAGTCAATAAAAAATAGACCCTTAATTGTGCCCTCTCACCTTAAAGTTGAACTCATTACCTGTTTCGGTGCCTCCTTATACTCGCTTTGCTTTGGGACGTTCCCCACACATTTCTGACCCACTTCAAGTGAATAGTTTCCAAACTTTGAACTTCTTCTATAATTGATCCTCCTTTGCGGCTTCCCCATCCAGTCTGAATTATTATTACGAAAAGCTACACTGAAACCGAAACTAACCACGTAGTGAACTTACCACAGTTCTTAATATTGGTTCCGTGTTCTTACATGTTGTGCCGTTATTTGGTGTATGGGATCCCAGAGCAAACTGGTTGTGTGATCTGCCACTGAAGTGTTATTTCATGGAGAGCACAAAGTCCTTCCTAAACCGTCTTTCCCAGACACTGTCTCAGACCTTACAGGTGATGATGACGCTGTGCCAAGAAATACACCTCCTACAAAAGGTTCGATTTCACGGGCACCATTAAAGATGCAATTATATATATATTACTTGACGACGAACTCGTGAGCTTGTAATCATTGTGCGAACAGGAACCCTGTGTTCGGTTAATGATGTTGAAAGTCATTTGCGAAGCCAATTACTATCGTAGGTAGACGTAAATGTGCGTCCGTGATTCATATCATGAATAAGTGTCCGTCCGTGACTCGAGTGAAGAAAACTCAGCGCGGTAGGTTGTTTACGAATACTTGAATTAAACAGCAAACAATATTTTAAAAACTCCTGATGGGCTTGGTTAGTAGGCTAACCTTAAAATCCGGCACGTATTATTACAGTGTAAATATTGCCAGGCTATGACATTTTCATATAAAAAAAACAGCACCGGTGTGAACATTATATATAAACTATAGGACTCGACTTATCCTAAATTCTCCCATATCAGTCGCAGTTATCTGCCTTCATCATCAACCTTCCGTAATAAAAGAACCCACCCATGTGACAAAATGGCTGGTAGGAAGGCTACACTATAACAAATCAAATAGTCTCTCACACTATCGCCAGCGTGATTTAAATTCCCCAGTTGCCTATAGCGATGAATGGTGCTGAGCCTTATTTACTCTACCGGCGTTGTTAAACCTTCAATCCTCTTCAGCTGACGAATATTAGACTCGACAACCCAACCAATTCAATTTCTCGACACTAACTGGCACACAGTAATTGTGAAATAAATATGGAAGTCTGGGGTGCCATAATCATTGTTCAGTAAGCCGACCAGGATTTCTTTTTTAAAGTATGCTCTGGTCGTCTTCAGGAGAAGATCAGAGCGATCTAAGGCTGTGCGTTTTCGGTTATTTCGGGAACCTGATACCCGAAATTGGAAATCTTCGGATACTCGGGTACCCGTAAACAATTTTGTAAAAACACGTAAATACTCCCAAATGTATAAAATAACCAATATGAACACAAGTTTCTCTTGTTTTATTAGAGTCTCATAATAAATGTGCACTTTTGTGGACCTGTATATTAAAAAACGACTTGTAGCATCCCCATTCCACACACACATTTTGTTAACAACAAATTGGAGACTTCCATTTGTGTGGCTTAAATGTTCATTTGAAATTTTCAAAAGTCGTTTACGAGTAATTGGAACCGAAAATGAAACCAGATAATGACCAGGTACCCGGATACCCGGTGTCACCGTACATGGTGTCACCGCAAAAAGTCTTTACTTACTGCTGTTGATATAAATCTTCCCTAGAAATAATGTTTTCTCAGAGGCTTTCATTTTTAAGAAAAGTGAAATAATTTACAGTTCTAATTTAGAATTAAGAATTTATAATTTAAAGTCTAGAATTTATAATTTTTCCTCACTACTACAGTAGACAGATTACGAACAATCTGAATGCAAAACTTTCACAGGTTGGTTGTTTTATGTATATCTTGTTTCAAGAGTAAGCATGCTCATAGAAACAGTTTTGCAAACATAATTCTCTCCCATATCCCTAATCCATCCCTCACGAACCAGGCTTGTCATGTTGTTAGTACAGCCACTTCTGGTGTTTGCCGAAGTGATGTTTACTTCCACAAATTCTCACTGTAACACGAACAAGGACCCATCAGGGAGTCATCATTATCTCCAGGGGGAAGCGTTTACATCCTAAAGAAGAAAGGAATGTTTATGTTGAATTTCAAATAGTTGCCAACCATAAGAACATAGAAACTTTTTTCTTTTTCGTTAGCTCAAAAATATTTTTTTTGTGATAAAATTTTCACAGATGATATTATCTTGAAAGCTTGACTCTTGAAATGAACGAACGTTCGTTTCCAAACCAAAGTTGTACCTTTCGTTAACTAACCAAGGATAGCTGGACGAGGGCGCTGTTTAGTTCAGTCATTGGTGAAGTATCGCTGTGGCAAATACATTCACAGAAAACAAAAATAATACAAAATAGATTTAATAATAATAATAAAGATTTGTAGCGCGCACATATCCACCTTGCTGGGCGCTCAAGGCGCGGAAACAAAGAAAAAACATGAATACAAACAATATACAATGATAGTATAGGAGAAAAAAATGTTTCGATCAGAATCAGAATTCATTCATTCATTCATTCATTCATTCATTCATTCATTCGTTTGTCACGTAATAAGTTTTAAAAAATTAACACAACAAAATTCTATAACAAAACAACACAGCACAATGTTTGATAATAATAATAACTGGATTTATAGAGCATCAAAATGAATACATATATAGAAAGAAAAAAAGAACAAACTGTTTGAGACACACACCGACCAAACAAACAAACAGTCCAATGACTAAACAACCAGACAACGACCTAAACGTCTGAGTTTTTATTACAAATTAACTGCAGTATAAACAGTCTTTGGGGCAGTAAAATATCTTCTACATATTTGTTTAATAATTTAAATACATAAACCATAGATTCAAAAACAAAAACCGATAAGGCAAAAAACAGACAATCAAACTTCCCCTCAATTTAAATTTTATTCGATAATTTGAATAATAACACAATTGTGTAGATTTTAAAGCAAACAAAAATATTTATCTCACAACGAACTCAAGTTCTGGTGTTGCCAGCAGCAGGGTGTGGGTTCGAGCCCCGGTCGTGACACTTGTATCCTTGAGCAAGGTACTTAACCATAATTGCTTCGTCCTTCGGATGGGACGTAAAGCCGTAGGTCCCGTGTGTTGTATAATGCACGTAAAGTGGATTGTCGTGGCCGAGCGGTCTAGCGCACTGAATTCAAGTTCTGGTGTTGCCAGCAGCAGAGTGTGGGTTCGAGCCCCAGCCGTGACACCTGTGTCCTTGAGCAAGACACTTAACCATAATTGCTTCTCTCCACCCAGGGGTTAAATGGGTACCTGTGAAGGCAGAGATGGTTTGCTCTCTATGCGCTAGAAATGGCAGCAATTGAGCTGTATACTCCCCAGGGAGCTGAGATGGTTTCAGGAATGATTTGAGCCTTATGAGCCTTATGAGCAGGGATAATAATATAATGCGCCTTGAGCGCCACTTAGTTGGTGGATACGTGCGCTATATAAATCTATACATTATTATTATTATTATTAACACATCAATGACACGTTTTTGGTCATCAACCAGAATATCATAAATTTGTTCAAGCGATGCATGGCGCCACCACGTACTGACAGCTATCATTTCCAAAATGCATTTGCGCCCTCTCGTGGTTCATGTTCGCCACAAAGAAATAAAACATGTAACGAAACAAAAATTAAAATTAAAACGTTAAAGACACTTATTCTGTTATTCAAAATTCTAGTAGACTCTGTTTAACGTAGATGTTAACTCTTCACGGGGAATCATAGTTAATCTGTTTATTAGTATTTTCTTATTCATTTTTAATGTTGCCAAAGCAACCGATTTGATGGTCTCAAATTCCACTTAAAGGGATCATCACCGTATCAAAGCAGACTTTCAACAGGGCATGGAATCGGTGTCCTAGTTTAAGATGAGAGAAGTGACTGAAAATTACTGGCTCGTTTATGCAGCAGCAACGATTATATGACCTTATCATATGGGGGTGTTATGGCAGTCACTGAGTTAATCTAAAACTAGCATTCCGATTCCATGCCCTGTTGATCATGACGATATTGTCCCTTTAAACACTATGCTTGAACTAATCATGTACTGAAGCTGGACTCCAACCAGCGTGCTCTACCAAATGAGTTGTCCTTCCCCAATGTATCGCCGTGCATGTAAATTTACCATGTGTTTTAGTCGTGTGCCTGGCCCATCCAACTGAGTAATCCTGCCCCATTTGTGGATCCAAGGGGGCGGGGGAAAAGGAGCATGTGCCCCCTTTTTTATTGCTGTGCATGTAAATTTACCATACGTTTTTGTGTGTGTCACCTTTTTTAGGAGGTGTGCCTTTTGAGACCCAGGTAAGGCTGTGTCAGGTATCCGGCTATCCGGATACCCGACCGAAACTGTCATTACCCGGTTCCATTTTTCGGTTGCAATTACTCGTAAACGACTTTTGAAAATTTTGACTGAACATTTAAGCCACACAAATGGATGTCTCCGATTTTTTGTTAACATTTTATGTGTGGGGAATGGGGATGCTACGAGTCATTTGTAATATAGAGGCAGGAAAATTATTACAGTAAGTCCAAATTTATTAATGACTCTAATGAAACAAGAGAAACTTGTGTTCATATTGGTTATTTTATACATTCGGGAGTATTTATGTGTTTTTACAAATTGTCTACGGGTACCCGGGTATCCGAATATTTCCAATTTCGGGTATCCGGTTCCCAAAATAACCGAAAACGCACAACCTTAGACCCAGGGTCTGCCCCCTGGCCTGCCGTGTAGTTGGCGGTCTCCCAATAATTGTTTGAGACCTACTTCTGTAACTTTGTATTTGTTCCCTTCTAATACTGCGTGTTTTAATCGACACAGGATACGTTCATATCTGCATCTCGCCAAATATTAACACCTAAGTAGAATAAATTTACACCTCTGGTGTAATTTCAACACCCGGTGTTTGCTTGGCTCCTTGTCAGTTTGTCTCCCTGTGTGTTTGTTTTCTGATGATTTTAATATAACTGTTAAAAATGTGAATGAAATCTAAGTGATTCTGAATAATTGTGATTGTGAATGAGAGCACGTAGAATGTATCACAGTTATAAAAAAGAAAGGGGGGGGGGGGGTGCTGGCGTGTCCGGCCCGGCCCACATTTTCCTATGATTCTGTATATAATGTCATCATGTGTCGGTTGGTTTCTCATAAGGAGATTCGTCGTTTCCTGTTCTTGGGAAATGATCGATTTCCCGTAGTTTATCTTATCTGAACTTACAAATGCGAACAGACGCTGAAAAAAGTGGTAAATTCGATTATGATATCGGCCTTGTTTAAATTACCACACTGAACTATAAAAAGATAGCGAATCCTCGAAGGATAACAGCTCAAAAAGTCGGCAGAAATATCTGCTACAACTAGGGCTATTTAGCAATGTCTCGTTACAATTTTAATCAAAAATTACGCTTATCAAAATCTGAGACCATTCGGAAGTTGCTGACGACACACAATTATCCGACAGAGGTTTTTCCCCCTAAATAATAATAATACTAATAATAACGTAGACTTATATAGTGCACGTATCCACCAAACTGGTGCTCAAGGCGCATTATATTATTACCCCTGCTCATCAGGCGCATAAATCATTCCTGAAACCATCTCAGCTCCCTTGGAGTATACAGCGCAATTGCTGCCATTTGCTGCCATTGCTGCCATAGGGCTAATCAAACACAACAACCAACTCTGCCCTCACAGGTACCCATTTACCCCTGGGTGGAGAGAGACAATTATGGTAAAGTGTCTTGCTCAAGGACACAAGCACCATGGTCGCGGTTGGGATTCGAACCCACATTCTGACGACTCAGCCATCAGAACACAAATCCGATGCACTAAACCGCTCGACCATGGTTTTTGGTTTGTGTATACACAATAAAAGCTGCGGAAGCCTAAAATATACTTTCAATGTTATAAACTGCCCTGCTGTTTCCCGCTAAATAGCTCAGATTTTTGGTCAAAGTTGCCGATATAGACTAAGCTTCAACAAATTTCTAAGAAACCTTTGCAGACCAGTTGAAGCGCAGTATATCCATGGTTGATCCAGGTTGGTCAGTTTGATGAAATTCTTGCGTCGGGTGATAAAACAATTGATTTAAATTTGCCCTACACCGATGTTGTGTATAGCACTGTATACTCAGTGCTTTCAGAGTGTCTGTGGAAAAAAAACTTCACAGGCGACTCGGGCGGGATTCGAACCCACGACCCAAGACCCTCGGAAAGCACTGAGTATACAGTGCTATACACAGGTTGGTTAGTGTTGATCATCATGTAGATTTACTATTCAATCTTACATTTATTTCCATACAAACCTTGTCAAATACATTTGAGAAATAACAATTGTGTACGGAGGCATAATCCTGATAAGGCAAGGCTTGTATTGGAGTGTCTTAACATTGAACAGAATTACAATAAATGACTTAAACTGACAGACAAACAAAAAGGACAGACAAACAAGAAGTACAAATGACTAAGTGATGCAAAAGTGAAATGTAATTAAGAACTATAGGCATATAGCCTATGTATTAATTTTATGTCTCAGGGGTAGGGTATATGATCCCCATTTTGGGTATATGATCCCCATTTTGGGTCTGCCATTGTTTTCAAAATAATGTTGAAAATTGTTCCTCAAGTTTGCCCCAAATTAAATATATATTTATATATGAAATTACAAATGTAAAAACATTTTCCAATGTTCACAATATTTTAACTCAAAATATATTCAATGTTTAACTCCAAAAGGTTTACTCGAAAGGGGGAGAGGTTAGGATAGCGTGAGGTTCAGGGCGGGAGTCTGTTGAATTGAAAGTACTAAATCACCCCAACCCCCAATCTTTGACAACCTCCCTCCTCCAATTTTACAGTGTTCCCCAGTTGTCTTGCGCCCCAGTTTATGCCCCCCTTGATCCGCAGCCCTTGTTTCCATACATTTGTCAGTGAATCATGAACGCAAACTCCCTGCCATTCACGATTGTCCAGAGGGACGAGGGGACGCACACCCCTAATCATTGAAAATAACCCCCTTACTAATAGGAATGATGATAAAAATCGGGGTTTATCGTGTACCGGTATATTTTCCCTTCTGCCAAGATGAGTCCCCCGGGGGAAAACATTGCCCGCCGCCTTCCCAGGCCCAGTTTTGAAACAGCTGAGGAATTAAATTTTACTTCATTAACTCCGTCCCCAACTAACGTACAATTTGATAATATCAGTAAAAAATTAATGTCTATTTCCCAAAATAAAAAACACCCTTCTGCATGATGCGTAGGACTATTCATGGTGGAGGAACGAACCATGGTTCGCCCATCATCTAACTCGAGTACTAATAAACACTTTTATTATGTTGACATTTTGAATGAAGTTTTCATGTATTAAATTACTCTAAATCATGTATTTAGCACAATGCACATGTGTTCACCCATCATCTAACTCAAGTAATAAAGACACAGTTTTATTATGTTTACATTTTGTTTTCATGTATTTTGTTGCTTTAAATCATGTATTTAGCATGTGTGTTTAGACTATCATTCGCAGGACATATCCAACTCGAACGGAAACAGCCTCGGGGAAAACAGCCTTGCTAAAACCGTCTAACCACATCCTGACATGCGCACTGATGAACCATTATGATACGAAGGTCCCATTTCCTGTGTACAATGAGCTTGTTTGACACACAGTCAGCTGTACATATGATAATACATGAACAGTGCATAATCGAAAGGAGGAACTTAGAACGGCAGAAGTGTTGTCACGATTTGTGCCTCTAACGTACATCTGATTATGTTCGTGTACTTCAGGATCTAGACGAACAGACAGACAATTTGGAGTGATCGAAAAAAATCACCATTGTAGAGAGTGCCGTCTATGGATATATTGATGAGTGTACGGCTAGGCTGTTGATTCTATGCACGTGTTCCCATGACTGAGTCGGCCATCCTACTAAATCTTGCAGTTGACACGGAGACGTAAGGTATCTCATTGTCGCACGGTCACAAATTTAATTGAAATACTGAATAGTTTCCCGTGGTCGAGTCTTTTCATCCCATTTTATCAGGTGCGGTTGGATTACACATCATATTTGTCAGTAACCCGACTCAAACATGGGCGGTCATCACGGGAAGATCAGACGCAACGGGCGAATGAGTGAACCGGGCCCAGCTACGTTCAACGGCCAACCATCTGAGGTTGTGTACAGTAAGAGCATGGAGACATGCAGCCTGAAGTTATACCGTGTCGAGGGAGCAAACGGCAGCCGAGACGAGCTGGTAGTGCTCCTTGACTGCGGTGGGAGGGTCTACGCCAACGGGAGACGGGTGTACCCTTTCGAGAACACAACACCGTGTGTGGAGGGTTTTGGGGATGGCAGTAGCTTCCCCGGCACCTACAGAATGGCGGGTGAGCTGGATAAATGCTTAAACCCTGAAGCTAACGGTTCATGTACCATGGACGGTGTGCTGTCTCTCATCTCACAAACCTTTGAACAGCTGCTGAAAGACGGCATAAGGTTGCAGGATAATCTGCGAGTCCTGGAGGAAGAGAACACGGCCCTGTCTCTCAAGGTTCTTGAGTTGAAGAGAGAGCAACTCCAGGTTCAAAAACTGGAACTACAGAAGCAGAAACTAGAACTGCGCATCGAAGAGCTTGAGTCTAGAAACTCATCCTTCCAACCCACAGGGCTTCTACCTCAGCAAAGACGGTTAGCAAGCCTGGTCCGTACTAACTCCCTCGGACCAGTGGACGCCAATGGATTGCTGAGGCACGCCGCACCGAGGCGAACCGAGTCTCTCAACCGAGTCAACGTTGAGAACTGCTGCCACAACAACACTGACCAGCAAAACAACAACTTCCGCAATGGTCACAACAAGGAACCGCTGTGCAGGAAAATCTCAGACGGGTTCAGAGACGCAGAAACCAGACGCAATGAACTAACGCAAGAAAGTGGCATCCTCAGTTTCCAGATGGAGAGCCTTAGCCGGGAGCATGAGCTCGTCAAGGCAGACATGATGAGGTCCAGTGGTGTGACAAGGAACAGGCGGATAAGCGGTGGTCCGGCACCGTCAGACGGAACAATGATTGGCTCCAAGCATATATCACCCCAGCTCTACCAAAGCATGGAACGGCTCAATACGGATATAGAACCCAAGACCAACGGAAAACAAGGAAATGCTCAGTGGGACCGATACGACACCATCAGACGCAGATACGACGCACTGCGTCAACAGAGGATCGAGAGGGTTCGGAAATATTCGTCCCAGGAAAACATGACCAGGATTTCGTCGCGGTCTCGACGGTCACACGACCGGCAGTCTATTACGAGTGACGACGATTCGTCCAATAATAGTAGAGACAGTCCCCCGCCGCCCCAACTTGTTTTTGAATGAAGAAGTTATCTCAAGTTATGAAGAAGTTATCTCAAGTTATCCCCAACTTGTTTTTGAATGAAGAAGTTATCTCAATTGAAATGATTTAAAAGAAGATAAATTTACCTATAGTAATTTAATTACTTTCCCTTAAAGAGAGTGTTACAGCTTTATTCACTCTTCGATCCAACTTAATTATACAAAATTATACACTGCGGTTAATTTCTACTTCTAGATGGAAAATATTGTTTACTGTATGACATTTATTCTCTAGAAAATAATGTTCACCATTATGAACTTTATTCTCTACGATCTAGGATCGAGCAAGGTGCAGTATGTAACTCGATTGTTGTTTATCTAAACGTTGTCCACGACTTACATTTGCATATTGCCCCATTTGCCGCCTTGAGTTTTCCTTAAAACAGCGACTTCTATTTCCAGTGAATAATTCCCACGTCGGCGAAGCTGATTAACGGAGCAAGTCTGCCACCACCTGACGCCGCAGCCCGTCGTCAGCCACAAAGAGGAAATCATTAATCTTTCAATCCTGCATAATGATCCAGAATCTGTTTCTCATCGGCTAGCATGTCACCTTGGCAACGGCTGACTACATTCTCTTGAAAATGTCAATAAGCATTATAATTGAAAATTTACTTCAAAGTTTTGACGCCGACGTTTGGAAAACGTAAAGATGGTTCGTGCGACCCTCAATATTAAAAATGTTTCCTGATGCGAAAATGAATTTCATTTTTGTGGACTTTTCTCTGTTCAGTCACTTGATAAAAAGGTGTTCTTTTATGAGGTATGACATCCCCGGTGTTTTAAAATTAGTGACAGTTTATATCAGCAACATAATAATATGACGTCAGAACATTTGTATTACAAATAGGATGACGCATGAGCAGCTGTTGTCGCATGTGTTCGCGTCTTAAGAGAATGAGCGCCACATTTTGTTCAAGTTTCGTCAGTGGTTGAAGCCGGCTAAATTTGTGACAGCCACACACCCTGACTGCAAATGCAGACATATTCAACAGTGAAATAATGCGTCATCACCGTCAAGATATTTGGGGTTCCGACTATTTTTTCCTCATGTGAACAAATCGTACGCATTTGTTTGGTGGCCATAAAGTGCGTGAACTTGTAAGAGCTTGCAGCACGAACAGAATTTCCAATACTCGAGTTCTACACGTTTCCAATTGCCTTACCTGCAGTTGATTAATATTATTAACATGTGTGGTTATCCTTGGGAAAAGTATCTTGTGCACTCGCTGTTCCAATTACTTAAAGAGACAATGTACATCATTGGATATGTTGGAAAAAACTGATTCTGTGATCGAGTATGCTTACTTTCTTTGAATCAAGATACATTTATAACCAACCTGTGAAATTGTTAGCGTTTTATTACGCCATTAACGAGAACATAGTTATACAGGGACAATTTCGTCACGATCAACAGGGCATGGAATCGGAATGCCAGTTTTAGATTAACTCAGTGACCGAAAATAATACCCCACATGATAAGGTCATTTTACCGTAGCTGCTGCATAAATGAGCCAGTAGTTTTCAGTCACTGTGTTCATCTTAAACTAGGACACCGATTCCATGCCCTGTTGAAAGTCTCCTCTGATCGTGACGATATTGCACCCTTTAAAATGCATTCAGATGTTTCATTTTAATCCCAACGTGTAAATTCGAACTAAAATAATTATTTTACTTTTCTTGCACCTCAGACACAATTATTTCCATGTAAGATTGATACAATCATCAGCTTTACACTTTATAAAGGGTCACCGTTCGTCCATTTTGGTTATTTTTGAATTACCAGTCCTATACCATACTTATAAATCTTCGGGACAATAAGACTGACCTGCTATGAATGTTTTACCATATTCTGTCGGTATTTAATATGCCAAAAGGGGTTGACCTGGGTCATACATTTCGGTTTGAACAGACTAGAAAAGTCCATATGATTGTGGGTTTCCCATGCTTTGTTGTAGAGGACTATGGGAGTGTTTGTCAGCATTGTTAACGAGAGCACTTACAAGTGTACAATATTTGTATAAATTAAATACTTGAATAACTCGTGCGTGACAAAGGCGAGATAGCTACTGTATTTTACCCTTACCGAATAACCTAGACGGCAGCGCTGCATGATCCCAGGATGTGGCAGTACTTAGGGCAGCAATATGGCTGGAAAATTAATTTATTCTGCATGTCACCTTGAGGCCAGGGATATATTACATCTTGCCTATGTAAAGTGTTGTGTTCGTAAAGTTAGGGGTCAAACATAAAGTGTGATGACCTGCTAATGTCAGTATAATATTTCTGATTGACGAAACAAACAGGTTTGTGCTCCCCTGCTCAGAATTATAAGAAAAACACAAGGGCCTGTAGAAACGTGTGCCTCAAGTTCCCCCTAAAAATCATGGTGCCCCCAAGTGTTCCCCTGTTGAACCAACCTATAGTTACGCAGCTGGCCCAGGGGTGGGGGATGGTCCATAATTATCAGGAGGGTGACGTTCAGAGGCTGTCATTGTAATTGAACATTTTGAAGCATCCCCCACCGTTGGCAAAACAATATTGCGCCAGTGCTCTGTTTTAATGGGTTCCGTGTTCGTCTGCTCGATCGACATCGTGACTGCAATGCCATGCCTGGTTCAGGCGGGCTGTCATACACATGTTAAAGTGAATTGCATTTAATTCGTGGGATTTTCACCGGAAGGTTGACTGGGGAATTGCTATTGGCTTTAAGGGTAGCAAGATCGGGCCTCATGCATCATCGTGGGGCCAGTTCTGTCATTACCTACCCCCAATCATGAGGAATAGATGCAGTGTATTTTAATAATTTGTCCATGTCACAAAAGTCCATGAAAATCTATGTTAATCTATATTAATTTTTATGATCACAGTTTAACTTTGTATACTTCATGTCCAGTTGATGATTGTATCAAACATCCCTTGAAATCTTTCTTTCTGAGCCTCTGAGGTGATATCATTTTTGTAAAATAAAATAAATTATTTCTTAACATAATGTTGGACTTTATGAAATGAATATTCCACTTAATATTCTGAATGTATTTCTACTTCTCTTTGTTAAAGCATGGAGGTAGTCTTATTCTACCTCCATGGTTAAAGACACAATGAAATAAGCTAAAACTTTCACAGGTTGGTTTCTGTACATGTATCTAGATTCTTACTTATAGTTTGGGTGCGTTTACAGACATTTTACAAAGTGTACTCCGGCTATAAAGATGAATGACCTTTCATATCTTCCAGTGTCATTCTTTAGTATTACGTCATCAGCCACCGTCACAGAGGATGTCCTGCCAATCCTCTGTGGTTTTCTGGAGCGCGTTGTGATTGGCCACAACTTGACCTTCCCCTGAGGTCAACCAATCACAAACCGATTGTTATTCATTGAAGCCTTTCCTGTTTTGGAATACTGAGAAAAAATAACAATGAACTGTTGACCGTTATGAACGTGTCAATCTGTCAATCATTATCCATTTTCACAAACAAGCCTTAAATTGGCAAATACGTTTGTCAAAAGTGTTATTGTTTGCCTGACAGAAATAATCTTCTGAAACATACGATAATCTTGACAATTGTATAAGCACGGTGTATCATTATATCAATTAAAATTAATTCTCGCCTGCGCAATATTTAGAGAAAGTGTTTTGTTTTTGCTCAAGCATGTAACGTTTTGCTTACAATACAAGTCTAAGACTTCTTGTAACTATGCAAATTTATGCAACAATCGGTCAAACTGAAATATGACGTGCTTCTTCTTTTGTGGTTAATACACACATTGTAATTTTTAATCGAAGTTGTTACTAGATTAAAATAATAATCAACCTTTAGGGGTACATATTATAATAATGTAAAATTTATGTCTAACAATACGTACGTGTTATAGTCATTCAAAATGACTTTATCTGAATTGTGTAAACCTTTTTACACGCAAGGTAGGCTATAGAATTTGATGTAGGCCAAAACTTAATATATACCCATATTTGTATTAATCTAATTCCATTAATTTAAACACATACTTCTGTCAATCCTTTTTGTTGTGTTCACCTGACGACCCAATGTATAATTATATATATGTTTCTAAGAAGCATTTTGTACTCCACCTTTTCTTCGCCTTTTTTCGTAAACGAAAACATTCGTCATTTTAAATATATCGTCAGTTGTCGGCACACATTTCTTTATGAGTCTGACATTTGCATGTTGACTCAGTTTACCGGAAGTCGGACGAAACATCAATGATTAAACTGATGTCGTCATCAGGCGGGCGTACATTATTGTTGCAATGCGTTGCCGCGTACATTAAAGGGACAATATCGTCAAGATCAACAGGGCATGGAATCAGAGTGCTAGTTTTATATTAACTCAGTCACTGAAAATGATAAGGTCACATTACCGTTGCTGCTGCATAAATGAGCCAGTAATTTTCAGTCACTGTGTCCATCTTAAACTAGGCCACCGATTCCATGACCTATTGAAAGTCTGCTCTGATCGTGACGATACTGCCCCTTTAACTCAAGGTTCTATACTCGGTCCCGTTCAAAATAGGTCTGCGATATTTGTTATGCAGTGAAGAATTGCCTTTATCTTTATATAATTATAAGCTGTTTCAAAAAGGTGAATTAATTCACCAACAATTTCGAATGGCTTGGCCGCTCATGAAAAAGGTATCGAATTCAAATCTTCCATAATTTATTTGTATTTTTTGTATTATTATTTTATTCTTATTTTTTTAATTAAAATTATTTCAGAAACAAAGCTATTCTGTATCAAAGTAATTCACGGCTGTGGCGGATTTGTTTTTAAGGGAAAAAATCTAAAATATTTTTTTTAGAATACAAATGCATATAGCGAGTGAACGGTGGTAATATATTTGTTCGCTGCAGACAAAATAATCACCCCGTCTAACATAGATCTACACAGTCTTGCCCATCAAGTAGCCCATTCTCATTAATGTATGCATCAATCAATATGCCTCTATATGCCTCTTCATTACCGAACTATATTCGTGAAGCTTCAATTTTGTATTCATTAATGATGCAACAGTTAGTTTTATCCCCAAAGACCTACTGTATGCGAACATTTCTCTACTACTGACCTCCCCAGAGAAAAATATGGTCGCTATGGCAATTTGTTACTCCTAAATCTGCTCTCCATTGCGATTAAGTGATCTTTGTATAGAGGCATAATGTGAATATCTTCTGAATAACCTGAAGATATATTTCCATTTATATGTCAAAGTGTTTATTAACTCGTTGGAGATCCATTATTGAATTCCCCCATAGGGCAGTGGTGTATTATTTTTCAATATCATTATCATGCAGTCAGATTGTTGATGAGCAAAAATTATTATGCTTTAGGTTTGCAGACGGGACATGAAAGGGCATTATGACTGGATATTTAGATTTCCTTACGGTTGTGTTTTTAAGAATAAGAAAACCTTGGGCACACAATAAAACTAAAATTTGTTCTCGATCAAAATACACAAGTAATCGCTGTTTTCATATTCTTTTAAACAATTTTAATCGACACTAATAGTAATTAAATCGATTCAAGATATTATTTTTACTCTGTAATATAACTACTTTTATGGTATTTTTGCAACTCGCCTATCTTAAACTTGGACTTTTAACAATAGGCACCCAACCTTCTCATTACTAATTTCCATGACAATTGAAAACTATATATATCTCCGTTAGTCTTACGCTAGACATGCGGAGAAACAAGTTTGTATATTTGCCGCGCAATGCAAATTTCTTGTCTGCATCCGTCTATGAGGGAATGACTCAGCGTGCGTGAAAGCACGGGAGAATCCTCAATGCTGAATTTAGTGATGGGTTTATATCGTCTGCTGCTCTCAAGGGTGTAGCTCATAATAGCACATAGAGGAAAGCAAAGAGTCTGCTTCATGAGGAATTTGTGATGTGTTCCCGGTACACTTGGTTGTTATTATTAGGTTAGGGAAATCATTGAGAACAAAACACCTGCCTTTAACCACCGAATAGAATAATTATATGATAACATTACTGTTCTAAACATGTAAGCCTCTTTCTGTAAAGCAGTAAAAATCAGTACATTTATGTACAAATTATCGTGAGGTACAATATTAGTGAAGTCAATAGCTTATGTTGAATACACATCAACAACTCTTTAATTTGTTTTTAACATTTATCACAATATAAATGTAATTTCGTTAAATTGGTTTCAATTTGAAATTTGAAAACGTTTAGTGGAGTGGCTACAGAACATAATACATGAAATAACTTCCTTTCAGCAGCTTAATGTGTGTACCATTTTCCGTCCTAAGAAATTAGATGAATTTTCATGAAGAAAATGCGTTCTACATTAGGCCTATGTAGTAACCTATTCTGCCTATATACTTGAATTTCGGATACGGTCTAATTTCCTAAGGGGAAAATTGTTTATCTCAATTTGGTCATCCATAAGGAAACTCCCCTTCATTATGAAAATGGAGCCGGAGCTGCTTTGCTTTGCTATGGCAATTGTCAAAATACGCCACTTCCGTTTATAAAGCTGTATAAACATATACAATTGTACATTGATGTCATGTAAACCGAGGTGCAACTAGATTCATGTTCAAGTTGTTATTGTTTCAATCATCACAAATAGAAATGGGTACACAAATACGGGAAGGTTGATTTCGCATGTGATTGTACAGTCGTATTATTGAGCAACTTTTATCTACATTTTTGGTATCCTCAACAAACATACTGTACATGACAGTTTCACATGAAACTTTCTGTAAAGTTGATGATGGTATCAAACATCCCTTGAAATATTTCTGCTTTCCTCCAGAGATGTTAATTCCACGTTGAAATGAATACGAACGATCTGAATGCATTTTCACTATTTTTCCGTGAATGGCACAATGAAATAACCTGAAACCAGCATATCTCTTGTGTACATGACAGTTTCACATGAAACTTGCTTTCTGTAAAGTTGATGGTTTCAAACATCCCTTGAAATATTTCTGCTTTCCTCCAGAGATGTTAATTCCACGTTGAAATGAATACGAACGATCTGAATGCATTTTCACTATTTTTCCGCGAATGGCACAATGAAATAACCTGAAACCAGCATATCTCTTGTGTACATGACAGTTTCACATGAAACTTGCTTTCTGTAAAGTTGATGGTTTCAAACATCCCTTGAAATATTTCTGACTGAGGTGCTATCCATTTTAGTGCAGTTAATGTGTTTCGCAAATTAATTTTGTTTTCCTCCAGAAATGTTAATTCCACGTTGGAATGAATACGAACGAATGCATTTTCACTATTTTCCCGTTAATAGTACAATGAAATAAGCTGAAACCAGCCTATCTCTTGATTATTACAGAGTATGGATACATTTACCAAAAGTATATAATGACTTTAGATATGTATTGCCCGCGCTTTTCGTTGTTTTCCAGGCAATTTCCTTAACCTGAAAATTGCTATTCTTTTTGTAGAAAGGAAAATGAAGGGGCCAACTTTCAACAATTTTGTCAAAAGTAATGGCTTAAAAACAGGCCTAAATATCTCGAAATTAATTTATGGAGGGCCACATCAGAAATGAATTTAGGCACTTAATAACCGTGATGCCTAAACCTTACTTTTTGACAATTATTTTGTGCAATAGTTCACGTTAGGCTACTTATTTTCCCCATTTCTTCAAGAAAAATGGTTACCTTTCAGATATAATAGTCGAAATTTGCCAGTAGTCCTTAACAATAGCTTAAAACTTGGGCTATTAAATGTATATATCGCAGCAGAAATGGTGTAAATCTGGTGTAAATTACTAATGGAGGCTTTATGTAAATACTGCTATATAAAGAGTATGGATTTTACAGGGTTAATATGATATATTGTGAAAACAACCTGATGTTATATGAAACTATATGATGTTGTCGTGTGGAGACTATAATGGTCATATATTGTTGTGATTGACCGCAGGGATCATGAATATACTTGCTGTCGGATACTATGAAATGTATTCGAATACAAACGTATTCGATTTATATTCATATTGGTGTTGGAATATACGGAAGCTTCTTTGAAATCGAGTACCTGTATTTGTATTCAGATACATCCAGATGTATTCGACTCCATGTAAGCCATATATTGTAAAGAAAACATTCCCAAGTGATTGTGAAAATTGTATGTACTTTAAGTTGTGTCAGCCTGAATATTATATCCAGATGTTTCTCGGTTTCACAGTCTCTAATACCCCTTCCTCCAAGAACTATGAATCATTTGGGATGACACAAATGGGGATGGAGGAAATAGACCAAGAGAGTGGGGGATATACGCCAGTAGAAAGTTTTTTATCAACGGTGAAATGATCAGGTACCGTCCTCGTACCCATCACCGACCTGGACCAGCCATATAACCGAATAACCGGGTTCTTTTCCGCCTATGCATCCATGGATTCCATGGGGACAAGTCGACCCTTTACTCGGTCATAGCTTGGTCCGTGTCATTATATAGTGTAGCTGGTGGGATCCTAACGGCATTGACTTGCTGGAAGTAATTAATATCCTCATTTGTATAAAACAAGCTTCAGTGAGCCTTGTGAAATGACACAATCTGTAGTCTTAATGGAAAGCTGAAAGGCATTTTATCGACTGGATAGTTCATTCATAATAGGCTAATAGTAAAATAAAATAACAGGGTGGGGCCTGACCATTCGTGTTAGGACGTATGGGTTTCAGACATTGTAAAAACTTCCATTTAATTAAGCATTTCGATGGAAAACGAAAATTTAACTTTATAAATAGAACTTGACTCATCGCAAGAATCTGTAAATACATGTATGAAAGAAATTATATGGGCATTTTATGTTGAAAGCGAAAAACAATTATGCTGGTGTGACATTTGCCAAATGTAAATTACCGGTATATGATGATTATAATGTAATAATAATTCATGAGATATTTCGATTGCTCATTGTAATTCTGTGATATTTGAGTGACAATTTCCACATCCGTGCCAATGTTTCGTGTAAGATTTAATAACCTTGTGGTGCTTGTTATGTATAAGGCATTATTAAATAACTTGAGGTGTACAAACCTTGGGCCGAATATTCTTCGAATACAATTAACGAATACTTGTTTTCACCTTCATATTCGAATAATGTTTATTTCAATAAAAATGGGAATGCAAGGATTCGTTTTTTTATTCGAATACATTGTATTTGAATTCGACCCGAATCATCGACTCGTACAAGATGTCGTCTATTAAATTAAACTCGTATATTTTCTTATTTATGCTCAATGTACAATTTTTAATCATATTTTAAAGATATTTCTTTATATTGCTCTTTTGCCAGTAGAAATAAAAATAAATTACTTTCAAATAAGTTATTTCACAAAATAATTCACCGTTGTCCAAAAAATAGACTGTTTAAAAATACTTCGGTCAATGCTATTGTGAATTATTTCATTTGAATGTGATTTACTTCCCTTTTGCATGGAAAATAGAATTATACCGATCAAAAACATATGGAATAGGTATCTTTAAATACGTGTTTTATATTATATGCCAGTATCGTATTTGCCCAAACCCATGATATTAAAACAACTTTAACACGCCACGGCCATCTTCGTTAGGTTCCTTGTGCGTAAGTACGACTACATAGTGTGATTTCTATATAGATCAAAGGTACCAGCCTATTTCCCTCCCAGTATCTGTTTGGTCACATGTAGACCTACAGACCTTTATCATCCCGCGGCCAATTGGTCAGATCCCCTGTATACGCAAGTATAATTATAGCGCCAATTCACAATTCATGAAAGGGAGCCAGACTATATTCCCTTCCAGCCTCGGTTTGGTCTCGTTAATTTGTATAGAAGATAAACAATATGGCTATACCCTCACTGTTAAATCAACCTTTTAAGAGTTCGGTGAGTGACAACACTTTATAAAGTGAAATTCAACTCAAAGAAAGTGTTGAATTAACACAGAGTCAAGTTAAGGTAACTTTATCAATGTTAATTCAACACTTTTAACATTTAAATCCAACTTCATAAAGAGTTGTCATTCTTTAAAATGTTGATTCAACACTTGTGTGTGAGGCATCTGTAAAACATCTGTGTGTGAGATGTGAACGCATCTATAAATATAAATGGTGCTTCCAGCATGATAGATTAATAGTAATCAGAGCAATTATTTATAGTTATCTTAAGTTGTATAACATGTGTAAATTAGATATTGTAAACTATTATTTAATGAGTCATATTTCGTGCTTTTTTGTATTTGTTCTGGCATTTGTCTTTTAGTAATCGATACATTGCTATTTGTCTTGGAGGAAAGGCAGTAAATTGAAATGATTTAACAAAAATCAAATTGTCTGGAGCATCTATAAACAGTGATGAATTGAACAAATGAATTTATGGCGAATTCATAAATTACCCTAATGGTGCTGGGGAGTTATCGGTTAGTTTGCTAATCGTTTAAACCGAAACTTTCACGGTCGGTTATCCGGTTAACCGAAAGTTGGCACCCGGCGGCCACACAAACTAGATAGTCGGCAAATGTGTATACAGTACCAGTACATATTCAATCAAAAAGCATCAATAAACTTTCTGCAATGTATATTGGTTTCGGTTAGCCGGTTAGCAAATTTCTAAACGGTTAGTGTAGTTTCGGTCGGTTAACCGGTTAACCGTCCCTAAAGGTTCTTTAACAGTGCTCTCATTTGAAAGTAATTTACCGCATTTTTCCAAGACAAATAGAAATGTGCCGATTAAAGAGGATTTGCCGCCGAATTAACAAAAAGCATTGAACATGCATCTTTAGATTAATATATAGGCATTATGCTGATGTAACAGTGTCACTGTGATGAATTGTGGCACACAGCAGCTGTGTCTGTTTGTTAAGAGTTCGGGAACGGGTTTGATTAATTAGGAATGTTTTAATGATTACTGTATAATTAAGATAAGTGAATACGGAATAGTACCCGGTAAGTGTTATCTCTCTGTGATGTTTGTTTGTATAATCTACGCAATTCATTCCTTCCATTCTGGAGTAGATATATCTGTGGTTGTGTCATGATGTTCATCTCTCAAATTAATCTATTTCAGAAAGTGGCATTCTGTTATATTCCTAATTGCCTTACTTCGTTTCTTTTCTACAACTTATCACCACTTTATTTCATATAACAATATAAAACAAAGTTAGACTCTTTCAAATATTTAAAAATGTTAGTGGTCAAAATATAAACAGATTCTAAGCCTATTATGTCATGTCAGTGAAAACATGCAGGGCGAAATGTTGAGAAAGAATACAGAAGAGAATCTGTCTTTTATCAGTTTTATCAACTCTAACTGATGACATCTACTATACTTACTATATATGGAAGACCCTGGAAAGATCAAATGTTAAATGTCTGACGTTTCTAAAGGTAACTATATTGTTCTTTGTAATAGAGATTTCGGTAGGCATGATTTTTTAATGCAGAATTATTAATAGTACTTAGTCTGAAAGTTATTAGCAGCATTCGGAAATTATAAAATACATGTATTACATGAGGTGAGGAGAAATATTTGGTTGAGATTTTATTGGAATTAAGATTTATTTGTTTCATATAGGTTATATGAAATATATATGGAGTTATATATGTATACGTTTTGTGTGTTTACACTTCCATTGAAAGATGCCATTAAGTGCCCCTTTTTGTAAAATTTTTGTAAAACTGTGTTTTTATTTGGGTGGAGTTGTCACACATTGGTTAATATTTATTACATTAGAAATTAAATTGGTTGAACAATATATTGGCATCAATGAATTAACACATCGTTAATTGCAGAATCTGATATCTGGATATAAAAGTGTAATTGCTTGTAATATTCTATCGTGGCAAAATCGTGTATCCTAAGACAAGTAAACAAAGAAAGTACCTCTATATAGGTGCGGCTTTTATAATCATTGGGCCTATCTAGATAATTGTATAGGGAGGAATATACATCTCACACGGGAAAGAATTCTGATTGATTGCGATTATATGGAATGTCTTTGTAATTAAAAATGGGCGTGAAATCTGTGATGCACAACACATTTTGGCAGGTTAATGCAATTATCTTGTGACACACTTCCTTGTTGGAAGTGTTATCTCTGTATCAGTCAGTGTACTTGTCACTTTCACTATACATATGTACGAACGAATAAATGCAGTATTTGATGCTATACTGAACATTACTGTTTATGTTTGAATCTCTTTCCATTTGGGGTTTTTGCGGTTTTGTTTGTAGCAGGTTTATTTAAAGCCAGTACTTAATTTTACATAAATGCATTTTGCTTCCTTAGAAACAAGAGAACATGTAAACAAACAAACAGACCTGTGAAACTTTCAGCTTATTTCATTGTGTCGTTTACTGATAGAAAATTATGAAAATACATTCAGATTTTTCATAATCATTCCAACGTGGAATTTTAGTCTCCAAAGGACAAAAATTCAAGAGAATTATAATTATATACAAATATTCCTGTGAAAAATTCAGCTTATTTCCTTGTGTCGTATACCAAGAAAATAGTGAAAGTGCATTCCGATTTGTTATATTCATTCCCAACATGGAATTCATGTCTCTGAAGGACAAACATTCATTTGCGAAATAACATTATTAACTGTGCTAAAATTATAGCACATTATATATATATATATATATATATTTATGTCTATAGACATAAATATTTCAAGAGATGTTTAATATAATCATCAACTTTATACCAAATAAGTTTCATGTAAATTTGAGTGTGATCTTTTATGTTTTTTTCACTAAATACCAATAATGTATAGGGGCATTAACTCTGCAAAAGCTTGATATTCAAACCAGCGGTGAAGACTGAAGTTTGCTACAGGAAAACTGGGGCACAATGCCTTCGTGTATATTATAGGGGCAACTGGGACACTTTCCAATTTGGCGTCACAATGAGCTATTGTTTTTGTTTTGAGCTATTGTTGAGGCACTCGGAGGAACAACCTCTACGTGTGCACGTGTAAATAATCACTGTTGCACTAAGCCTTGTGCGTGTAACATTTGACACGTCTGGTGCACAGACTCGTGTCAGTGGCAAGTGCGTTTTTAAATTTGAATTTCCCAGATTTCACACACTGTTGCTATATCACGTGATTTGGGGCAAGCTTTCGCATAGTAGCCTACAGTTTGGGAAAGTCTGGTACCTTTACACCATACACATTAATTGAAAACAGAGTATAGTTACTGGACTTCTCTAAAGGTTACTATGCGAAATATTGCCCCGAATCACGTGGTACAGCAACAGTGTGTCAAGTCAGCAAAATTTACATATACACTTGTCACTGACTTGAGTCAGTGTACCAGACTATGTCAAAGGTTACAAGCACAAGGCTTTTTGGGATAAGACTGCATGCTTGATTTTTATAAAGCTAGGCATATATTTTTCTAGAAGTTTCGTCTTATTCAGTTGATTGTTTTAATAATACACACACATGTAAATGCACGGCCCAATTAATGCATACAGTGGGTTTTTTGTGGATCAGTTGATGCATACGGTGGATTTTTCGCTCAGGGTGAAACAAAAATGCACAAGTCACCGTGACTCAAAATCACAAGCAGGCTTATTGAAACATTAGAAGGAGATGTCGTAAACTCAGCGGATGTGATCAGACCCAGCTTTAAAAAAATTATTAATAAATAAATAAATCATGTATGAAAACATGTATAATTAACATTCAATATAGGCTGAAAGAAATTGGGTCTAAAAATACTGGGAAGTCCATGCATTGCTGCAGTGTTTTCGTTGTTGTTTTTCCTTTCAACATTAAAATATTTTTTCCTTAATTGTGAATGGAAACTATTCAATTTAATTTTAAGGTTAAACATTTTTGCAAGTATCATGAGTACTTTATGTGTCGCCTATCTGGCTAAGCTTGGGTGGATATAAAAATTCAGCGTGGAATTATTGGGATTGACTTTGCGATCAGGGACACTTACTGTTGGATCATAAAGGTGTTCCTTCTCTGTCATAGATACAGCTTCAAGTAGGCCTGGTGATATACTTGCAGTGATATAACCAGACAGAATGTCCCTGGGGGAGAGCGCTCTAGACCAACAAGCATATTCACTGGAAGTGAGGACCTGAGTGCCCCTGAACTGGAATCCGTAGAATATCCAGCAAGTCGGTGCTTTTAAAAAACAAAATATTGCACCTCCCCTCTCTCCGTTAAGTATTAGGTGGTTCATATTTTGGGGATTTATTTCCTAACCTTCTTGGTAAATCATTGCTTATTCTTCCATACCACCCACTCCTATAAGTCGTCATCTTCAAGTTCCTACCAGGTGCCAACAATGCTGGAGACATCGCATACCTATTATTGATTGTGGAATGGTGAAGTGTCAGACCCTGGATTTGGTTCAGGGTGCCCTTCCAGAATTAGGCAGGGGTGGAGGGTGGAGGAGCCTCCAGAAAGGGGTCTGGTTTTCCGGTAACACCCTCCTACGCTGATTAAAGGCTAGATACATAAGCTCTTCACGTCATTCTGAAGTGCCCGTGGTTGTCGTTAAAGCGTCTACTCACTGTAAAAAATGGTGTACAGAATTTAAACACACGCAAAATAAACGCGTTTAGGAATGCGTTTAAATGCTAAACGGCCATTCTCTGTACATGTCACAAATACATGACACTTGTTCATATGGTTTTTAGCATTCAAACACATAAACACAGAAACATGTTTTAGGCTAAACATGTAAAAAAAAAACGTGGGTACAAGCTAAATATTTAGAAATGTGTTTACATTCTAAACACCATTTTTACAGTGTAAAGCCCTTCTACACATTTGGTAATTTAATGTACTCTGGTCGACAATTACCTGAAATATAATTTTGATGTAAAGGTTGTAGCGACACATTAATTCGGTCCTTTTTAATGTGACAACCAAAGTATATTCCCAAGGCTACAACAAGTTTAAAATAGGTGTGTTTCCTGTTACGCATTACCGATCCCACCTAGCAATATAGAAACAGAAAGTAAATATTCATCAAAATGCTCGGTGAAACTTCGACCTCGTGTTTGGCAAACTTTGACAAAGAAAAAGGGCAAAAAAGAAAACATTTATATGGACATAAAGTTGTTTCACAACATCTAAACCCACCCAAGTATTTTGGCAATTGATTTTAGGGTTAAAGGGGCAGTATCGTCACGATCAGAGCAAACTTTCAACAGGGCATGGAATCGATGTCCTAGTTTAAGATGAATACAGTGACTGAAAATTACTGGCTAATTTATGCAGCAGCAACAGTAATATGACCTTATCATGTGGGAAATTATTTTCAGTCACTGAGTTAATCTAAAACAAATACTCCGATTCCATAGACTGTTGATCGTGACGATATTACCCATTTAAACAAATATTCGCACACCTACAAGTTTACATCTATCTGAAACAAAATCTGTTTACTGGAGAAAACCCACACATAATTTTTTCTCTCGCTGTTAATTTGGAAAAATCAATAAGGAAATTTACCGCAACCTCGATGAAAAAAAAGTGTTTTGTATGATCCTTGGTTCTTCTGATAGATATGTACACGTACAGGTTTGTCTTTGTATGGCCCATCAGAACGTCATATCTTCCGATCCCGCCTATGGGCATGATGACCCCCGATGCAATCCAGGCGTGTCGACAGAACGGAACAAACAAGTTATCAACCAGGAACTATAAGATGAAAAGCCCGGGGAATGGGGGGCTTTTCTCGGCGCGGTGAAGACGTCTGGACAGATAACTTCGACCGTCTTCCATTAAAGGGAAAGTACGACATTGGTGATGGTGACAAACATGTGTCTTCGTGTACGTATGCTTTGAAGCGAGGTGCACATTTAAAACCAAAAACTCTAATCGATTCTATTACTGTGTCGAAAATAGTGCATGATACATTCAGAGTTGAAATGAAACTTATTCGGTGTCAAGTTAATGATTGGTATCAAACATTCCTTGAAATGTTTCTGCTGAAGTCTCAGAAAAATTTGTAAAATAAAACAAAAATCGTCAACATTAATTAAAGTCTTATATTTTCAGATTAAAAATCCACATTATTATGGATATGAAATTTGGGTTTGCCAATCGAAAATCGGAATTAATTTTCACTATTTTCTGGTTAATGAAACAACGTAACAAGCTGAACCTTTCAAAGGTTGGCTAAGTTTAATTTATAAATTGATTCAAAGAAAAATACATTCAACTATACTCGTACAAGCAATTTAGCTACCGATCTTGCGCCTTTAAATTTCGTTTATATCTTAAACTGGAACATCCTTCGTTAGGCCTAGGCCTATAGTCCGTATGATGAACAACCTTTCTTGTATAATGTGACACATGACATCAATTATTTACATATAGAGAGCCTTCTATCTTACAATGGTTGTCATCGTAACATGGTTAATTTTAGCCTGAATATCACGCTTGAGGCTCGTGAATTGCGCCAGATACTGGCCGCGGCCGCCATGTTTTCCCCGAGATTCAACTTTGACCTTGGTTGGTAGCGAGCACGCGAGCCTGGAAGTGTGACGTCAGATCCTCAACACAACGTATCCAATGAAATCCCTTGAATGGTACGCCAGGAGCCTGATAAAGACAGGGGACCAGTCTAGGTTAATTTTAATAATATTGGACAGTGGCGTGGATTTCTTGTCAAATGTCGATGTACCTGGATCTCTAAGATAAAAGCTCATGGAATAATTTCTCACAATGATCGATACTTGTACCAATTTTACACCAAATATAGGCCTAAGCTTTCAAAAAATAATTCACTAATAATAATAGGATGGTCTGGTAATGATCAAAATTGAAACTCCATTAGGCAAAAAAAGTCTCCGGTTTCTGGTCTCCGCGCGCGGCACCTCAGACCCGTGCGTCGGCATTTTTAATTTTTTTTTTTTTTTGCTGTGGAACGATGTCCAATTGCAGCCAAAATTGCTGGGTCGATTGGAATTCTGCCGTGCCGTGTTTTGATTTAATTTTGCCCTACACTGACGTGCCGTGTTTCAACAACTTTTTCACATATGGGTATGAACGTTTGCCCGATTTGCCTCTCTTAGCCACCATACTTTGTAATTGTATATGGGAAATTTGGTCTGGTTCCATTAACTGCGTATACATGTATCACGGACATCACTGGTTGTCCAAAAAATGAATAAATAAATAAATAAAATTAAAAACAAAAATAATTCAGCCTTATTTTGGCAATGTTGATTTTGGACAGAGGCATCAAGCTGGCAATGGATCTAACATACATGTTAATATTTTTGTTTTTCCATCTTTTGTTCCAATTCATAGACTTTCCCACTTAAAAACAATTAATCTTTGTGATCTGCGAGCATTTTTCATACAACACCAACATTGAAATATACTATTATTTCAAACCTTTAAAGAGTAATTACTCTGACTGTTATAGATGCTTGACTAAGTTATAGCAATTACAGTCTGGGAATCTATGTGTATAACTCCTATAATGACCCCTAACCCAGTTCCTTCCGCTACAGGCCTTGGGAAACAAAGTGCAGGTCACGCATTAATTTTCTCAGGTTTTTGGTATAAAGAACAACATTTCTGAACAAAATTTGTAGGTGTCATCACAGAGTAAATTTATTATCTGATTGCGCTGAATTGATATTTCCTGAACGTTCGTGTCTAATTAACATTAACTTTACTGTATTATGAAGTACAAAGTGTATTTAAATCAATCTTACAAAATTTCACGCAGAGGGCGCCCTTTATTGGTTTTCTTATAACTATGCTTTTTGCTACATGATTATTATTGTAATTTCGAATATTTTAAAATATTTATAAAAATTCATTATGTTTGTAAATGCTTTGTGGGGATTAAAGGAACAATATCGTCACGATCAGAGCAGACTTTCAATAGGGTATGGAATCAGTGTCCTAGTTCACGATGAACACAGTGACTGAAAATTGTTGGTTCATCTATGCATCTATGCGGTGATATGACCTTATCATGTTGGGTATTAATTTCAGTCACTAAAACTAGCACTCCGATTCCATGCCCTGTTTATCATGATGATACTGTCCCTTTAAGAACTATTCAATATTTATATAAACCAATATGTGAAAGATTCGGCATGAGCGGTCCCAAAGTATTATGTGAACATTTTGGAAATATTCATTCATTTATTTCTTACACAAGAGATCATTTGCAAACGCTGAGGACAGTCAAATTCAATTCAATTCAATAGTGGTTTATTAAATATTTACAAATCGCGGCATCTGCCGAATTACAAGTAAATTTACAATAATTTTTTTTTAGAAAGTACCGTTATAAAGACAAAAAAGGAAAAGAACAAAACAAAACAAAACAAAAGACAGACAAAACAACTCAAATCGCACATGGAAATTAAAAACAGACAACCAGAAAAATAGTTTTTGGAGAATTTAAATGTATATTTATAAATATAGTTAAAAAATAGAGGGTATTATCAGCTATCAGTAAAAAAAAAAAACGGGCAGAGGAACTGTACAAATATACAGAAGTAAAGACCGTTTGCGGTGACACCATGTGAAATTCTCAATTGAGTTGTAATTAGTTCTAAAACGAACTGGTGGTTACAACTCCCAGTTGTACTCAGTTGAGACTTTCACATGGTGTCACCGCATAATAGTCTTTACTTATCCTTTCCACCATGCAAAAGATACAAATCTTCCATATGAATGCATGTTGCGCGCAAATCCTTACATTGGAAATATTCATTAATTTCCTGCAAGAATATATTTTACTTTTAAATATATTATTTCGCATATTTTAAAATATTGGTAAAAATTTCATTATGTTTTTTAATACTTTGTGGGTATTAAAGATTATTCAATATTTCTATAAACCAATGTGTGATCGTCCTGAGTATAGTCCCAAAGTATCTGTTATGGTGTTCTATAATGGACACCTACGCGGCGCTTTTTTTTCTACGCGGCGACTTTTTGTTTTTACGCGGCGACTATTTGTTTTTGGACGGCGACTTTTTGTTTTTGGGCGGCGACTTTTTTTTTACGCGGCGACTTTTTGTTTTTACGCGGCGACTTTTTGTTTTTGGGCGGCGACTTTTTTTTACGCGGCGACTTTTTGTTTTTACGCAGCGACTTTTTGTTTTTGGGCGGCGACATTTTATTTTTGGGCGGCGACTTTTTTTTTACGCGGCGACTTTTTTTTTTGGTTATTGCATGGATCATTTTTTGTTATTGTATGGATCACTTCTCGGTTGATTTGTGGTATTTGGCATTTTTAGTTTTTCTCGTCGCGCGAGTTTCCTGTCACATTCTGACGGGCAAGATCGTCTCTAAGACCCTAGATGTCAGCGTAGAAAGTGAGAATGTATATATATACGTCAATACGTGTATATTGTTGCAGAATGCCGTATATTTTTCCAGGGGCTTCCGAAGTCCGGCGGCTTTCTTTCATGTTTTTGCCCAGCCTGACAGTGGTTTCAAGCCAAACAATGGGGCTGTCAATCACCATCTAGAAAGCCCATACTGCTGGAAGAATATTTATTTCAGGGGAGTAAAACAAATATACAATGCCTATTTTCTTTGGGTGAAAAACACTCAACAACCCGGAAGTCGCCGCGTAAAAAAAAAGTCGCAGTCCAAAAACAAAAAAGTCACCGCGTAAAAAAAAAGGCGCCGCGTAGGTGTCCTTTATAGAACACCATAAATTAGTTCCTGTGTCAGAAATAAACGAATGAATATTTCCAAAATGTTCTCAGGTACTTTGAGACCACTCATGCCGAATCTTTAACATAATTATCAGCCATTCCATTGTGATTCGCGTAACGATCCCACTTATCTTTCAAATATGTCCAGCTCTCTACTCCAAGATATTACACCTTGCTTTCAATGAACTCAGTTTTTTACAAACTTTAAGGACGGGTCTTTTATTATTGAAAAAACAATAGGAAATAAACTTGCCTCACTAAATTATATCAATTAAGAAAATGTGACTCGCGTGACGACCAAAAAATAAAAATCTTACATTTTGATATGCAATCATAAGTGACCAATTAGTGAAAACTTTAAATTCTGGATCACTTTATTTGAAAGTACAATAGATGCACTAACTGAAACCACTGAATTAAAATAAAATGGCAGCGTGACTCGCGTGACAAAAAGGGAGTATAGTTCTTTAAATCAAGATGTACATTAAATAACCAATATTATCATGTAAAAGTTTCAGCTTATCACGTTGTGTCATTATAACAAGATAAGAGTGAATATGCAGGTATTCAGATTTGTTAATTGTTTTTACTTAGGTGGAATTTAGGAAAAGTATAACTCTTTCCGATAAACTTACTGACAATAAAAAAAAAATTAATTACCGCACCTCGGACAAAATTATTTCTTGAGAAGATTGATACCTTTTCAAAAGCTTAACACCAAGTAGATTTTACAATCAAAATTACCATTGCGTTATTTTTGAATTACCAGTTCTATAGGCCTACCTTATCTTTTGAGGGAAGATACAACAATTGGTAATTTGATAACAAAATTACCGAATTTTCATCCGAAAGCTAACTCGATGTGAAATTGGTAAAGGTACCGATTATCCTGAAAAATTATTCTGTCTCAAGTGCTGTCATTTCACAGAAAACTGGAAAATATTCCCCCAAAAATGCTGCGCTCGTGTGTTGTACAGCCTTATCATTCACTGCCTCATATAAATTTTCCACTGGCTGATCTGGGGGTGGGGAGGGATAGGGGTGGGGAAGGGATGCAAAGCTCAAATTTATATATAAATTAATTTCAGATAATTTCAGATTAATTAACAGTGGCATGGATAAAGTTTAATCAATGTATTATATATGAATGTATGCCACAGTGTAATCAATTTGAGCAGTGTAATAAATGTGAAACAAATAAATAAATGAATAAATAAAAAAAATAATAAGAGAACAAATTAATAAATGACTAAAGTCTTTGTCTTTGTGATTGTTTGTTCTTGTATTTATTTATTTTTTTAATTGTTTTTTTGTCAAGCTGAAATGGTGGAACAAAGTTTAAAAGGCATAAAAGGGGAAATTTGGGGAAGAATAATGACTGTACTGGTATTACACTACTGGAATACTATTAGGATCATGAGAATACTTGAAAAAATACTTTAGGCCTAACTGACGATCTAATTATTTTCCACAGTTGAAAAATTAAAAATTAATATTAAGATCCAAAGTGAGGAGGGGGATCCTGTACCGAAAAATTTAGCTTGGATAAAAAAATAAAAATAATCAATATTTTAGCTGTTTTAAAAATGTTGATATAATAATAGGCTAAATACATGAAAACTTGTCTGAATAGGTCCCCCTCCCCCATCTCCAGCTCAAAATGTTGAAATTTAAGCAGGTTACTTCAACAATAATCGACCCCATAATACCAAATCACAAATGCACTAAACCATGAATACAAGGTTGAGATATTGTCAAATACATACATAGTCTGGTACAGGTAAAACCCTGCATATGATATGTACATAATGCCTCTGGGAGCCAGCCATCTGTATTCACAAAGCATGGCGGTAAGTTGAAAAATGTTTTGCAAAAATGTACTTTTTCTTTATAATCAGTTATTATATTTGAATAAAAATTTGTATAAATGTGTATTGGGGCTGGGAAGGAAGACTGGCTAAAGCTCAGGTAGAGATTTTCCCCCAAACCATGGAAAATTTTGAACATGTCCAATGCTAAATCCGAATATCGTCAGTGCAGCCATTCATACAATATGACTTTTTACTATTTACCTTGTGTGTAAATTAAGAAACAGGGTAAAACTTCGTCCTTAAACTTCAAATTGCAATAATTGTACCTATACAAATATTAAACAGATATATCTGAAAGTTATTAATGAAAAAGTCATAGTCCTACTGGGCCTATTACTATAATTTTATAGAAATAATTGTTTTCCCCAATAATGTTACTCGTTAGAAATAAATATTGCCAAAAAGTTACATGACAAGTAGTCTTGATTCAAGACTGTGTTTGTATGTGTTTGATACATGATCCATCACCGCACGCCACATGAGGGCGCTATCTCTACACGATCCACTATCACACATGAACTGCTATCAAGCACAGTCTTGCTATCAAACACAGTCTTGGGAAACTTGTTGAATCTCCCCCCAGAAATTAGGGGAAACCACTACGATGCGTCAATTTGATATGCTAGCGTGGCCCACATTTTTGGTGCGCATGCTTATAATCAACCATTTAATTCATTTCCCAAAAATTGATGCATGCGTAGTGTTTTTTCCAAATTTCCCAAGACTGTTTGATAGTGGTTCGTGTGTGATAGCGGTTTAGGTAGAGATAGTGCCCTCCTACACATACTAACCATACAAACACAGTCTTGAACCAAGACTACACTACAAGCTGCCACTGGAACTGGGTTAAACTACATGTACATCTGAAAATTTCAAGTGCACATACATGTAGTAAACCAGGAAAGAATGTGTAACCTAATCGCTATTTGTGCAAAATGTCTAAGCCTGTGTTTTTAGCAGACGACAAAATGGCCAACATCTCACTGGATGTGCATACATTCATTGCGCAAAATCTCCCAAAATATCATTTGCAATCCTCACTTGACTACACTTTCCTCTCCTTAAGTGTGTCCTCGATCATCTTTTATATATGTGAAATGTCATATTTTGATAGAAAAGTGGCAGTTGTATCTACATTCTTTCTGTAAACTAAATTCTGAATTTAAATCACAAAATTTTACACTTAAATTATAATTTCAATTAAAATATTTTGTTACAATTAAGATATTTTATACAATTATAATTGAGTCATTCCACCAGATTGGTGCAAGCTTTGTGACATAGTGTCCTTGTTATGTACATGTAGGTAGATTTACCATTCATTATCCTTATTATGAGTGCACATTTTCAGTTGAATGAAATCAATCTCTGTGCCTTGAATAGGAAGTTACAATAATGTTAATTAGGAGTCATAATATGGAGTGTCGTGGCCGAGCGGTCTAGAGCACCGAACTCAAGTTCTGATGTTGCCAGCAGCAGGGTGTGGGTTCGAGCCCCGGTCGTGACACTTGTATCCTTGAGCAAGGTACTTAACCATAATTGCTTCGTCCTTCGGATGGGACGTAAAGCCGTAGGTCCCGTGTGTTGTATAATGCACGTAAAGTGGATTGTGCGGCGGTCTAGCGCACTGAACTCAAGTTCTGGTGTTGCCAGCAGCAGAGTGTGGGTTCGAGCCCCGGCCGTGACACCTGTGTCCTTGAGCAAGACACTTAACCATAATTGCTTCTCTCCACCCAGGGGTTAAATGGGTACCTGTGAAGGCAGAGATGGTTTGCTCTCTATGCGCTAGAAATGGCAGCAATTGAGCTGTATACTCCCCAGGGAGCTGAGATGGTTTCAGGAATGATTTATGAGCCTTATGAGCAGGGATAATAATATAATGCGCCTTGAGCGCCACTTAGTTGGTGGATACGTGCGCTATATAAATCTATACATTATATTATTATTATTAAAATAAATGGTACATTTACCTTTGTAACAAGGGACACCTATCACAAAGCTTACCCCAACCTGGTGGAATGACCCAATTACAATAAGGGGCACAGCTGGGTCAAACAAGTAGCCCCGAAAAAGTGACCTAACATTTACAACACTTCTACATGTGCTTTGTAGCAAGTGCATAAACCATAACCCCCCTAGCTATTTTGGCTAAGAACCTTCCTGAATCCGCCAAAACCCAACACCATGCACAAACACTACCACCCAACTGTTGGACTTAGCTGTAATTAGGACACCCAGCCCCATGTAAAGTATCCCTGTCTGGGCTATACAGTACTGAGTCCATAAAAATCCAACACCATGCAGTAACACTACCACCCAACTGTTGGACTTAGCTGTAATTAGGACACCCAGCCCCATGTAAAGTATCCCAGTCTGGGCTATACAGTATGAGTCCATCAAAATCCAACAAACCCTGCTGTTGGAGGTTGAATGGTTTTTGGGTGGTTAGGGTTAATCATAATAACCTCATTTGGTTTAACTACATTATCTGGATATTTTTTCATTGGAACATTGATATTTTACTTGAGGAAGGGAAAACAAATACCTTAAAATTACACATGTTTCTCTCCAAAAAAATGAAAGAAGTATGGTTTTACAGTAAAAGTGTACCAAAATGAATTAACCCTAACCACCCCCAAATCCATCAAAATCCTCCAAGGGGCACTTTTTTTTGAAAAATTCAGCACTGTTGGAAACTGGTACGTTCACCTCTCCAAATGGGACAAAATTACTACCTGGCAAGAAGTACAGGCCATAAGTACTGAATATAATATGAAAGATCAATGAAAATGCATGGTACATTTTGAAGATAAGGGCATGTTTCCAAAAGTGCACTAAACCTCCTTGCCCAGGCTGAAATTTGGCCCAGTAAGCACCGCACCCACAGACAGTCACTTGAGTATTTTTGGTTGCATTGCCAATTGTTCACACATGTGTATTTTTCTCTAAGAGTGCTGGAGTTAGTGGCAAAGTCAAACACACTTGTGTATGTCCTACATAAGTTATATGCAGAGTCACACAGAGCTGTGTATGTACTGCATAAGTTAGCAGCAGATTATACAGTCAAGTGGTTTTGGTTTGACCTCCTACCATAGCCACATGTCCTTGCATTTATTTGAGTGCACTGCACAAAGTCAATGGGTTGGGAGTTACATACAAATTTTGAGTGTCTGTGATTGTTAAACCTATAGGAGGGCTAATGGATTTTGGAGGATTCGGGAAGGTTCCTAGCCAGAATACCCAGGTGGTTAGGGTTAATGAATGGGTCCCGTCATAAAATAATGTTTGCACTTTACTGTTAAACTAAGCTTCTGAAAACTTTTTTAGTGAAATACATGTATATAATTTCAAAGTATTTGTTTTCTTTTCTAAAATGAAATTAGGAGAAATGTTACAATGAAAACAAATAAATTATTCAAATTGCCTGTAAAACACAAGCGAAACATATGGGTCTTTCCACACTAAAGGGTACTAAAGGGTACAAATGATAACTATTGGAGTGTGACATGCGAGGGTCAAATAAAGACAACTATTTTGTTCCAATCTATTCCTGAACATTCCTTAGCATTTAATGATTGTGTATACCAAATAATAAGAAAATATTATTGGTACTTAGGAAAATTGAATGATCATCTTTAAGACATTATGTTTGTAACATGGACAGACATTTTGTTTTAAGATTGACAAGAAAGTGATAATAGAATTAAATAATTACCCAAATGCTTTTTCATTTACATCCCTAACCCCTTTTGGATTGTTATGAGCCAAAACTAAGACATCATCTAGGCATTTTAGAAATTAGCATGTGAAATATACCACGTATGTAACGTGGACAGACAATTTGTGACAAAAGTCTGTCCACGTTGGAAACTTAATATTTTGAAGATTATCTCCTGTTATTTATTTAATACCAGGAGGGTTGTCTTGATTTTTCCAGGCAATCCTTAGTGGAATAGCATTGTAAAGAGACAACATGTGGGTGAATAAATCTGTTTTATTAGTACTTCTAGTAAATTTCTGATTAAATGTCTGTCCACGTTACAAACATAATATCTTAAAGAAGATCCCCTTGTAATTACTTAATTACTGAGAAAGTTGTCTTAATTTTTGAAAAGCATAATCCTGAAGGCACTTGGAATGGACACAGAAACAAAACTATGACAAAGTACTTCATTTTATTATTAAAGTCATGTGTTCCTCTAAAATGTCACACTAGTTGGACCCGTTAGTGTTGACAGACCCATATATAAATGTTTAAAATCTGTTCACTCTTATTTCACCAAATCTGGTAAAATCTCCAAGTACTGTGTCTCAAAACTTTTTCAGAATGTACACAAAAACCTCACGTGTTTAAGTGGGGCTTTTAGATTAGTTTTACATTAATCCAGTGACTGAATATTATAATACCCATCATGATAAGGTCATATTACAGTTGCTGCTGCATAAATGAGCCAGTAATTTTCGTCCACTGATTCCATGCCCTGTTGGAATCATACTCTAGTCGTGACGATACTGTGCCATTAATCATGGACAAATAGAATGTATTCCATACATAAAAGAAACAAAAAACAAACATTTCAAAAGGTGAAATTCTTTATCCAATTTACAGATAGAATTCACACAAAAACTGAGATGGTGCTTTCTGTTGAGTTTCTTGCACATCCGTATGGCCCTCTCTTTTGGCATTTGAAAAGGAATTGTAACCTTGGATGTCAGTATAACTTACATGATGTTTGGGACTCATTGGATTAGTACATAGTACCATGGGAGATTTTATAAAAAAAGAAAAATATTCTGTTTACAAGGAAAGTAGTTAGGTTCCAAAGTTATTATGACATTTTGGTTTCTAATAAGTAAGCTCAGTGTTCCAGCAGTGCATTGACCATTTATTCCTTGTACAGTATGGCCTTCTATTGGTCCAACCTATGAGTCAATATTCATACCCATCAGATCACAGTCCAGCTTATTTTATGTCTATCATTTGAGGAACATGTATGATATAAATGTTATGAATCTGTCATCAGTGGTCAGCTCAATGGCTATGAAACCATGCTCATTAAAGATCAACCAGATGATCAGTTGGCCAAACTCCTGCCACAGTGCCGTCCCACAAATGCTATTGGTGCATGGTCTGCCAACCCCTCCCATTGAACCTGTAACTGGATTGAAATTAAAACTTATTAAAATAATTTTTTTTGGTCATTTACGATTGTTTTAACCCTAACCCCCTAGCTATTTTAGGTAAGAACCTTCCTGAATCTGCCAAAATCCAAAACCATGCAGTAACACTACCACCCAACTGTTGGACTTAGCTGGAATTGGGACACCCGGCCCCATGTAAAGTATCCCTGTCTGGGCTGTACAGTACACAGTCCATCAAAATCAAACAAACCCTGCTGTTGGAGTTTGAATGGTTTGGGGTGGTTAGGGTTAATGCAGACTTGTATTCAAGTCCAAGTCGAGTCACGAGTCCCGAACATTGATTCAGAGTCAGAGTCACAAGTCCTGAACAGGGCATGGAATCAGTGTCCGAGTTTAAGATTTTAACACAGTGACTGTAAATGACTGGCTCATTTATGCAGCAGCAACAGTAATATGACATCATGTGGGGTATTATTTTCAGTCATTGAGTTAATCTAAAACTAGCACTCTAATTCCATGCCCTGTCATTTAACACACAATATGCCTATTGTATTGTATTGTATGCAATTACGCATCATGTATGCTGAAAATCAGTATACACGTGAATACTACAGTATAATTGTGGTTTGATTTGCCTCGTCAGATAAGTCTATTTATAACAACTCATACATAGATTCTGTCTTGTGATTGGTTGAGAGGATGTCACATGATGTTCGCTATTTGTACTGTAATGCCAAGCAAAGAAAGACTATAGCCCATGGCAACCAATGAACTAGCCCATGAAATTGGTCTAAACGTGTTAATGCTGTGGTTACAATATGAATAAATGTGTTACAGAAGTGTTACAACTGTTTTCATTCATTGCACAGTAAAGCTAGTCTCCCTCGGTGATCCCTGGAGTGTTCTATTTTCCCTCGGCTTTGGAGACTAGTTTTGCTGTACCACTCGTGGCAGTCAACACAAGTCATACTACAAACAAAATCAAATCAAGTATGAGTCAACTGTTTTACTACAATTACAAAGGCTTCAAACTCTGGATTTACTTACCATCTCGTTTGTTTTCAGAAACCAGAAACAACAGCCACCAGATTAACCACCATACTGACTAACCAGCCACCAGCTGCAAGCAAGCATCAGCCATCCGAATATTGAGACAGCCACGCAACAAGCCAACCTACCAGCCAGCCAAACTGCCACTCAGCTATTAAAGGCGTTGTAATAATCCGGACAATCCGCCATGCAGCCAGTCACTGGAATCTACCAGTCATGAAGTCAATCTGTCATCATCGGCCAACCAGGCTTCTGCAGCAAGATTCTGGTGAACAAATGGCAAATAGCAAGAATCATTGAGCTTACAACAGGAACATGTAAGTACAAATATTCTGTCCATATCAAAATTTACTATTTGGTGGTTTGGGTGGTTTTTTGATAAAACCAAGTAGTCACTTTTTTTTAAACTGATACCAAACCGCAGGATTTTTACTATACTGAAATACCACAAAATTTGGTCTTCAAAAATAAAAAAGCTGTTTTATAAAATAAACTATTTTTGAGCCCCAGAGTGGGGCAATTTATCCCGACAGTTGAGGCTTACTTTTATTGGTCTTCATTGTATACTCGTTCCTCGGCAACGATTATTAACACAATGCATTTCCCATGGTCATTAGGAATCAATGAATTGTTATTTAAAATCCCATTATCAAACAGAATTTCACCAAATTTAGTATGATGACAAGACACTCAATGTATTACTTTTGTGAAGTATAAATTCAGTCATTACATTACATTATATGTAAATTCTATTATACATACATGTATGTATATTATGAAAAATAATTTCTCCTGAATCAAAACGTTATTTTGTCATGATCATGATGAAGAACTATTATGTTATACAATGTATATATATATATGACCTTCAAATTACTTGATCTGACCTTTAATTCCGGTAAGTTTAAATTCAAAACATTCTAACACAAAATGAATCTATAGGTCTTTTGAAGATGAAATTGATATTGACATGATAAAAGATGTCCGACAACCCAAACACCTAGTTTTTGTAAAGACAAAACTTGGCTCTAGTTAAATTTGAGATGATATACATGTACATTCAACCTGAGGGAAAATGTCCTGCTATAAGTAATTTTGATATCCTAATTAACATTATTGTAAGTTCCTATTCAAGGCATGGAGATTGATTTCATTCTAATTTGAAGAACAACTGAGAATGTGTATTAACCCTAAACCCTTGGGTATTTTTACTAGAAAGTATCCTGAATCCACCAAAATCCACCATTTTTGTCACACACAAAATGCTGGTGTCCTGAATCCATCAAAATCCGCCAGTGTAGATATTGGACATATCCTGAATCCGCCAAAATCCACCACTAAATTTCTGGCGGATTTTGGCGGATTCAGGATACCATGCTCACATGAAAATTTGTATAGTATGTTGCTGCATAGAATCCATCAAAATCTAACACATACAAGTGTTGGCTGTACATGTACAGTACATGTAACTATAATCCATCAAAATACATCAACCAACATGACCAAGCAGTTAAAACTATTGAAATCCTGAATCCATCAAAGTCCGCCATATGCTCAATGTGGAGATATCCTGAATCCGCCGAAATCCTCCAAAACAGGGGGATGGATTTTGATGGATTCAGGGTGGTTAGGGTTAAATCATAATAAGGATAACTAGAGCTCAAGTGTTTGTTGGAACAAACACACGGTGTTTGTGTGAACTTTCGGTTCAACCAAATTATCATGGATGATGTCACAATCATATTCTGAAAAGGTGTATCATCTTTTATTACAACAATATCAATTTCATATTCAAAATACATAAATGTTTCATTAGAATGATTTGAATTTGAACTTCCTGTTTGGACCGGAAGTAAAGGTCAAATTAGGTGATTTGAAGGTCATATATATATGATGCAATAAAACTTCCTCATGATCATGAAAAAATAACATGAGTACCTGTTTTGGTTCAGTTTCTGAGATTGGAAAATATTCCCTTTTTAAAATTGTCGCGAGGGGGGTGCTCTGATCTGTGATGATGTCATATTGTCATATTAATATTTCCTATGGTTTTTGAGATAGAAAATTATTATTTTTCTAAACCTGCTGCCAGAGGGCACTGTGACAGGTGATGATGTCATCAGTCATATTTTTAAAAAGGTCACATCTCAATAGTAATTTCATCCAATGAAGGCATGTCCAAATATATATTAGCTGCAGACCCTATAATAGTGCTTCAGAATATTTTTTTCACTTAAACTTCCGGTTTTAACCAGGAGAGGTCAGATTGGGGTCAAGTCTGTGTACAAAATGTCACATAATTCAAGATCTGTAAAATGATGCAAAGGTTGTGTAAATATCTTTTGTGGTTCATGAGATATGATTTTCTGAAATATTAAAATTTAATTTAGTGTATTTTGATACCTGATGACGTCACCATGATGTCACAACTTTACCTGAAACTATATGTCACAACTTTATTGACAACTACATGTTATGGTCTAAGTATTATGTCAAGTTGAAGACTCTGTGAACTTTGGATCTATGTTTTTTTGTTCAATAAGTCTCATCGAGGAGAAGAAAAAAAAAGAAAAACAATTTCAAGAGGTGTTCGCACTGTCACACGAATACTTAAATAGTGATCAAGCACATTACACACAAGGGCAGAACAGACCACAAAATGGGCAGCCTCACGTACAAAGCAGCCAACCCATGCATGCGTGAACCCAACCCAAATACACATATCCACCCTCAATGTATCACTCAATCACTTTATCTACAAAACTTCTAAAATTAAGTATTAGGTTATTTGCATGTAATTAGGTACCATCAAAATAAAGTGAACAAATCATCTGCTTATACTTTTTTATATTATCCAGGGCCCTCTGAAGTATCTTCATAATGAACAAGCACACAAACCGTACTATCACTTGTTCATATCCAATATGCCACTAAACTACTGCTTTCTTTGGCCAAATATTACTAATTAACCCTCCTACTATAGCTGCACTTTAGTGGCAAGTAGCTATAGCGGTCAAAACCAGTCAACTGCCTGTTTTGACTGTTGACCCAAATGTGCACAAGGGTATTTTTGACTGGTTTTTACTGTCATTTTGACCTCCCTGGACAATACCAGATAATGCTTTTACCAGTCAAAAACGGTCGACTCATTTTGACCTGTAAATGTACTTATTACACGTAAGGTTTGACAGTGTTTGACATTTAAGTGCACTAGATATACCTTGGCAAGTATATCAACATTTTGACTGATTTTGACCCTTGTAGTTGCAGGATGAGGGTTAAACTGCTTCAAGACATTATTCAAGACATAATATTATCACATTAAGTGTGGTTATTCATGGTACCTTCAAATTTGCAGCTATATTGCATAAAAGCTCTTTTGACTCGCTGAACAAATGACAAAGTTTTTACACACATTTAAAAAATTTTCAATTCAAATCTGTAAGTGTGGTTATACCTTCAAATTTTCAGCTATGTCGCCTAAAATGTTCTTAACAGGAGATTGTAGAAAACATTGGGTTTATGAAGGAAAAACTGAACAAAACAATTAACAAAAGCCTGTACATACATGTACTTATAAATGCTCACATGACAAACAGTATCATGAATATTAATACTTACAAATTACCACTGACTTCCTCTAATACAAAATCAGAATCACCTCACTCTTATTTGACCAACTGCAATAAATGACCTTTGACTTCACATGAATAATTCATGAGAATATCCTGAGCCTATCACAAAGAATAATTTTGTTATAATGCTTAAAACTAACACCTTGATCTTTGACATCATTTCTGATTGGGGACTTGGAATCATCTCAATTTATAAAACAATATATCCTTTGTTATATCCACCCACCGTTGCCTCACAGACTTATCCAATGCTCATGTGAAAACAGCATAAATCCAAACCTTTTAATTACCATCAGTAAATATTTGTTACATTGATTTCTATTCCATCATCGCCATATAGCAACGCTACATGGACTATCAGCTGATGAGCTGCTAGAATCAAGACTGACGTACATCCTATGCCGCTAAGGCTGGTAGTCCATGTAGCAAGGTTACATGGACTACCAGCTGATGAGCTGCTAGAATCCAGACTGACGTACATCCTATGCCGCTAAGGCTGGTAGTCCATGTAGCAAGGTTACATGGACTACCAGCTGATGAGCTGCTAGAATCAAGACTGACGTACATCCTATACCGCCTTAAACTTGTGATGCTAATAGTAAAAAATGTTATATGAGGTTAATCTATTGCTCTATGGAAGTAAAGGTCAGATCAGCTACATGTACATGTCTGTGAAAGAAATATTAGATATTTCATCTTCTAAATTATAATGAAAAACATAAGAATATTTCTGTTTTGGTTCTGGAGATACCAGGAGATGCGATTTGTTTTTGTTTTCATAATATTTGATTGATTTACATGTATTTTCAAATTCTTCCGACCATAACTTCTTCTAAATTATAATGAAAAAAATAAGAATTTATCTGTTTTGGTTCTGGAGATACCTGGAGATGCAAATTTTTTTTTTTTTCATAATATTTGATTGATTTACGTGTATTTTCAAATTCTTCCGACCATAACTTCTGTTTCAATCATGTGATTTCATTTATACTCCCGAATGTTCTTGTTTGTTTCATGGTTGTTCACTGTGGCTAATTTTGTGAAATTCCGACTCGTGGTTTTTTGAGATAGTGTAACCGAGTTGGTGAGGTTACGCAGGATGGTGACAACGAAAAGAGTCAGAGATTATATTTCTTTACAAGTTATTTATTCGGCGTGGTGTGGATACAGTATTTACACTTTACAAAACGACAGTCACTAATAATATATTATGGCTTTCTGTAAATAAAACTAAAAGGGAAAACAAATATTAAATCCTTCGAAATTCAGTTATCCATTCAAAATATATATACACAAATTCTGTATCTTTAATAAAACAGTTAATCTAATCTAAAGCCAATTTCACTTCAGCAATAATTCTTAAAATAAAATCTTACAATCATTTTAAGAAACGACAACTACTTCTCTCAGTGCTGCAGCTGCATGATGTAAATCCAAATTTAAAAATCAAAGATGATCAAGAAGTAACGTTAAAGGTTCCCTGAAAAATGATCACAAAAGATCACAGAAACATTGAATATGACAAAAAGTTACCCAAACATTTGCAGATTGTGAAAACGTGCTTGCAGGAAAATGGTCCTCACAAATAAAAAATATTCAAATAATTGTACGTCTATCCGAATTGAAAGACTGACAAAGTGAACTAAACCACACATATCATGCCAAATGTTAGCGTCCAAAGGAACAATAGCTGCACTAAACATTTGCATTTGACAAATTGTAATACATCCCATAATGATATTACCAAATATGGAAGCAGCAATATTTTCCCCGCATAAAACATGTTTACCTAGATTTGTGTAGATTTGAAAGAATGGCTTTGTCATTTATCTACACTTCAGTTGTCTACACCTTTTCCCTTTGTATAAAGTATTTTATTATTTAGCGATAAAATGTGTTATCACGAGTCACCAAAAGGTGATTTTTGAACATATATTATTAGTATGGCCTGCAGTGTATCAATGGGACACCACCTTACCCTGCAATGTTAAGTGGTGTGACAGTACACAGAAGGGTAACCATATGAGGCCACTGGCAACAACTGCAGTAGGTTGGAGTGGCCTCAGAGGATTGTTTTAAAAATGGTACTTATTGAAGGAGGGTTTACTCAAGTATTGGCAATTAATCAAGTACTCGCGAGTAATTGTAGTGTACTTAATCAGTGAATTTCACTAATCGCCCATCACTATCCAATATCTAAACAAACTTGGACAACACTCTTATACACATGTGTGAACAATTGGCAATGCAACCAAAAATACTCAAGTGGGTGCGGTGCTTACTGGGCCAAATTTCAGCCTGGGCATAGGAGGGTTAAACACCCTTCTACTTAGAAGCATTTGTCCAGTAATTTGCCACACTAGTTGAACAGTCAACTATCTGGTTTTGACCGCTACAACAACTTTGCCCCTGGTTTGACCTCTAGAACAACTTTGCCCCTGGTTTGACCTGTCTGGTTATTTGCCATATATTTAACCCTTACCCTCCCTGATCCTTCAGAATCCACTGGAATGTTTAGGAGGATTTTGCAGGATTGAGGACAGTATACAGCCCAGTCACTATTACATTGTACTTTACATGGGGCTTGTGATGATGTTCCTTGATTTTTTGAGTACGGTACAAAGAATGTGTCATTGCACAGTGGGTGATTTTGGAGGATTTAGGAAGGTTGAAAACAAAAATGCCTCGAGGGATGAAGGTTAATTTGAGTATTTTGACCATCCTAGAATACGGCATGGCATAGCTAGTTCAGAAATTATTCAACTCAATTTGACCATTGTGACAATGAGGGTTTTCAATGTACATTGATTATTGATATGTTGTTTCTAATTTGAACAGAAACATATGAGTTATTAACCTATGAATCTCTGTGTTTGTTTTCTTCCAGTGAGCCACAATACACTGAAGCCATCTGTCAAATCACAAGACAGAGAATGAAACATCCGGACAGTCCACTAGACAGCAAGGCTACTAGTTGATAGTCAACCAGCGAGCCAGCCAGCCAGCCAGATAGATATATCCAACAAACAAGGCAGTGTGTAAATCATCCAGCCATTTGGATAGACATTAAGCCAAATGAATTGGGCCCTTGACATCAGCCATAACTTCAGCCAGTCAGGGCATCGGCCAGGAAATCAGCCAGCCAGACAGCAGGAAATCAGCCAGCCAGCCAGCCAGCCAGCCAGCCCATCAGCCAGCACATCAGCCAGCACATCAGCCAGCCAGCCAGCCCATCAGCCAGCCAGTCAGCACATCAGCCAGCCAGTCAGCACATAAGCCAGCCAGCCAGCCAGCCCGTCAGCCAGCCAGTCAGCACATCAGCTAGCACTTCAGCCAGCCAGCACGTCAGCCAGCCAGCTAGCCAACACGTCAGCCAACTAGCCAGCCAGCCAGCCAGCATGTCAGCCAGCCCATCAACCAGCTAACCAGACATGGATGCTGGGGCAGTGTTTGCAATGAGTACATGGTGAGTTTTGCAAAATAGTTTAATGTTAAAATTGGGGATCAGGTTAGTGTAGTGGTACTTGCCTTTCACCTCTGTGGACCTGGGTTTGAATCCCACTGTGGCCCAAGCTGACATGTGGATTGGTCTTCAGTCCCTACATTCCTGAATACATGGGCTTTCCTTAGATTATTTGGCTGGTGTTTTCCTCCCACAAGAGTGCATAATTGAAATGAAGAGCACTTTAGTAACTGAAGATATCTGATCCTTAAAGGATATGTCAAAGTCAAATATGATACCTAAATTACAGACTTTGGTTGAAGCAGATATACGAGAGGTGCCGATTCGAAGATGAGGAAAGTTCACTTTTTTATGGTGTGGTTGCGACCCCAAAATAATAAATTCCGTAAATGCCCAAGACAATTCGATTGAACAAAACGTAATCATGTGGGGGTGTATTAACGGATGGTGAAGACATGGCTTATCAAAATCAGAGCAGCACATATGTGCCAGCTGTTCGCCAGCTGTTCGCCAGCTGTTCGCCAGCTGTTCGCCAGCTGTTCTATTTAGCTGACGTACCACATGGATGTGAACAATCAAACAGAACAAAGATTGTTTTGTATCACGCTGACTCATGTTCGTTGAAAGTGTTTTGTGTGTCCCCAAAACATGACTTTGCCCATTTCTATTTGCCTTTATTCAAAATCGATATGGGCATTTATGAAAGGGAATCAAAGTTTGATGCTTGGTCTTTACCACAGGATAATGACCTGTTTTGTGCGTGGTCAAGGGCAATTATCACTTGTGACCACTCCCAAATCCGGTCATTAACCTTCGGTAAAGACGCAGTGGCAAATTTTTGTTTCCTTAATATTGTTTAGTCAGACCACTGTTAATGTTAAACTCTGACAGTGGATATCAAACACATAGGATGGAAGATGAATGATATATTTGTATTTCATGTTTTGTATTCTTAAAACCTTCACTTTTCTTTTTACAGGTTGAGCATCTATGGCTTAGCCCTCTGATATGAACCAGTCTCTACCAATGTAGCCAGACTAGGAACTACTGCATGCTCTGTGCCGTCCTGTTCAGAACACAACCTGACTAGGAAAGAGTCAGTCAGTCAGCAGATGATGAAACACAATGTGTATTGATTCATGAACCGACCACAGATAAAATGAGTAAGTCCTTTAAAACTTCTGAACTGTTGGTTACAACTTGACATTTCAATCAGTATGCTTGGATCGTCTTCATGAGGCCTGTGTACAATAATTGTAACATTCACAAAATAAAAATGTTCTCATTGCCCCCTGAAACAATCTTGGTGATGGTGTTAAACATCCCTAGAAATCATTCTGCCTAATGTGCTTTCATTTTAGATACATAAACTAAAATTGCAAAAAAAGAATTATGGACAACACTTTTGTGAAATTGAAATTTATGAAACATTATTCAGTGGAATACGTATACTGCTTTGGGAAAGATCACAAGGTCCCTTTAAATTCATTAGAATGTTCAAAAACAAAACCCAGTTTGTTTGTACCGTAGATGGAATTTTCCAGTTATTACCAAGCGCGTTGTGGCACGGTGAACGCAATACGTCTAAACTGTATATACATGTACATATATATGTAGTACAGATGCATGTGTATGCACTGCATGCATGGAAAGTCAAACCCACATTCTGATCCACTTGGCCACGACACTCTCTAGAATTAGTTTTGTAATGTAATGTATATCTTGATTCAAAGAGAGTAAGCATACTCATTGAAGACATTTCACAAACATTACCGATGATATACCTTTTATTATAGTTTTATGAAACTTTTATACCTGAGCTGTCAATTGTGTTGCATGGGATTACTAGTCAGAGAAAAACATCTATTATGAATAATTTCTTTGATGTTCATGATGTACAGTATATATTTGAAATGTTTTGTTTAATTATTATTCAGGTTGGACATCTCGGAGTTATGGTCTGAACCAGTTTCCCTCTAACGGAGTCAGATCCAAGATTACTGGACCCTAGTCAGTTGAAGATGATACACAATAGATTCAAGAACCAATCAAACATAGAATGAGTAAGTCCTTTGGATATCAAAACAAATTTCTTCTTGTCTATTAACCCTAACCCTGCCGGACGCAGCAGAGTGCATCAGCTGGAAAAGTCTGATGCACTTTGATGCATTTAGCTGTCAACACCAGTGCATAAGCAGCCAAGTCTGTTTCTATTGAGAGCTGGTCCCATTAAACAATGCCAGAGTTGTATTCTGCTGCGTTTGGTGACCACAGACTCTGAGGCAGTTCGGCCTTGAGATTTGTGACAAGATGGATCTTGCTGCACTTGGCAGCCAAGTCACTTTGATAAACGATGCACTCTGTTGCGTCTGGCAGGGTTTCTAGCCAAAATACCCTGGAGGGTTAGGGTACTTAAAGGGCAATATC